>CM076578.1:1747754125-1748272790 GCA_034641835.2 Pinus albicaulis | reverse complement strand
GAGAGATCCCTCTCAGAATCCAAGAAGGCTAGGTCCTTGGATTCAAAAGCTTGGTTTGATGTTACCCTTGTCAATTTGTATCTCAATCAATCTAGCAAATTACGGGGAGCTAACACAGCGCCGACTTCCAGGCGTGCAGCGCCTTCAGAAAATGAATGGAGGAAAAAAGCCAGGGGTGCAGCGCCTTCTCCTAGGCGCGCAGCGCTAAGCCAAGCGCGCAGCGCCAAGCAAATTTCCCCAAATTCGGCTTGCAAACTCACAAATTTTTCTCTCCTGAGTGCTCTTGATCTTTTTCAGTGCAACAATGATTCATTGAAGTGTGAAATGAGATTTTATAGGTAAAAGGAATTTGATTTAATTATGAAAACCCATTTTCTAATGTTTGATACCCTTTTTCCCTTTTTCACTGATATTCTTTTACACTTATGCCTTGCAGGTTGATAAAGTCATGAAATTGACTTCTATTTTTCTCAATTAGGCATGACAAGTGCATTTTTGACACCTTTCGGATTTAGTCACATAGTATCATATTCAAAATCTTCTCTTGTTTCCACCATGGAGCTCAACTCATTATTTTTACCTTCTCTAACCATCTTCTTCAAAACCCTAGGTGTTTGCAGTCTTTATAGCAATAATCAGCGTTGTCTTCTAAGTTCTTTATAGGCCTTTCAAGTATATTCATGTTTGTCCAGTTCACCTCACCTTTTTCCATATTCCATCAATCTATTCTGATAGAAATTCTTCATGCTTGGCCTTGTATGCTTCCTCCATGTCATTTTCTGAAAGTGATCACTGTTTTGGCACTCAACTGGACCATCAAGTTCAAAACCCTAGTTCTCTACAAGACCAAGTTGTTCCCCTTTCCTTTGTTGTAATTTGTCTTCATTCAGGAGTAGATAGTCTACCTCATCAGTACTTTCTGCTGATAAATCTTTCAACACTCCTGCAGAAGTGCTAAGCTATTTCCATTTTTCTCATTTGCAGACTTTGAACTGAGAGGATAATCCTCTTTGGAAACTTTAGGTCCTACTTGAATAACCATGTCTTGACATTCTATTACATCTAAGCCAGATTCTAGAAAAGGAAAAGTAGTGCCTGAAACATCCAATGATGACCTTAAAACATGTAAAAACCCTAATGATCTAGTGGGAGGGTCCTTTGACCTGATTTTGACTGAAACTGAACCTGGAGATTTTCAAGTGAAAACAGAGTATTTGTTTTGGGTTATTATGCCCAAAAAGGACATGGAAATGAGATAACAACAAGAAACCCTAGAGGTAGGATGGAGCCTATTGACAAGGAAAAATAGGGCAATGAGGTCATAGGCAGGGAAGGAGGATGAAAATGAGAGGTATAAGCCTATGATGAGTCTTTTAGGAGCAACAGGGTGGCTTTGGGAAGGACAATTGAGGAAAAGTGAAAAAAAAATTATAAGGATAATGAAGGCAATGAGATTTCTGAAACTCAAGGTATTCAAGGAATATTGTTTTCAGAAATCTAGAAACATCCTTTAGTCATCCAAAGATAGTAAAAAATAATGATGACTAACACAATCTTCTCACAAGAGTCTCCTACACTCTCGCAACTGTCTCACACTGTCCTAGAAAAAACTAGCCAATTCTCAGCCTCTAAACTGCCTGCCTTGCTTACGCAATTCCTGATGAATGCAATCCCTATTCTTTAGGAATTTTGACCTTCCAAAACTGCGCAAGTAACATGGGAAATCCAATGGATTTCTGGTTGCATGCAGACAACCTACTAATCACACAAATGATAGTTAACATCCCTTTAACCTTTGTCTCAATTGGGTCTCCACTAGAAATGACATGCATGCAGCTATTAATAGTAAATCATCAGTTGCATGGAATATTACTAATTGTGCATTAAATAATATTTAATTCAATTGATCTCTCATTAGTGCAACAAACAGCTACAACTAGTTCAACTGACTCTAGCTCACCTAACTGAGTTAACTGATTACTCATGCATTAAAATAACGCACCAACTGCAATTCTAACTCCATAACTAATAGAATTACTTCGCATGCCTCACCAACCACCCTCAACTCGAAATACATGAGCTAATTGAGTTTATCACACTCAGTTAATTGTTACAAGTGATCATGAGACAAGATTACATTTTATTGTCCAATTTAATTAAGGGGAAATTAAATTAGACACTGCACCAAATTAATTAATTAATTTGTCCTTCACACTAATGTATCTCTAGGACATATTGGTCCTGCACTAGTGTGTGTGCTGCAATTTCTTGTTGGATTTCAACAGGTATCTTATACAACTTATTGCCCAAAGTAACAATAACAACACGAGGCCTAGACTCATACACAACATGTCGCTTCCAAAAGTATGGTTGGCCTAATAATACATCACAAACATCAAGAGGAGAAATATCACATAATACCTCATTCATGAAGGGCTTGATGCTGTAGGGAATGCGACACTGTTGGCTAACGCAAATATCTTTTCCTTGGTAAAGCCACCCAATTGTGTACGGTTGTGGCCATGTTGTCGTCGACGGGCCCAACCGCTTCATGACCTCTACTGAAATGAGGTTCTTTTGCCTCCCACTATTGACAATGAACAACAGTGGCGAACCTTTCACCCACATCTAGGAATGGAAGAGGCACTCCCCCTCCTCTGGATCTTCGTTCCTCCTTCTAGATCTTGGTGGTAGCAATCGTAGCATTGGGCTCCGCATCGATAATCTGCTTCCCTTTGACACTATCCTTTTCAGGTTCTGACTTAGAGTCAAAACATACATCTGATTCTGAAGCCTTCATCTCTGCCATCAGTGATTGCTTGGCCTGACACTCACTTGTGTTGTGAGTGGAGCTCTTATGGAACTCACACCATTTTCTCGTTTCCTTATTTGGCTTTGCCATGTTTTTTTTTTCGCTTGCGGCTTTGGCGGGTTATCCTAGTCCGCCCCGCTTTTTCTTTGTCCTTTGTTCTGCAGTTTGGGGGCGCATTTCCCTTGCTTCTAATTCACAGATCCAAATTCTTGCTTCTTTTGTTTGAATTTATGCTCTATCTTGGCAGCATACCGATATGTTGCACCAAGCGAGGAGATGTCAAGGAACTCCATTTCTTCCTGAATGTATCTATGCAGAAAACTGCGGTACTTCAACACCAAATGTTTCTCTGAACCTTTTATACCCAACTTTGTGCACAGGGTATGGAACAGATTCATCAACTCATGCACATCTTGATCCCTTTGTTGCCACAACGTAATCCATTGTATGTACTTGTCCTCATAGCTCCACATGGGATAATATTATTCCTTGATGACGTCTCAGAAAGAATTCCAAGTGGGTGCAACCAAGAATAAGGAGGTTTCTCTCTCATCCTTTTTCTCACAATAGGTTTCCCACCAGTCCTTGACATGGGAGGCGGATTTGAGGAGTGAAAAAGTAATCCTTTCCCGATTGGAAAAGTCATGAACTGAGAAATATCCTTCTAATAGATTCAACCATCTATCTACGACGTTTGCATCTATTTGTCCCTCAAATATGGGAATTTCAAAGTTTACTTGTACCTTAAAAAGAGTGCCTCCTCCAAAGTGGCTGCTGGATGAAGGTGTGTCGTCGGTGGGTAGTCGTTGAAGGATCTGGGCAAAGATATCCATCATTGCATTCCTTTGTTTCTCGAGGGCCTCCTCGAGCAATATTTTTATAGGATATCCTACTCCCTCGCCTTTCTTTTCTTCCACCATAGGAGGCCTTCGAGGTTTGTGAGGCTTCTCTTGCAAAGGTTCAACCAGATTGGGCCCTAACTCCTTATACCCTGACTTCTTTGGGGACATGCAAAGAAAAATTGAGAAAGAGCAGCGCTCTGATACCACTAATCCAGACTTATGCATGAATGAAATAAAACATAAAAATAAACATAAACGCAGAGATGTAGTAGGAATAACACTTCATTTAATTAATATCAAATATTGAAAAATTCTTAAAGACATAATGGAAAATAAACTAGCTCGACGATGGTAGCTTATATCTGAGAAGAGATATGGCGGTTACATGCCTCTGAAATGTGTTATAATGAGGCTCGAAAGCCTATTTATTATTGAGAAACAATGGAAAACTCTAAACATCCAAAAACCTAACCCTAGGAGATGAAGCACCAAAACTATGGGCCTCGTTGGGTAAATTGGTACATCAACTTCTCGTGGACGTAACTTTGGCATACGATCTTCATTTGACGCGCACAACACCTCGTTAGAAATGTCTATTTGAGGACTACAAATTTTGAGTGACCAACAACGTTGCCCCTGGTTTTCCCAAAAAAACATCATTGTTATGAAGGTAAATCCTCTCTGCGGATAGAGACGATCCCTCTAGCCCTAGGGTAGGTCTAGTAACAAAAGGACACGCTAAAGTGTTGCTTCCTAGTTAATGAATGAACAAAAGACATGGTAGATTAACCTACCTTGAATCCAACGCTGTTGATGTTGTAGAAAGAGTAGTGGCCTCTCGCTCCTGCCTTGGCAAATCACGATCTATTCGCTGTCACGCTCAGATACTTGCACATAGGACAAAGAACAAGAACAACATATGACAAAATAGTTTCACTCACAACTATTATCCAGTCAAAGAGGGCTAAACATATCGCATCAAATAAACATCATAACACAATAGTGGAACCAAAACAGTAGTCATGTATATTAATGAGGAGAAGGAAGAGTACAACTGATGCTTTGACGTTGCAGTCTCCTCTAGCGGGGTTCAGACGAAGCGCATCTCAAATGTTGGTCAGGGAATTCAGACTCAAGCTCTCTTAGAAGTCATCAACTCAAGCTCTCACAACACAATCTTTCTTACTCTATCTTCTCTAGCATCTTAGCTATAGCATAATTCTCCTAGTTCAGTTATTCAGCCGTTCAACTATTTTGCTATAATGTGTTCAGCTAGCTTCTACTGAAAAAGATAGTTTCTTATATAGAGGAAAGGGAGGAGGTTGGGATCCCTACAAAGGTGGGAAGGAGTCCTATCCTTTAGAAGAGTTCCAAGGGAGGTGGAAACTACTAACTAAAGGAAGGAGTCTTTGGTTGTTTCAGTTCAACCACTCCCAATGACTCATCCCCGAGGTGGTTGGAATGGAACCTTCGCCTCTACTTTTAAAAAAACATTCCATAAATAGCTTGGCGCGGGTGTCTAACTGGCATAGAGCACCAAGTGGCGCGGTCTCAGTGTTAAATTTCCTGGTCGGCGCGAGGGTGTAACGAGCTACTCGCGCCAAAGCAAAAATAGGGATTTTCACAGCTCTGCTTAGGGAAATGTGAGCAAGAAGAATGTTGATTTCATCAAAAGGGATGCAAGGATGGTATTTGCAAAGCATGACACTGCTTATTGGTCACAGAAATGACCCTCCAATGTGCAAATTGGGGATTGCAGGGATAGTGACAAAATGTTGTGTAATAATCGTTTAGGGCCTCAAAACGGCTCCGAAAGTTCAAGATCCGAAAAACTGACAAAAATAGTAAATTGGGCTATAATTAAGGAAACTGAAAAACTGAAAGAAACAATGGTGGGGGTCCAAGTGGAATAGGTGGGTGGGTGGGTGGCCACCAATATCCACCTAGATCAATTAGCAAAGTAAATGATCTAGAATCTAAATTTTGCAATGGAAAGAATTTACAAAAATATGCAAATAGAGATATTTTAAATTCATTGCTTTTTATTCTCATTTTCACCTCTATCTTGATATTTTCGTTGATATCAATTTATACTCTTTGCTTCAATGTTATTTCAGAAAACAGAGAGGCTGATCTAAATGGATTTTTCTATTAGTTTTTATCAATAGAGAATCATGCATTGATCATTCTGTTAGGCAAACTTGACTCAGGATAGAGTCAATGTTGACTAGGGTAGATAGTAGTGGTTTTGGGGCACATGGTATTGTGCACCCACAGTTTTTAGCCCATGGTATTTCATGTAATGGAGCCTATAAAAGGCTGGGAAGACTTCATTGTAATGTAGGCCTGGAGGTGAGCGGTGAAGGCTCACTTGGCCGGATTGGCCAGGGTTTTCACCAATGCTTAATGAAATTTCATTGGTAGGGTTTTGCCTCGGATTTGGGGTTTTCCTGAATAAACATATGTTTTTATGTTTATGATTTGTTGCTGGCCTTTTATGTTTATTCCTCTCAGTAAATTGTTTATTATTTATGCAGTAAATTCTAACAACTGTTATCGGAGCCAGATTTACGGAGCACGGGGTTATTGTGAAATAGGATGACGTTGTACATTCACGGGAGTAAAAGGGCCTGGTGTAGAGGAGAACTGATATCTACATAATCCATTGGAGTAGTGCTCTCATTAAAGTAACTTGGATGAGCAAGTTGAGATAGAAATGTAATTTTGTTTCTGAATTGTGAAACCACTGATGCGAAGAAGCTGGATATTGTGCGAAATTTGTTTAAATCTTTCAAATATGATGTTTGATCATCTTTATTATGCCTGTGGAATCATTGTTGGTGCGCAGGCGAAATTCAATGAAGCTTATGAGCAGACTATGTTTAAGTGGAATGCACTGCTCAGAGCTTATGTTAAGAATGGGTTCTATAAAACTGAGGCTATGGAGATCTATAATCAGATGAAGTTTTCTGGGACGGAGCTCGATAATTTTACGTTCTCAACCATGATGAAGGCATGCGGAAGCTTATTAGACCTGCAACAGGGGATGTAGATTCATGGGCAGGTTATCAAGACTGGTTATGATCTCTATGTATTTGTGGGAGGTGCATTTGTGGATATGTATTGTTGGTGTCGTTCTGTGGAGGATGCAAACCAATTGTTTGAGGAAATGTGCCAACGATATGTGGTCACATGGGCTGCCATGATTACTGGACTTGTGCATAATGGGTGTCATGGAGAAGCATTGGAATGTTTCTGGTAGATGCAGGTCGAATAGCACAAACCCAATTCGGCAACCGTTGCATCGGTTTTACCAGCGTGCGAGAGGTTGGAAGCTCTGTGAGAGGGAAGGAGATTCATGGCTACATTGTCAGAGGCGAGCTTGATTTCAATGTTTCTGTGTGAACTTCTATAATGCACATGTATTTCAAATGTGGTTATGTGGAGGATGCACATAAAGTGTTTGAGAAAGATTGTGAGAGAGATGTCATTGCCTGTAGTGCTATGATTTTTGGGTATGTCCAGATTTGATTACTGTTGTAAATTTTCTCTTGGTGTGTGGTGACTCAGAAGCTCTCTGGCAGGGTAAGGAACTCCATGCTTATGGAATCAAGTGCGGCTTTGTGACCATTGACTCTCTGCATTGGGCACTCATTAATATGTATGCCAAGTTTGGAAGTATGGAGAAAGCACATAAATTGTGTGATGAAGCTCAAATACCATTCTTCAATGCCCTCAAGAGTTGCAAGACAACGAGCATTGAGAACATGGCTTATGGAATGTGCAGCAAGGATTGAAGAAGAGGTCAAAGAATTGGAAGCCATCGGAGGTTCTACGGTTAAGTTTATGGTTTTTGATATCCTATGTTCATAAGGAGAACATGAGTTAAGAGATCATAGCACTGAAGAGATGCAGAGCAGAGGCTGTGGAAAGGCTCATGAAAAATTAATGGCTTTTTTTGCAGTTGGTGGGCAGATTCTTGTACAACTATGATGTCCTCTTTGGAGAGGACATCATGAATGTAAAGAATGGTCATACAAAGAATAGAAACAAATTGATATATATATATATCAATTTGTTTCTATTCAAAAAAAAAAAATATATATATATATATATATATATATATATATACATTCATGATGTCCTCTCCAAAGAGGACATCATAGTTGTACATGAATCTGACCACCAACTTATATATATATATATATATATATATATATATCTATAACCCCGCTCACTCTAGCTCTTCCCCCCTCGAATTTTTACCCAGGGTAATTGTTAACTTGACATCCCCCCTATCACCTAGATCTAACCCAGACTTTACCAGTGATTACCTTAGGGTACGCATGCCATACCAGGTCTTACAACAGTATGCCCATTTACATGTAATAAATTAAGACCTGGTATGGCATGCGTACCCCTGGGTAATCACTGGTAAATTCTGGGTTAGATCTAAGTGATAGAGGGGATGTCAAGTTAACAATTACCCTGGGTAAAAAATTGAGGGGGGGAGAGCTAGAGTGAGCAGGGTTGTCTCACTTAGCAATTTTGGCTAGATTTAGTCAAGAAACCCTAAGTCAAGTTTAAGGGGGGAATTGTTAGGTAAACTTGACTCAGGATAGAGTTAATGTTGACTAGGGTAAATAGTAGTGGTTTTGGGGCACATGGTATTGTGCACCCACAGTTTTCAACCCATGGTATTGGATGTAATGGAGCCTATAAAAGGTTGGGAAGACTTCATTGTAATGTAGGCCTGGATGTGAGCGGTGAAGGCTCACTTAGCCGGATTGGCCAAGGTTTTGGCCAATGCTTAATGAAATTTCAATGGTTGGGTTTTACCCTGGATTTGGGGTTTTCCCGGATAGACATATGTGTTTATGTTTATGATTTTTTGTTGGCCTTTTATGTTTATTCCTCTCAGTAAATTGTTTATTATTTCTGCAGTAAATTCTAACACATTCTTCTGGCATTAATGAACATGTAATCCATATTCCTTCTGGTTTTGATGCATCAGATGAGAATGAAGGGAATTCTAGAGGATGTTGTGAAGTTATTTATGATGATCACTCTGACATTGAATATGTTGATTTGTCTTCTTCTCAACTGAATCCTCATGATCAAAGTCAAATCACATGTGAAAATGAAGAACATTGTAACTCATAAATTGTTTCAACTAGTTCCCATTTTCAAACAATTAATCATCTTCATGATTTTAGCATTCAAGAATCAATCTCAATTTATGATTTTTATGATGATCGAATTCTCACTCGTATTCATAATCCTGACCCTCTCTCTAATTCACAAATTGGTATTGGAAATCATTGTAATTCCATTATTATGGTCAATTTTTGTGAAAAGGAAATTGTTTTAAAATAGTCCTAAATGTGTTGTAACATTAATTCTAACAATAGTGTAAAATTTTTCCTTCAATTATTTTGTTTAATTTCAGAATTATTTTCGTTTTCATTTTTCAAATTTTAGATATCTTATGTTGACATATTGAGCGGTTTACTATTGAACATTCAATTGATGCATTGCCTAAATGGGAAAATGAAGTTTCAGATTATAATCATGAACATGAAGAGCTATTACTCATTTCAATTGATGTTCATCTCTTATCACATGCTTCTTTCTTCTAAAAAACAGTGCCAACAAGAGAATGTATTTTCATAATATTACCAGTTATCTAATTCTAGAAATGATCTTCCATTTAATCTATCATATTTCCATCCATTTTTCATTGACTCATTAGAAATACATTTGGAACATTTTCCTTCATAGAATATTATTAATAATTTAACATATGCACATATCACTCACAAATTTCTGCAAGCCATTGTATATAAAAATTCATTTCCACATCCCGGATGTGGGTGACACGCTTGACACAGGTGGAGAACAAAGCCCAACTCATGAAGACTGCGAAGATCCTCAAGGCAATCCCCCACCGGCTGCGGATCCAATCACAGTTATCGCCTCGCACGATCCTCGCAGAAACATCGATCACGCAGAATGGACAGGCCTGGTATCACCTGACCCGGACCATCACCTCACCCTTACCTCCATTAATGACCATGCTATATAATCACTATTGCAACCTCGCTTACCCCTCTGCATCTCTGCATCTGGCCATCAGCTTGAGCCTCACACGCAGATCACTCATAGCCTCTTTAACATGCCTCATTCGCATTCCTATATATCCTTCCACTCTCAGCCCCTACCATCCATCATCTTCTCTCTATTGCTTTCTACTCCTCTGATTCAGAAGTTTGCTGATACCAATCAACTGCGTAGTCCAAGTCCTGGAGTGAAGCTGCGCAGATCCCCTCTGCCTGGTGCATTGCATCCTGTGCACCTGAACCTCAGCCTCTGTAGTTTTTTTTTGTTCTTGTGATCCCCTTGCCACCCCTCCCAAGTACGCAATGGCTCCCAGGTTGCGCCAATGCACTATTCGTGGTGGTCAACGAGGGACTCTCTTGGGCCGCTACCATCGCGGTGAGGACAATCGGCTCGAGTGGCTTGAGGGATCCTCAACAAATTCCCCTGCCAGCCATCCTTCTAGTCCGAAGCAGTGCGTAGACTCCTCCAGGAGCCCGACGACAAGAGGAATATTTGGTGCGAGGAGGTTCACCTTCACCTCCAGCGCTCCCTCTCTGAATAGCATCCCAACACCTCCAAACAGCCCTGCGCAAACAGATGAAGACTCAGACATTTGGATCATGGATTCCGACGACGTTTGGATGAAGGTTCCGGAAGGAGTAGATCTGGACTCTCCCATCCTCTGTGCATCGTCAAATCTCCCCATTCGCACTGCTACTGAAGTGGAAGCTGCCAAGGAAGCAGCCATCGCGCAGGCCCCTGCCTGTGCCATCCTCGAGGATGCTCCCCACCGCAGTGATGATGAAAACTCGTAATGTTTGTGTTAATGTTCAGTTCCTTTTTGTTTTTTGTCATGCGTGTCCACAGGGCCACAATGTCATGTCCTCCTCTCATGCTCCTAAATGTATCAGCGTTACTGCGCACACAGTATTTTTTGCTCACAAGTTTTGTTTGGGCCAGCCCCCTCCCCTGTGGCAGCCCAGAATCAATGTAACAAAGGTAGAGATTGGTTAAGCGCAGCTTACCAACCATTCCTGTAAACTATGTACTTCTATGTTTCTGAATTAATAGATTAGCACAACTTACAAAAAAAAAAAAATCATTTCCACAATTTATCATGTTATCCCCTCTTTTGAACCTTTCCCAATCATTAATGGAAATCCATCTAGATTTCTATCATCCAATTGAAATTCAGCCGGAAAGAACATTTCAAGAGAAGGTGATTGTAAACAAGCCGCTTTATGTAAGTATGTTAGAAATTAGTGTACACATTGCATTCAAATTTAGTCAGTTAGTTTAATGATATTTGTATTTTTGTTATTGATATTTGACTTGTACATACATGCAGGAGTTAGAATCAGAAAATGGTTACATTGGAAGTATGAGTATACCTAGTCAAGTTCCCTTTCATTAAGTTTTCAATTGGAATAAATTAATTTAGATTTGATTCTTTTTCTTCTTTAAATTTATTTCATTATTTCAAAATTTTAATAAGCAAGTAATGAATTTGAGTTTTACTTGGCATCCCTTTTTATTTTATGGCAAAGTGGCTTAGAAAATATCAAAGATCTTATAGAATTAGATCATACACGCTTGTGAAAGCCTGATTATCTTTTTTTTGTAAAACTTCATCACGTTGATCATATAGGAAGTAATTCCAAGGATTTTGTACAACTTGGAAATTTTTTATTCACAAGTATTTCTAAAAAGGCTCATATTTACCCCTCTTGTCCTCCGATGTAAATTTAAGGTGGATGCAATTTGAAAGTTAACTACTTAGCATTTTAGATTAAATAAGTAGAAAATTTTGAACATATGAAAATTTTGAGAAATGCATGGGAGAAGTTGAAGATTCATGAAGTAAACTTACAAGTCAATATTCTTCCAGGTATACATTAACTGGTTCATTTTCATCTATTGTTAATTTTATTTTTCATAGTCTACTTCTTATTTATGTTTTGTTTCTTTTTGTAGGTCTTCATTGACTTGATTTTAGAGACTTGCGATAAGCAAGCAACCAACTATTTCTAAATATACAACATGTTCAGGGAAGTATTTGTTGTTTCGTTAGAATTTGAGTATTCTTTAGTTTTGCTTCTATTCATTAAAACCCCGATAGGTGTTTAATACATTATTAGAATATTCATATCGGATCATTATAATATCGTAACTCTCCTCATAAGAAAGTTCCGATAAAATCATTCTCTGATTAAATATTCCCAATAGTTAATATACTTATTAAAGGGGCTTTTGTTAAAAGGAAAAGTTAGGCTAAACGCTTCTTTGTGAATATAATAATAAATGGTTTGAGCCCACATGATTTCCACGAAGCATTATCAGATTTTATGAATATCGAAACTTTTCATAAAGCATCACTTAAAATAATTCGATATCGCAATCCTCCGATCCTTTGATATCCTCATATCTCCAATCTCCGATATTCCCAATCCTCCGATCCTCCGATAAACCCCTTTTATCCATATCGGAACTTCCTATCGGATGTCACTCTTTTCAACCCCCAATATCAAATCTCTGATACAAGACCTCTGATATCATTTCGTGCTTATATTTTTAGCTGTTATGTTTTAATAATAAAAGCCTATCGGAAGGTAAGAATATTGCATGTTTCAAAGATACAACCATAAGATTTCTCTGATATTTTTCTTCTGATACACTCATGTGTGCAGACCCAAGTGAATTCAAGTTTTTCAATGAAAAAAAAGAGTCAATAATCATTTCCTTCCTCTCATCGATGCAGCTTAAATGAAACGCTTACAATCTTTATTGCTCATATTTGCTACAAACAGAGGAAAATTCAAACAAAATTATTGCAGCGAATTATCTTATCCATGATTTTCATTACTCCTGTTCCAAATCTTACAAATTCCAGGTCGAGTTAAACCATTGCATTACACTAGCCAATTGTATTCCCTTTAGTCATATCATTTTCTTCCGAAGGGACTCAGAGCGTCTAAATTGGTGAATCTTGGAATCTTGATCCTCTACTTTTCATCTTTTCGATATCTTTCCTCAAAATTCCAGATTTGTTGGCTTATATGACTCTTGGGTTTGTATTATATTAGAAGCATTTAAAATGAATTCTGAGATTTACCTCTCCGAGATCCACATTTCCTTTTCCTTCACTATCATGTCCATTATCCGTAGTAAAGGAAATGACACCTATTTCATTGTCTTCACTGGGATTTTGTGGTATAAGAGTTCTGTAAGTTATTTTTGGCTTCAAAAAGGTTATCGAGATCTTTGACACTAGATCTATTCTCATATTTATTAAATCTTGTACTCCTTTCCTTGGAAGTTTATTTTACAGGTAAATGTAAGTGCTCTTGTAATCATTTTTTTTGCAAAACTTCAAATAATCTCATTATTGGAATGAAAGTCATCATGACTACTTTATAAACTCTTACGAAACTTTTACTTCCGATGCGTGAATCTTTGATGTACTAGAAAAGTAATGTTCCTACATTATTAATTTAAAAGCAATGTTCCTACATTATAATTTTTAATTTAATTTTTTATTGTTTTAAATTTTTTTATTTTAATATTGTTTTTAAATTTAAATTTTTAAATTTTAATTATTTTTAATTTTAGTATTTTGATTATTTGAATTTTTATTTTTAATTACTTTATATTTCTTTTTTATATTTTTATATTTTGTCGTTTTCTTTAATTATGTTGTTTCTTTATTTTTTAACATATATATATATATATATATATATATATATATATATATGCTAATTTTTATATTTTGTTTTTAAATAAAGAGTTTTTTTGAATTTTTCCTTTATTATTTATTTTCGAATCTTTTTATTTATTTATTTTTTAATTTTTTGTGTAAATTTTTTATTTTTACAAATTATTTTTGTTTTTTTTTACACTTTTATTGGTTTTTTTCATATATATATATATATTATATTTTTTTATATTTCATTTTTTTTTTGTTATGTTTTTATATTTTATTTTTATGTCTTATTACTAAGATGAAAATCACCACTATAAACAAAAAGGATTGATGTCGCATCAACACTTTTCAAAATTAGCATGAAAATCATTAACATTTTAAAACAAATGTTTATACTTGATTAAAAAAAAATTATTTGAAGTGCTGAAAAAATGACAATTTTTCTAAATCGACATGATATTTGAAAAAAAAAAAAAAAAAGAGTAAAAAAGTTCCAAAAATATGC
The DNA here is from genome assembly GCA_034641835.2 of Pinus albicaulis. Classification (NCBI taxonomy): domain Eukaryota; kingdom Viridiplantae; phylum Streptophyta; class Pinopsida; order Pinales; family Pinaceae; genus Pinus; species Pinus albicaulis. Next base: position 1,748,258,832 of record CM076578.1, on the reverse strand, counting down.
TAAAAAAATAGGTTATTCTACATCACCACTTTTCAAAATTGACATGAAAATCATGACATTAAAATAATAATAAGAAGAAAATTTAAAGTGCCAAAACTATGCTAAAAAAAAAGGAGTGATTCTGCATTGCCACTTTACAGAATCAGGTGTTTTTTTTGCTATCTCAAAAAAACGGGTACCAAGTAATTTTCTCGTTTGATCTGTAGCTATGTTTTGCTTGCAAGTTTTTGGAAGAAGCAATAATGGTCCTCATCAAATCGACTAAACTAGAAAGTTTCAGAACCTTTAATCTATTCCTTAAGCATTGCTTTTATTAGAAAATGATTAAGATGTTTTTATGCAGGATTTGATTTGATACGAGAAAATTTGCAATAGGCAAAGACTTCTTGTTTAGCTTATTATCTCTCATCACTGTTATTTTAGAAGATTCATGGTATATAACTCCATAAGGTCAAATTTACTGAATTCTCAACAGAAGACGAACACACATATAATTGTATTCCTTTATTCGTTTGTTGAGACACTTTATAGTTAAAAAATGACAAAAAAATGTATATTATTTTAATTTTTGTAAATAAATTAGTAATTGGTTGTAAATATTAACTCTTAGTCAATTTTCACTATTTTCTTCATTTTCACTAACGGTCCTACAAAATCCCCCAACCAAATTGTAGAATAGTTAAAATAATGCATTTTCAGGGTCTCTGTTATTTATTCCAATTCATAATTTAAAAAAATAAATAAATAAATAAAACATGAGTCCCAAATAACTCAAAATTGCAAAGTGGTTGTAGGTCATTTTGTAGAATTTTTAATTCCACATCAGGGGGATCCCTCTTCACCTCACCTCCTCCCTTCTGATAAAAATCTTTTGAAATTTAAAAGTCTTGAAATAAAACTTATGGTTTTTAAAAGCTCTGATATAAATATTCCAATATTCAAAACCTTTGATATCCCGATATCAGAATATCAACAAATAAACATTTTGTTTGTGCACACATTTTAATATTTCTGATATTCATCATTTGTCGACCTTTGATATTGGTTCTATGTCGCGACTATTGATTTTTAACATATAATTTCATTTTTCCTCATTATTCCTCCCGCTCCTATGTCACGCTTACCTGCCTCACCTCCTTGTCTCTCCACCTCACACGTTGACTACTCTCTCCATTTTCGAATCACTGTGAATTTGTTTTTTTTGTTTTTAGTTTTGGATATATATATATATATATATATATATATATATATATATATATATATATATATATATATATATATAATTTAATTATAATATAATTATATTTTAATTAACTTTTTTATTTAATTAATTTAATTTTATAATTACAATTGAATTAGTATTTTTTTTTTGTCTGTAAAAAACTGGTATTAGATTATCATCGTTAAAACAGAATTTACAAGAGGAGCCACCATGGCTCGATTACATTCAGTCACAGTGCCCATGGATCGATGGTGCTAGCCAAGGCATTCGAAGCACTTGGTTATTAGCCGCAAAATTTCAAAAACAAGGACAAAACAAAGCTATCCTCATGGAGGAGGATGTAGTGGACCTAGAGGAGGAGTTGCAAAGAAATGGTCCTAGTGGTGCAGGTGGTAGATGATGTGATCCATTTGAGACTCTAGGGCTTGGAGGTGGTCTTGAGAGCGCCTCAGGATGCGACGCAGACCCTCTAGGGCCTCAATGGTCTCTATCTACAAGCTTTGAACCGCACGGATGTAAGCCTCGAGTTCATTCTGATCATCGTACCTCTGCTCACGCAGGGTATCCAGGCTGAGTTTAATTTGGTGAAGCTGGGCGGAAATGGCATTGAGGGTGACTAGCACATCAATGTCGACGGGGGATTGAGTCAGGGAGACAACCATGGTCGTTGTTGAGTGCGGGCTCTCTGTTGACTCCGAGTGTGAACTGGGGTCTTCGGGAGCTGCTTTGGGATCCCTTCCTCGGCCGAAACCACCACGATGTGCCTGTCCACGCTCCTGTGGCATGCAGACTACCTGCTCTGCCTCTCTGTTGACTACTTGTCTGCTCCAAGACGTTTATAAATTTCTTGTTAGGGACTTCCTCGTTCTGTCTCCTATCACTTGGCTGAGGTTCGCGCAGATCTCAACCTGCGTTTCCCGGGTGTCGTAAATGAGGTACACAGACATCCACCCCCCCCCCCCGGCTCTTGTTGCTATCGTCCAGGGAGGTGTAGAGGATCCAACACCCATAGATGAACACGACTGATAGACTAGAGTTCCCCGCAAGTCCGAGGCAGAACCACCCAGGAGCTGCAACGTTGAGGGGTTTCTGATGAGTCGGTTGTGGAATTGGAGCCAACCCACAGGCGACGAGCCCAATTCACCCAGTCCAGAACACGTTCGTCGGTCTTAAATCCTTACTGTCTCCCTCGTCTTCCTCCTGGTGCACCTCACGTGCACCAAAGCCATTGCTAGGATACCTTCCTGTTTCCCACCACTTTCCTTTGCTTCTCTGGTTTGTCCAAGCCAGCAGAGCTCAAGTCGGGGCTTGAGAGCCAACAGGTGATCGTCGGCACAGGTCTCATCTCCCACCTTCACCATCGCCCGCAGAACATAAGTGAGCCAGAGCATGTCCTCCTCCTCTCTTAACATGACCACCCTGCCAATATGATGCCTGCCCTAAGGTTCTTTACCACTCACTCGTGCAAGCATGGTGAGTTGCCAGGTGCGTGGCCTGGGGTGGGGCGGGCCTTAACTGCCTAGCCCCGCCCACCCCCACCCTCCTCCCTCCCACTTGTCAATGTGATTGGACACCACCAGTGGGAATACAATTAAATTAGTATTAATCAACAAATAATTCTAATTTAATTTATGATTATATTTTAATTAAAAAATCATATTTTTTGCCCACGTAACGAATTTTCCAAAATTCTAGCAGTTTTGATTCTTCAACTTTGGAAGCTGATAAGTTGAGTTTTACTTGGCCAAATGAGGCCCAGGATGTCTCATTGGATAGATAAAATCATGGAGAATGTTTCTGAAGTGGTTGCATAATAATATTTGATCATTTAATGATTCTAAAATTAAGCAGAAGATCAACCTCTGAATTTGTAAACAAAATTAATTATTTAAATTTAATTTTCTGCATTTTCATTTGGTCCTAGCCTCCATTGAGTGGAGATCCATTCGATTATGTTCTCCTTAACCAATTATATCTCTATAGTGATCAATTAAAACCTCAAATTCACCTTTATTTATTTAAGTTTTGATTGGAATATGCTATATTTTCCATATTTTATATTTTTATTTGCATTTGCATTTTAATTAAATTTTGATTAGTTTTGACACGGAAACAATTGAAGAGATGAGGAAAGAAGATTTCAATCAATGGGATTACTCCATTAAAAGAAGAATAGGAATTTGGACCAATGAAAATTGTTGAAGTAGAATTACTCTTCAACAACTCTCCTATTTGGAATCCATTTTGTAAATTATAAATAGTGGTTTGTATAGGAGGGGGGGCTTCTCTTATCTGCAATTCTAGAATTCTTAAAAATGCTATTGTAATGGGGATTTAGAGTTGCAGGTGAGAGGAGAGTAAATCTCATATGAGGATAATAGAGGATTTTTCTTTTGCATTCTGAATTATGGATGGAGAGTAGAGCTTGCACTATTGCAACTCTTGTTTTAATAGCAGAGTTCAAGAATTGTAGAGGATTATTGGAGATCAAAGCGAGAGAAACAATTTCAATAAATTAGTATTTAAAATACTATTTTTTTAATACTGATTTCATTTTATAACGTAAGAAATGTGTCATTGTTCATTCATGTTTGTGCACTATTGTATATATGAGTAATTTGTCTAAATAATGTCTTGTTATTTATTTATGCTCTTATGTGCCGAACTCTGATTTCTGAGTAACTATTTACTCAAAATTCAGTCTTTTAATTCTGATTTAACAAACAATAATATTTTGTGAACTATTTCCTTATATTATTATTTAATCATTCAAGTTACTAATTTAATAATCATCATCATTTTGTGAACTACTTCTTAAATGTTGTTGATTAATTATTCATGTTAATAGATCTTTGAAAATAATGTGTTTTGGTATTCATAATATCAGTTAATTGAACTACCTCATTAGCTTGATATTCATTATAAGCTAGATATATTTAAATCTCAATCATTTAATTACTTTGCTCTAGGTTGGGTTAAATCTATATCTTCCCAATCGAGATAGGCTTATGATTTCTTTCCTTTTGCTTGTATTTTGGGATAATTTTTCATTTATATTTAATTCTACATTCCTAGAAGTCCTTTTATCAAAGAGGAAAACTTTAGTTGTGGCTTGGATGAGCCCCAGGTCAGCTTAAGGATCACCTTCTTGCCTGATCAACGAGAATAGTCGATTTGATGTATCTTCTCTATTGGTAGGTGAAAGTTAAATTTTAAGGCAAGAGAGATAGGGAGAAGGTAACTGGAAATAGTTTAACCAGTCAAAACCACCATTTCGACGGAAAAGGGGTTGCTTTAAGGTCCCGACCGGGTGGTCTCCCTTATAATGTTGAGGTAGAGATTTTGGAGCCTTCAACAGGTTACAAACCAGGGGAAAAAAATATTATTGGGGGTTAGGACTCAACAAAAAAGGAAAGGTGAGGTGGCAGAACCAAGACATGGTTCCTAAGATAAATAACTATTATTTTCATAATATTCCCAAAGTAAATTTACAAATAATATTAAAACATATTATAATATTAAGTTATAAATAAAAGGTAAATAGAAGGGAATTGTGTTGAATTTTGGGTTGCTCCGAAGGTATTTATGAAAAGAGGACAACCTACAATAAGATGTTTGTTGGGGGATTTACTCAAATGGGGTTTTGGACCCAAGTAAGGGGTTTGGGACTATTATCGCTCAAACTAGCAGGGCACCTAGTAGTTTCCCTATAGGATCCCCTCCTAGGACTCTTGTTAAGGCCATATGTTTGAGCCCCTTTCGTGAATAGGCCATTGGAATCACCTTTTTATTCCTTTCATTGACATACTCATTATTGTGATTCCCACCATATGAGGTCTCCTCCAATCGATGGAAGTTCGTAAAGAGCAGGGGGCCTTATCTGAGGTAACAGTGGGATATCGCTCCATTGTTTCCCTTGACCTAGTAGTTTCTCTGTAGGAACCCCTCCTAGGACCCTTGCTAGTTTGAGCGGTAACAAGGACCAATTAAAATAAATAGTAATTAATTCTTAAGGGTTGAGAAGCAAAAACCCTAAATCTAGAGGGTTCCTAAGTGACCAAAAGAAATATATAATTATGAGAGATCTAAGAGGAGGTCGATACACATAGGATGGCATCCCATTCTCAATAAGAGTTCTAGCCAAGAAGAACTCATGAAACTTAGGAAGTCCCAACAAGAAGAGGAGCAAGTGTGGTTTGTTTTGTTTATGCAAAGGAGGCCAATTATGCTCAACTTGGAGGAAAGGTTATGTAGCTCTTAAGCAACCAAGAAACCCGTGGAGATAGGCCTAGAAGAAGGTCAAATCTATTTTTCTGTGTTGGAGAGGGCCAAATCCCTAGATCTATGGTAAAGGAGGGACGTAAGGTCTATTGTGTTGCAGATAAAAGGGTCGAGCTCCTTCATGAATCACATAAGAGGTTAGAAGGGCCTTAATCCAAGTTATGAAGGGGCGCAAACCTAGTGGGAGTATTGCTAGTGTAACCACCCCTCACACATTTACCCACTTTTACAAGCTCTTTAAGGTAAACACGAGTTGAGTATCACTATGATATGACTCGACCTCCAAGTTCCAGTTATGGAAGTGGGGCCAACAAATCAAAAGTAATTTGACATTCGTCAGAGACTATAGATCACTGAGGAGCTTATAAACTACCCCAAGGGATCAATCCCTGAGTTGGAACTCTTTTTCACTAGGTTTACTCCCCAACCACACCCATAACAGTTCATGCATTTGGTAGGGAGGCTATAACTACACCCATAGGCTTGTCTCCATGCGTTTATGACCAATTTCCTTTGTTTTGTGCATGTAGTCGCGAGATCTATTCCACTTTTTCAGGCTAGCCTCCAGACCACTTCCCGTAACTACCTGTAACTTTCAAGAATCATAACAACGATGATAACAATGTTAAACAATCAAAACTTGAGGAAGATATTGACCTAGACATTCCTAATACAAGATAGAAATTTCATCAAACAAATAGTAAACATATAAGCTACATGTCATGAATGCATATCTGATCATAGACTTTTGAAATTCATCTAAAAATTACCAAGAAGGCTCTATGCCCTCTCAAGCTAGCTGCAACAACACTTGTTAGCCCATGCATTCATCAACCATCCAATAAATTATCAAATCACGAACTTGATCCATAGCTAGAGCACATCATAAAATTACGCATATAACCAACATATAACCAGAATAAAAACTATTACAAATCAACCATAAGATAACCATAATAACAAGTACAAGTGCTCATAGATCACAATAGGAAAATAACTCATATTAACATATGAAAATGCCAACCAAGTTAGGGACATCCATGTACCACCCGACCATAGATTGGGCTGAACCAAATCTCTCTCTCAACCAATAACCCTTGTGCCATATTCCAAGCATGAATGTGGGAACATAAGAGTTAAACCAAAATAAAACCAACTAGGGCTTCCAGAGGCAAAACCACCTCAACCCTCAAACATAGTGATCTCACTTACATGGTCCACAAATCACTAACATCAACCAAATTAGTCTCTACCCAAACTGTCCAAGGTTTCAGGAACTAATAACTCAACCCACAACTTCCAAGGAATCCAAGTTGTTACAGGGCTTCAAAGATATCCCATCTCAACCCACAACCTTCAGGGAAACCAAGTTGTTTCAGGGCTCTAGAGAATTTGTCCCAATCCACAGGCATAGGAAACTTGAGAACCAATCAGAAAAATAAATGGGGAACCAACTACATCATGACTATCCAAGAAATGGAAGGCAAGGCTGAAATCACTGTCAATCCAGACAAATCTCCATGCCAATGAAAACACATAACCAAGTTAGAACCACATGCATATACCATGTATCCAAAAACCATCAAGGAGATCACACATGCAACCTATTACCTTCAAAGTTGTAGTTGTCGATCCAATTGTCTCCTTGTGCTTCTTTGCTTTCCTTTGCTTTCTTTCTCCAATTCAAGTGAATCTAGAATTCTCCAAGAATGCTTCATGAATGCTCTAAGTGTGCAAGAGTGTGAGAGAATGAATAAGAGCTAAACTCAAAACCATCAAAAGACTAAAACTAACAAAATTCAAGCCAAAAGTTGTACCAAAAGTTGTGAATTTATTCTTTGATGCCTTTTTATTATCGGTGTGTCATTTTTCTTCATTTTCCCTCTAATTTCCTTGCATGGAAATTTATGTATCTTCACCTCCCTTTTCTCCTATTTTCCTTTATTTTCGTAATTAAATGCCATTTGTTGCCTCTTTTCCTTCGCCAACACATTTGCTAATTTCCATAGCCATTATTAAACCACAAGTGATGCCCACTATAATGTTTGTCCACCATTCAGCTTGGAATATGTGTCCCATGACCTTGGTTTGATTTTATTTACATGGAAAATCAACCAGGGGTTGTTACAACTAGCCAAGCTTCTAATGTCACATGTGGTCTAAAAGGAGGCTGAGGAGGCTTTGGCTTGTAGAAAAGGCCAAGAAGGGTTGCGTAGGGTTGAAATCCAAGGAGAAGGGTAGTTGAGGTGTGTGCTTGAAGATTCTATCAATGGGAATCATTCTAGTGTGATAGCAAGCCTAAGTAATTCGTGCATTGTTATGTGAAAAAGTTTGTTGTGTATTTTAGTGTATAGGTGGAAGTGTTTTTTATTGCATTTAGGAGGGTTGAGACCCTTATATTTGTTGCATAGTGAGGTCATGAGGCATGTGGAAGTATTAGAGTGAGAGTTGAGTGCCCTCGAGCATATGCGCAGGATTTTAAGGGTTGTAATGTGAGGTATACGTTGAGTATAGAACTCTGAAGTGGTCGTTGATTAGGGCAGAGTTTGAGGTGATCACATGATCCTTAAAGAAGGCCAAGAAGCTTCTGGAATTTGTGTGCACAAGGCTAAGACTTCTCAAATCAGAGCAAAGGTCATTTGGGAAGGTATGTGGCATTGTTTTTGTGTAGAAGAGTGATGAAGGTTTGTCCAACAAGAGGTGTTATTGGGCAGTAGTTTGAGGGCCTAATGTATAATGATATTGTAGTGAAAAAATCATTGTAAGTAGGCCTTATTGTGTAGCCTATGAACAATCACTTTGATGGAGTAAAGGGACAGTGAGAGTGCTGGTATATTGGTGCCTATGTACAGTGAGACCTGAAGAAGCAATCCACTATTAGAAGTCAAATCCGTGGAGCATAATATTAGTGACTTAATAGCAACTAATTTATTGCATGCATGCAATTTGTTGAAGACCATATGAACAATGCTTTTGATGTGGTAAATCACTATTAGAGGGTAGACTAATATAGGTTTATGTTCAGTGACCTTGGTGGAGCATTGTCACTATATGAAGGCAATTCCATGGAGTTGAAGGATGCATAGGTTTTGGAGAAGTAGAACCCTTGTGAGCAGTTGATCGAAGGAGGAAAAGGACCCGCCAAATGTGAAGGACAACATGAGAAGAATGGGCTGAGCTAGATGGGCTACTTCAACAAGTAAGCCATGTGGACTATTCAAAAATCATGAGAAATTATTCAGTTATGACTACCTCCCATGGAAATGGTCATAGATTAATGACTTACTTAACGCAATTGAATCCCAAAAATGATATATAATATAATGCACCGCGTAAACCCCTCATACTTAAAATACAAAGATTAAAGGGAACTCTACTTGAATGGTTCATGAGGCACAATACTTGCTAAGGTTTTGCAAATGGGGTAGCAAGCTAAGTGGGCTTGATTGTGGGGAAAACTCCACAGTTAAGCGCGCTTAAGCCAGAGGAGTTATGGGATGGGTGACCTCCCGGGAAGTCATGGTTATCGGGTGCAAGCCCCAAAAGTGATGATTGACACTATTTGATTCATTTCACTAGTTTCAATCCCACTTCTTCACCCCCGTGAGCATCACCCGATGCAATGAGTGCTAAGTGGACTACTCAAAAATCATGAGAAATTAGTCACTTATGACTACCTCCCATGGAAATGGTCATAGATTAATGACTTACTTAACGTAGTTGAATCCCAAAAATGATATCTAATATAATGCACTGCGTCAACCCCTCATACTCAAAATACAAAGAGTAAAGGGATCTCTACTTGAATGGTTCATGTGGCACAATACTTGCTAAGGTTTTGCAAATGGGGTAGCAAGCTAAGTGGGCTTTATTGTTGGGAAAACTCCACAGTTAAGCGTGCTTGAGCCAGAGGAGTTCTGGGATGGGTGACCTCCTAGGAAGTAATGGTTACCAGGTGCAAGCCTCGGAAGTGATGATTGACACTATTTGATTCATTTCACTAGTTTCAATCCCACTTCTTCACCCCTGTGAGCATCACCCGATGCAATAAGTGATGATTGACACTATTTGATTCATTTCACTAGTTTCAATCCCACTTCTTCACCCCTGTGAGCATCACCCGATGCAATGAGTGCTAAGTGGACTATTCAAAAATCATGAGAAATTAGTCAGTTATGACTACCTCCCATGGAAATGGTCATAGATTAATGACTTACTTAATGCAGTTGAATCCCAAAAATGGTATCTAAAGTAAGTTATGTGTTTGTTCTTGTATATTTCTCATTGAGCATATTGCAGATCTGATGTTGAAGACCACAAGCCTTAGTTGTATACTATGTATATTGTTTGTATCAGATGTTGAGGCGGTTTGTTCCCTTTCAATTTCTCTAGTTCCATTCTCATTTATTTATTCATATTTTATGTATTTATTTATTAAAGATTTTCATTTATTATTCTCTAGTTCTTCCCAATCTTGAGACCTATTACTATTATTTTTTCTTTTATCTTTAAATAATTTGTTTATCTATTATTTAACCATTATACATATGAAATTTATATGAATAAACCATATATATATGTGTGTGTGTTTTATAAATTTAACTAGTATTTTAATATAATATTAATAATATATTTTGGATATAATATATTTTTCTAAAATTTTAGATATGTATATTTTGTAGTTTGTTATAAATTCACATATTTCAAAATTTATTAATATAATGGATTTTACTTAATTATGACATTAATAGTTTAATAAATTTTGGATTTATATTATTTCTTATTACATTGACCTTTATTCATAGGTATCATGTATTAATAATTACATTTCTTAAGACTATATTAATTAATATATAGTTATAACATTAATTGAGACAATCAATTAATATTAAATCTTATTAAATATTTATACGTTATGATTTATTTAGGGTTAATTAATTAATATTAAATTATCAATTATGTTTGGATTTTGACTTTTCTTTAATGTTTTGTTTCTTTGACTCTTTGAGTTTTTTGCACCTCGTTCTTACATCTCTCCATTATTTAATCCTTCTTTATCATTATCCTGATAATGAACCACATTGGTTGGTTCGAAATGTTGATCTAAAAATGCTCATTGTGATTAATCCAAAAGAATTACTACGAAACATTATGAATCATAGAAGCTTGAACTCAAAGATGACTCATTCTTGTTAAGGAATATGAACTCGATGTGATATTTGACCTATGGTCATAATTAGATGGTGAGCATGGGTAGCTTCTGTCTAATCACATGCAAGTATAACCCTTGGGCCTTGGATTTGTATTCAAGGAGGAATACCAAACCTTTTCTGTTGGTTTAAAGTTGTAACCATGATCCCTTATTAATATTTTCTCCAAGAAAATACACCTTGGCCTCATGGCGCTAGTCAAAGATAGAGTCTCGCTTTGCAAGCCATTCCATGTTGTTCTCCATGATAGTTTTTTATAACACGTGTATAAGGAAATCGGTGTGGCGAATGTTACAAAGACTTTACAGGTGTGAGGGTGTTGTCAACATGTATTGCAAAGACATTTTCTGTTTATGTCTCGGGGTGTTGTCACATGGTTGTAAGGCATTGAAGGGAATTGCCATATGAAATTGGCTAGAAACAAAGAATAGATGCTTACTAACATGCATAAGTTTATGTACCAAAAAGTTATAGCTACAATTGAATCATATATTGTTTGGAAAGAAACATCACAACATATAAAATGGAATGCACTAATTTTTAGTTTCTTGTCAATATTCCAAATATAAATATGAATTTATATATCCAAAAATATTTTTGCATCTCATTTTTATAAAAACTCTAATTACCATTGGACAGACTCAAGGTTCTAATGGACTCAAAAAGACTTACCATAACTCTGGTTTAGCAAATCTGCTATAAAAAAAACTTAAACATCTATGGAGAATGTAACTTATGCAACCAATCCAACCTCTTATCAAAAACACTTTTATGAAATAATGTGCTTCTTTCTTCTTCTTCTTCTTTTTAATTATAATCCACCAACTCTTTTACATGGTCTCAAGGTACATGGAAGTATGGTGTAGTTTGTTCAACTAGTCAAATCTATAAAGCAAATGAAACCACCTTGTTTTTTAAGGTTTGGTGAAAAATAAGAAAGTAATTATTTAAAAGAAATATAGCAAAGTTGTACACCAACTCTTTATAGCTATCTAAATCTTACACTCCTTGTATTCACATGAGTAGCAACTTATACAAATAAGGGAATTGGGTAAAACACAGAAAGTGCATGATTGGGCACATAAGTTTCTGGGCCCACCACCTTTATCATAATTATAAAAAGCCAATTTAAGGTTTACTAGGATACAACCATAGATTACATTTATCCACATATAACATTGCTGTCACCGTGTCTTTGATGATAGAATTTTATTCGTGAGACATTTAGATGTACAAAAAGTAGAAGAAAGATTAAGATTGTTTTAAAAATATAATTTCCGTGGATTGACTTATCAATGGTAAATCATGTTTATTGCCTTAATTGGGTAGGAGAGGGTCTATGTCTTTATCTCATTTCTCCTTTACACTATAAAGGTATATTATTTTAATATTTTAAAATAAAATATCAGATAAATATAATTATAAGATAAAAAATATGATTTCAATTTTATTAATAATATTAAATATGAAAATGAAGTTGAATATAGTTGTATTAATTTAATTTTTTTATATTATAAAATTTATACTTAAATTACCGTTTTTTTTTAAATCACAATTATTTAATTATATAATATATAAAATATTTTATATATTGTATATTTTTTAATCATAATTATATATAAAAGATAAACAACATTTTATTTTATACGTACAATATTTTAAAAATGTTATAATATTAAATATAATAATTATATATATAAATTATTGGTGATAATCACCAAGAAATTTTATATACATTTTATGAATCAAGAAGCCAAATTCCTAAATATAATAATTATCAAGATTTTTAAATAAAATAAAAATGATAATAATGATATACATATATTATCCAATTTATTTTTAAAATTTTTAATTAGAAATATTAAAAAACCTTCGAGCTATACTTCCATTTTTTTATTATATTAACTTTGACTATACATAATACAATATTTAGGTATTCTATATTGTTCAAAATTCTAATTTGTTAGCCTAAATCAAATGATATCTCTAATTCTTTAATTGGGGTTGGGTTACAATGAGTTAAAAAACCATTAATTGAAACGAGTTAAAAACAAACACAAAATTACCCAAATTTGTTTCCGAGGATTTCTAGGATTGTCCTCTAATGATACTCTTCTAACCCCTAACATACTTTGATACATACAATTTATACATAAATACAACTGCATACAATTAATACATAAATACAACCTTGCAGAAAAATTATAACACATTCTCAACACATAAAACCTTTAAAATGAAATTAAAATTAAAAGTTATTTAATCTCAAGGAAAAGGGAAAAAAAATCTCCAACTACATTTATTATTATTTAAAAATTTTAAATTAATAAATTTAAGAATCACATCACATATATCTATCTATTTATACATATTCAATATAAACACATTCCATTCCAAACTATACATCTTACACATTAAACATTTCACATTTCACATGATATTAAAGCTTGGAGTTAACTTGATAAGAGGGAAATAAGAGGGGAAAATATTTATTTATTTTCAAAATTTAAATTCAAAATATATTTTCTTATTTAATACAATTTTACATTGAAAAGTTAAAGTTAATATATTACTCTGGTTTTCAATTTGATAATTTGTAAATTTTCACACTTTTATGTTGAATTTATTTATTTATTTTATTTATTATTTATTTATTTATTTTTAATTTTTTAATTTAATTTATTTTTATTTTTATTTATTTATTTTTATTTTTATTTTTATTTATTTATTTATTATTTATTATTTATTTTTATTTTTATTTTTGGTAAAAAACATTCATTATATTATCATAGCATAAATGTCAATAAAATACATCACCACTGCAGCAAAATACAATGTCAGAGACTTAAGAGCTAGCACAAGCCTTGCTCTAAACAGTAAGAAGCCTGAAGAGAAGGCAATACAATCGGTGTCTTTGGTTATTGCCTTCACAAAAAGAGCAAAATTACATGTCGCAGAATTACATATTAAGGAAGGGGATTGGGAGGAAACACGGGTGGTGCAAAAAATAGAGCATCACGCTCATGCATATGGTAATCATTGTGTTCCACCCGACCCTCCAAGGGGCAGAGATGGTCATTTGTGCGTCGAAGCTGACGCCGGATACCTTCCACAGAGTCTAAGGTCTCATTCTGCATATGTTGGAAGTCATTGATATACAAAACCAATTCGTTCATGTCCTCGTACCTCTGCTCCCTCAGTGTATCAATGTTGAGTTGTATGTTATGTAGCCGAGTTGCAATGGACTCTAAGGTGACCAAAGCTTTTGCGTGGCTCGGGGAGCAGGCCGGAGACGTTGCCATATCCGCAGCGGAGTGGCGGCTCTCAGTCGACTCAGAGTTTGAGCTAGGCTCCCCCTGCTGCTAGCATTCATCCATACATGGGCAAAGACCCCCCCTGTGGGCACGCCCTCACTGTTGAGGCATACTACCAACTCCACCACCACCGGCTGCACCGCTACGGGAAGCATATTGTCTGACTAGAGAAACACACCACGAAATACTAAATTGACAATATTGAAATAAAATACCACTTACTATACCAGAGCCTTTGGACAACACTTTCCAATTAGGAAAGAGCCTGAAGTCCCAAGGACCAGCACTGCAACCACGGGCAATGTAGAAGTAGGAAGGCACGCCACAGGTGCCTGGGTTTGTATAGCTCATATAATCCTAAGGATGGCACTTGAAATATCTCTCCCCAACAAATTGATGGTGCAGTGAAGCTTGCTCGAACCAAAGATAGAGTCGGACTAATGAAAAATATGTGTCTTCTCCCAACCCACGCAATCCAGGCGAGAGACCAAATAATTCGTCACATCGGACATAGAAATATTCCCCCGGCTCCCATGGCCATGCTTGATGCAAGTGCCAATTCCCCTCCCATCTGCATTTCACGGTCTCGTCCTGTTTTGCTGCCCCAAGCCACAGCTTGAGCCACATGCAAACAAACCACACCTCGTCCTATCCCGACACTCTCTCCTCATCCCCCAACTCCTGCGAATGACATCTTGCATGTGCCTATGCGGTATTAAACACAACTCATAGGGAGCGGGGTACATGTTTCAAAAGCTATTCATTGCGTACATGTGGTGCGTGGAGGCCCCTCTGACTCCACGATCTAAAGCACCACCAACTACCCCCTAAATGATCACCCAATCAAAGAATGTTGAATACTTACATTGAAATAAATTTTAAATTATTAAAAAATAATTCTCACGTCTATTATTTTATAATACAAATATACATATTTACTAATAAATAATTTAAACAATGAATATGGAAAAACTAATAAATAATTTGAAGAGTGAATATGGGAAAAAGTGATCAATTGCAATAAGTTAGAATCCATATCTACTTAAAATAATTTCATTTTAAAAAAAGACTTTAAATATTAAATCATTTTTTAACTATTATCTTTTCAAGTAAGTTATCTATTTGAATATGTAAATTAATTTTATAATCATTTTATGTATTTGTAAAATGAAATTTGATATGAATATCACATTAAGTTATCTATTTTTACAATTATTCTATGTATTTGTAAAATGGAATTTCATATTAATATATAAATGATTAATGTAAAAAATCAAATTAGTTTTATAACATACTTATTTTTATAAGTTGTAGTTTTGAAAATATGTGGACAATTATGGTAATTATTTTTCCTTTTTATTGTTATAGAATAATTAATTTGGAAAAGTAGAAATATGAGATGAGTTAAGTATTGAATTTTTTTTTTTGATGATGCAATGATATTTGAAGTCTTAAAAGTGTTTCTTCACATAAAAGAAAGAGAAAAATTATAATTATATATATAGTTCGTCTAATATTGTATTTAAAAAAAAAATTGTATGAAACAAGATACCTTAAACCATTAACCAACTTAAACATGTCACTAAGTAGGTGGTCTTAATCTACTCATTAGGAAATTGGATATTTCTGACCACCTAATGATTGAGTAATTTGTCCAAAAAACTAACATTTTTAGCAACTCTAACATGATTAATGCATCAACTGCAATATTATAAAACAAAAAACTGCAAGCTAACATTTAGAAAATCAAGGTTTTGAGGAAGTGATAGGTGTTAGATCTTTGGCCCTAGAGCTCGAAGGAGCAAGATCACATTGGAGGTGATACTCTACAAGGGCCAACCTCACACCCACCCCTTCTAAGCATACCCATTGGTTTCTCTGGACTCATTTGATGTCTTCCAAACCTGCAAAGATATTATATCTTCCTTCCTATTTGTCCTTCAATACCCCACCCAACAGGGTCTTCATCCAGGGACAAATGAACAAGATGGATGCTGAATGCCAAGGCAGGAGAGTTATAGTAGAATTAGGCGTGTTGAAAGAGCAAGGAATATCCGAGGAGTTATGACTTGCTATAATGATGAATCCTCCTCTCTCTTTCGCGTTTCGGTAACCAGGAACCCTCCACTCCAGCATAAGTCATTCAACCTAATAGATGAGGGGCAAAACTGAGACGATAAGTTTTCCCTTAAATTCATTCTAGGAAAATCAACAAGGATACTTGAAATTGGAAACAAAAGGGTGTTGAAAGTCCTCATAGTACTCCAAATTTCCCCAGGCCAGTCCTCCTACAGTGAAGGACCCGACTTTCCCCCCTCCCTCAGCGTTGCAAAATGACGCACCAATCGTAAATCCTCTTATCGTTGTAACCCATACACCCTTTTGTCTTTACTAATCACATGCTTGTGCATGCGTGAGGATGACCACACAAGTGTTTATTGATCTCTCTGCGGTGGGGTGAAGGCTCGTCCCCCAATCCAATTACTCTCGAAAAACACCCCATCAGGGAATATTATTTGAAGTTTTAAATGTGTTTAATTATAGAAAAGAAAAGGAAAATGATAATAAAATATGATGCTTAATTGAGGGAGTTAGGATTGGAGGATTTTTCTTCAACCCTTATAAAATGACTAATAAAAGATGTGAATTTTGATAGAAAAATTAATAAGTAGGCAATTAAATAAGTATAGATAATGATTCGATCTAAATCTTTGATGTTAGAGCTAATTGAACACATATAGTAATACTAAATTGTAATTTATTTATGTCAATAATATACTTTGTTTTTACTTACTACCAATAATATATACATTCTCATGCACTTCTATACTAAACAAAGCAATGCAATTTGTGACTAAGAAATCTATTGAAAAACTCATCATTGATCAATGCTATCATGCCCCAACCATAGCCCATTAGCAATACTCTAATCAATAATAATGCATCACTCAAGTGCATTTCCATTAATGTATTCACTTGCAACATGCTACTTTTGCTTGAACGTATATCATGTCATGGTGAATGTTGACATGAGAGTTCTTCTAGAGAATTAATACTTATTTGTAAAATATTAAGTTAAAATTTATATTGGTATAATTTAATGGCATTGTATACTGAGATCACAAATTCGCCCGAATGACAGATTTCTTGCCGGAATCCGACAATTAAAAAAAAAATTCAGAATGTTGGAGTGTTTGAATCATTTTTTTGATGGTGAAAATGGATTTAGCACCATTAAGAACCCCTGAGGCAGCCAAAATCCCGAAGTTTGACAATTGTAACCCGAATTTTCAAAAAATTCTACAAGATTTTATCATAATTTTGCTGGAATTTCTATTATTTTTTCGGGCTAATTTGTGGGTTCTTTAGGCTACGCTTAAGGCAATTTACTAACCAAACTTAATCCTCACTTTGAATAGGCGATAACCTTTTTCACCGTAATTCACCAAAATATGACAATACAATTTTAAGATATTTTGCTGTTTAAACACATTTTTGAATGCATATATGGATTCAACACCGTAAAAATCCCATAGGGCACTCAAATTATGCAGATTAAACAATTCAAACTCAAGTTTTTAAAAATCTTTGTTGGATTTTGATTAAAATTAACGAGAAAAAATGTTGTGAAAAAGGTCATTTCGTCTATAAATTAGACTACACCCTTTGAATATATTAAACCAACAAAATGTATAAAGTAAATCCAAGTATAAATAAGTGAACATATGACATGATTTTTATAACTCAAAATAAATAATTCATTCACCTAATTAGTTATAAACATTTCCTACTTCCATTTTACCACAAATTCTCACCACTAAAAAAATTATATATATATCATTTCTTCCCTTCATACTGTGCCACAAATATATATATATATATATTTGTGTATATATATATACTCATACATATATATTTGTGTATATATATATATTCACAGTATGAAGGGAAGAAATGATATATATATAATTTTTTTAGTGGTGAGAATTTGTGGTAAAATGGAAGTATTAACATTCTCATTATAACTTTGGAAAATTTCAACAAAATTTCTCCTACCAAGATATAAAACATCATATTTCTCTCAATAATACAATTTTAAAAATTCTCATTGAAATTTTATAACTTTTTTGTTTACCAAAATTATAAGTCATCATGTCCATGAGATTTTGGATAAACACTGATCCATGTAAATCACTAATTCAATTCCCCACCTCAATAAGAGTGATATATTAGACATAATGAAAATATAGTCTTACTAAACTTATAATTTTTTTTTTATAAACCATCATAACCTCCTCAATAAAACAAAATTATTAAACACTCACATTCTTTTGAAAATTCAACTAAAATTTTACAATATTTCCCTTACCAAAATTATAAAACTATCATAATCCTCTGAACCAAACCAAAAAAAATGATTAGACACTCACATTCTCACGCTTAGGCACTAACACTTGCACAATCATTCTAACGCTCCACAACAACAACGTCCACCCAACACGTGAATTCACGACCGTTGGTGAGAATGGGAGCAACGTGCTACCCTACAGGGATCAGTAATAATAGAAAGGAACGTGTGGCACGCGTGGGCCGGGGTGACACCTGGCAAGAGACGATTGGATAATTGAAGAACCAAAGGCGGAGAATCCATGATTGGCTTGGCTTGTTTCGCAGGCAAGTGTGGACGGTAAAATATTTCCATTGGTAGGTAGGAGGAGGACGCGGACAAGTAGAAAATTTATCGGGAAGATTTGAAAAATAGATGCATTTGCTTGGTCGGTTAGCCTAAATGCCCCGCCCCGCTGCTGCTGACGATTTTTCGGATCTGATTTTCCTCATTGAGCAACATATATGTCATTGCATTTTGTCTCAGATCTGGGATATTTATGGACATTCATTCAATGTGTATACGTTAGATGCAGGTATTTCTCTCTTTGTTTTGTGCTGATTTCTTCTTCTATTAGCTCTCTTCCTCATTTCTCCAGCTGAATTTAGGCTGGCGCGGCGGCACTGTCATTGGAAGGTGGGCTTATTATTGTTGATGCCCCGAGGGGTTTCATACGAGGGTTTGTTTTGAAGATAGAAATCTGTTGCAGCGAGGGTTTCCACGCTGGATGGATGGGTAGATAGGTTCAGGCAAAGGTGCCGAAGAATGATTTATTTTCATGTTAGGGTTTATGTATAAATGCAGCCAAAGATGTCTTTTATTCTTCTTTTTTTGCACTTTCAGACGTGCCAATGGTGAACTTGAACTGGACAGAGCTCCAATTGTCTATGGTATAGGCATAGTGGGGGTTATCAGCTTTGTCAGGGTTTGATTCAAAGATGGTTTTTAAGGGTAGGTTTTTTGGGAGTCAGAAGCAGTCCAAACAGGAAGGGGGCAGTGGACGGAATGGCAGTCAGGGTAGTGGTAGCACTGCTGGATCGAGTGGAGGCGGTGGGAACAGGAGCGCCAGCGCCGGCGTTATTAACAAGAATGAAAAGAAGAAAGGGGCAATTGGCAAAAGTGAGAATAAGAAGGGAAGCGACGTTGTTGTGCAGGACCGGGTTAAGGACAGCAGGTTGAAGAAGGAAATAGCTGGAAAGGATGCAGTTGTTAAATCGAAGGAGGCTGAGAGTCCTCAGGCGAAGCATGAGATTCAGAAAAAGGACACTTCCACGAAGCTGAAGAAAGTTCCAGCAGTAGACCGAGCTGAAGAAAAGAGCCCAAGCCCAGGGCGATCCACGAAAGAGCTCTCTGGCAATGGGACTGACGTTGATCGATCTTCGAATTCAGCCTCGCCCATCTTGGCATCCTCCCTCGGTCTCAACCGGATAAAGACAAGATCAGGTCCTTTACCTCAAGAGAACTATAGTTTTGATCATTTTCGGAGGTTCGTACCTAATTTACAGGATGGTCTGCCAGCAAAAGGTTCAAATCTGGGTGCCAGTAAACTCTCCAGAACAGAGACTTGCTCCACGTCAACATCCACCGCAACATCGACTGTATGCTCAACATTACCTATTGGAGGCAAATCCTCAAAAAAATTGAATTCTTGTCACAGCAGCTCATGTGGCTCAGGTTCCTTATCGGGAAATAATGATAGGGAATCTCTAGGTGCAAGCTCAAGGAAGGAATCCAAGAATGGAGCTGCACAGGATAACATGTCATGTGGCTGTTGGGTTGACAAAGATAGCAACTTCAATGGCATGTCTACTAGTTGTCAATCCATGGGTGGCAGCCCAGTTGTGCAAGGAAGCTTTCGGTTTCAATCTAGCAGCCGTCTACAGAATGGTAAGTATACGTTATATTCAGAGGCGCTTGGGAAAATAATCGATTATTCTGAAATGACATTTTGTATAAAACTGCCTTGAAACCATTTTTGTGTCATCTTTGGATCATCTCAGTCCAACTTGTAAGTCACAAGGGCAAGTTGTTAGATACAAGAGGAGAAGTATTAGAATTTTCAATCTTATAACTGCATTCTTGCAATTTCAATCTATAGGTGAAATAAAGTAAATAATTAGTGTGTTGTTGCCCACGTCATCGCATTTTTGCTTATTCATGTTATGTAGGAAAGAAAGAAAGAAAGTATTTTTAACGTCCAAGGGACATGTTTCTCCATCTGGCTGTCTCTTGTATCTGGCCCTTTTTCTGTGGAGTTTTACAATAAATGCTCCCAGTTTCTCGACAAACTCTTAGCTGAATAGATTATCCGAACAGCTAGCTGCCAGAATACCTACATAATTTTCCCTGCAGTCTTTGAAGGCCTCGCATTCTAAAATGAAATGTTATTCTGTTTCCACTTTTCCGGAAGAACACCTTTAAGATAGGCATACATATCTTCCATGAGTTTTTCTGGCTTCTTTGTTCTTGGGATCTCAAGTTTTCTGTTGTTTCTTATTTGATTTTTTTTGTTGTTTAGGCTTTGGACACCTATAATCTTGCTATTGTGAAAACTTTCTGCTTTCGTCATGCAGCTCTTCTAAGCGCAAAGTTGATAGCGAAATATGTTTCAGTTTGCAGCTCTTCTAAGCACAGAGTTGCTAGCGAAATATGTTTCAGTTTTCAATTGTGTTTGCATTTGTTTTTGTGAAGCACTTATATTGTTGACTGTGTCTTGGTTCCACAAAACAACAATGTTTGAGTTATTTGGTGACTATTTGTTTCCTTTATTTGTTGTTTTCAAGAAGGATCTTTGGTTGTTATTTTTGTTTAATATTAAGTCGCTCAAGCCTTCTGTAGACCTTGGGAACTCGTTCTTTGTTGTTTCCTATTTGAATTTCTATTCTTTAATCTCTTGGACACCTACAATCTTGCAATTGTGAATCTCCTCTGCTTTCATCTTGCAGCTCTTCTACGCACAATATTGACTGAGCAATATGCTCTGTTTCTCTGTTGTATGCCTTAGGAGTTCAAGTTTTCTTATTTTTATCCTTTAAGCTCTTGGTCACTTAGAATCTTGTAATTGTGAATTTCCTGCTCGACAGAGCAATATGTTTTAGTTCCCCGTTGGAGACCTTGGGAGCTCAATTTTTATGCTGTTATTTTATTTTATTTCTTGTTCTTACAGCTCTTGGACAACTGGAATTTGCAATTGTGAATTTCTTTTACTTTCATCTTTTAGCTTTTCCAAGCAGTAGCACAAAGTTAACAGGGCATTTTGCTCTGTTTCCTCATTGTAGACCTTGGAGCTTGAATTTTCTGTTGTTGCATATTTGTTCCTAAGTTCCTGGGCACCTAGAACCTTGCAATTGTGAACTTCCTTTTTTTCATCGTGTAGCTCTTCCAAGCACAATGCTGACAGAGTGATATTCTCTGGTTCCCACTGTGTCGCAATGTGCATTTGTTTTTCTTGAACACTTGAATTGATGACTGTATTGTGGATCTACAAATGGACAATGTTTGAGTTATTTATTGAATCTTTGCTCATTTCCTTTGTTTTTCTGAAGTAAGATATTTAGATGTTATTTTGATGGTGATGCAATACGTGGGCTGTTTTATTAGTATGCTGGTTTATATCATAGCTGAAATTGTGTGCCCAGAGTTTTGAAAGCAATTAATTGTGGCAAAGGTGACTTTGTAGAAACAAAAGCTTCCCCATGGGGTTCGCCGGGATGCAGCAGCAGCACAGATACACACATTCAGGAATCTGAGGTAATGATTTGGTTGTTGAATAAGATTTCGACTTTATCTATCATCAAACAGGCTTCCAACATAAAGCTCTGTTGAATTTTTGTTTATGATAAGTTATTATATCATTGCATATTATGAATCTTATTTGAGAATATTTTCAAGATGGAGCCATGATTTTAGCATTTGAAATTGTGTGTTTTGACTAGGCTCCATGTGGCACTTCAGATGGTGCAAAAGAAACAGAGTCTCCCCGTTTTCAAGCCTTGCTTCGGGTTACAAGAGGACCTTGGAAGAACAAACTTACCAATGACATTAAAAGTTTCTCTCATGAATTAGATCCTAGAGGAGTTCGACCTTTTCCATCTTGGAAACCACGCAATTTTAACAATATACAGGTCAACAATCCTTCTGATATATGAAATGCATATAGTGTAAAGTTATTCCATTATTATTTTGTTCTTGTCTTGGAAATGACTTGGAAAATAAGTAGGAAGGGTGACAATTTCAATGTTTCCAGTTCTTTTGTTGAGCATGATTGGATTCTGCACTGTTTACTGCGCAATTGATGCTCTTGATTGCTTCAGGAAGTTTTGGGAGCTATACGAACGAGGTTTGACAAAGCAAAAGAAGAAGTAAACTCTGATTTGGCAATTTTTGCGGGCGACTTGGTTGAAATACTTGAGAAGACTGCAGAAGCTCATCCTGAATGGAAAGAGAGTTTGGAAGATCTGTTGGTTTTGGCTCGGCAATGTGATATGATGTCGCCTGGGGAGTTTTGGTTGCAATGTGAGGGAATTGTGCAGGATTTAGATGATCGGCGTCAAGAGCTTCCTATGGGTGTGCTGAAGCAACTTCATACACGCCTGCTTTTCATCCTTACACGGTGTACAAGATTATTGCAGTTTCACAAGGAGCATGGGTTGGATGAGGATGGGAATATTTCGAGATTCCATCCACAGGGTACAGGGGCATCACATGTGGAGAAACCTACAACAAATAAAAATGAGAAGACTCCTACAACTACTGGGAAGGAATTTAAGCAGAGTATCACTCCTCGCTTTTTTAGTGAAGAACAAAAATTTTATAATTGGGAGGGAAGAGAAAAAGTCATTCCTCCCTTGATTAGCACTCCTCGGCCTTCTGAAACAGGTGCTACAAAAAGCATTGATTCACTTACAACAAGGGATCGTCTTTCCTCTTGGAAGAAGCTTCCCTCTGCGGGTGATACAACCCAGAAGAGAAGCACTGCTGTGAAAGAAATATCTTCTGAAGTTAAGTCTGATTCTACTAAAATGTCAGATAAACGACAAACTCTGTCAGATGGAAATATTGCAAATGCCAAAGCTCTGGAACATCCTCTTCCTAAAGAGAGTTCTAGTCTATCTTCAGTGTCTTCTAAGCATCAACATAGAATGTCCTGGGGATATTGGGGTGATCAGCAAAACCTCTCAGAGGAGACCTATGCAATGATCTGTCGAATATGTGAGGAAGAAGTGCCCACATCTCACTTAGAAGAGCACTTGCGTCTTTGTACAATTGCCGATAGATGTGACCTAAAGGGTTTAAGTGTAGATGAACGCCTGAGAAGGATTGCAGAAACTCTTGAGAAGATAATGGAGTCATACACTCCAAAGAGCTCTCAGGCGATGGGAGGAGGAAGTCCTGATGTTGGAAAAGCATGCAATATGAGCGTAACTGAAGAGTCTGAAGGACCTTCTCCCAAGCTTAGTGATTGGTCTCGTAGAGGCTCTGAAGATATGCTAGATTACCTTCCAGAAATTGATGGCATTGATGAGTCAAGGGGTTTGTCAATGATGTCATGTAAAACTCGATTTGGGCCAAAATCTGAGCAGGGAATGGCAACATCATCTGCCGGTAGCATGACTCCTCGGTCTCCACTCACTACTCCAAGGGCCTGTCAGATTGACATGTTGCTAGCAGATAAGACTAGTTTTTGCGAATATGAGGATCTGCCCCAGGTAAACTTCTTTTTAACACGGGGCTATTATTGTTGTGTATTTGAAAATCTAATCCCTAGTCTTGTTTAGTCGGCAACCCACTCACCCAAGATGATTGCTGATCATTTCTCATCGAGTGTGTATAGCAGTAGCTATGTATTGTATATAAGCTTGATATACCTTAGAATTTGCACTAATCAATTTGGCTAGAGAATAACTTGCATAAATGTGGCTAGAAAAAACTTGCATTTAGCTTTATTCAAAATAATGCTTATCATGGTTAATACTGCAGTTGAGATTATCTAGAAAATGTATAGCAATAATTCAGAAAGACCCTCCAGTAGCAGATTATTTATATTTGCATGCAAATAACACAGAGATCTGATCATTTAGATAATGATGCAAGGGAAAGTTAGATAAGAAGGATCCTATTTTGAACGTGGCATGCATTATACAATGTACAATCCAAATTAGTAAATGGCCTCATATGTTCTCAATATCCTTCATGTAAAACAATAGAAGAGGGATGCTGGAGGTACAGGGTGTGCCGCCCTTATTGGATTCCTCCCCATAAGAGCTTCCAAATCCCTGGCGTAAGCTTTCTCTTGTCAGTATGCATGTTAAATTTCAAAGGGCGATAAGGAGTTTTCTGCTGCACTCATAAAACTCAACTTTAAACCGTAAAACTTGAAAGCTTCAATCTTAATATGAGCCACATTAATCTACAAACACATACTGCTGGAAATTATGAACAGTGAAAATAAGCTAAACAGAACCATTTAAGAATGCATCTGTATTCTATTTCAACTGTAAAGAAGAAAATTACAATGTATAAGCTCAAATCAAAAGTCCAAAACTCACCAACGAACACAAAGGTGCACCCTCCATCTCCTTACAGAATATGAAGAAGAGGAAAGATACAGTGTATCCGTTCACATATATGAAGTGCACAAGGTGACTTAGTCAAACCCTAACCCTAATCCACTTAACGAACACTCCCTCTTATTTGGATGGAAGTGCCAAAGATATTGCACCCAGACTGGAGGAGAGCTGTGGCATGCGTGTATGCCTATTCCTCCTTTGGGTCTGTGTCCTTACCAACTCCCCATGCTAGTGCCCTAGTTGTCATAGTGATCCGTGCCCTTACCAACTCCCCATGCTAGTGCCCTAGTGGTCATCATGATCCGTGCCCTACTCTAATGATATTAAGAGCATGCAAAGCTCTCTATGAACAGAACTGAAAGAGCTTGGTGCATTAATGTTAAAGGCATTCTTGCACCCTTTCTCATTCTCTCTGACATAACTCCAACATTGCTCTCATGAACACTAGGGCTGCACCATCCTCTAATCTGTTGCACCCTCACTCATTCTCTTGTACATAGCTCCAACACTGCTGTCAAGAACATTAGTGCTGCACCATCCTCTGATCTGTTACTCCCTCATGCTGTCTGTGCAGGAATTATGTTTCCTTCTGCTGGAACTGCTATGCCATCAAGGATCTGATGTTACACTCCCTCTTAGTGAGGAAAGTGTTTTGGATTTCCACTAGTTTGAGTCTCTCAGTCAATTTCTTGAACTTCTCCCCAGCCAGGGCTTTAGTTGAAACGTCCATAACTTTGAATTTGAATGAACATGCTTTAGTATCACTGCACTCTTCAGAACTCTGTTCCCAAGGAAATTCTATTGGATATCTGTGTGCGTGGAGTGGTTAGTGAAATGCTGGATTCTTAGAGAGTTTGATACAACTCCAATTGTCACAGTGTACCACTGTAGGCTCCAATATCTAATAGGGCAACTCTGCAATTAACTTGTTATCTGAACTTGATCCCTGAGGGAATGGTGCTAGATATTTGTTCTTGGAATGGTTATAGTGTAACATCGGAATCTCAGAGAGTCTGATACCACTCTGATTGTCACAGCGTACCACAGTAGGCTCCAACATCCAATTGATCAAATCTTCAATCAACTTGAAAATCCAGATGGATTCACAAATAGCATGGCCGGTTACGATGGATTTTTCCTCTGTCAAACTAAGTGCTGTTGTTGCCTGCTTCCTGTTGAACCAGGATATCAGACTTGAACCCAAACTAAAACAAGGCCCTGAAGAATTCTTCTTGTCACCTGCATGTCTAGCCTAGGTAGAATCCACAAAACCATGCAGCATCAATTCTTCATCTCCAGCATATGTCAAACTATAGTGTACTATGCTCTTCAAGTATTGCAGCACATTTTTTGCAGTAACCTAGTGAATTGACTATGGCTCAAAGTTTTTACTGAAAATTAAAAATTAGTTTTAGCATTCACTAGATACATAAAGGAACCTCTCAACTGTCTATAAATTGGTGGATCTACCAAATTTGAAATTTAATCTGCTGATAAGTTCAGATTTGATATCATAGGAGTAACCATGGGCTTACAATCCATCCGCTGAAATCTTATATGAATCTTGATTGCATACTCACACTGTCTTAAGGAAGGCCTTCTCTAGAGCCTAGGCTCAAGAAATAATGCATAAAGCTGATGTCCTTCATATTGAATTGAGGTGCTAGCTGTGTCTGGCACAATGCTATGAGCTTCTCAGAACTA
This sequence comes from Pinus albicaulis, assembly GCA_034641835.2. Lineage (NCBI taxonomy): Eukaryota > Viridiplantae > Streptophyta > Pinopsida > Pinales > Pinaceae > Pinus > Pinus albicaulis. The sequence goes on along the minus strand of CM076578.1, from coordinate 1,748,232,145 downwards.
CCTGTACTTATAAAATCATCTACATATTGAACTAAAATGAATGGATCAGATCTATCAAATAAACAAAGTTTGGGATCTGCAACAGTTTTAATGAAGCCCAAATATAACAGTTAGTCACCAATCCTTGAGTACCAGGCACGTGGTGCTTGCTTGGGCTTGTCAAAGGCATTCAGGCTTCTTCAGTCTGCATACATGGGTCTCTCAACCATGCACCTTAAAGCCTCTTTGCTGATTGATGTATACCCCCTTCTCAACTGGTGCATTCACAGACACCATCTTTACATCCATCTTAAATAAAATGCCAACCAAAAATGGATGTTAAAGAGGCTTTAATTGGATCAAAAGTCTCCTCTTAGTCAATTCCCTCTATTCGAAATAATCCACTTGCTATAAACTTGGATTTGTACTCTGTATAGTGCCATCTGTTGCATGCTCCACCTTATACAAATGCCTAGAATCAATTCTTGACTTTCCCATTGGTCTTTGTTCAATCCTACAATCCATGAAGTCGTACACCTCCACCATTGCACTTTTGAATTTTTCCATACATACTCAGTTGCTGCCTCATCACTAGAAGACTCTAGAGTCTACAGTGATTGAAAATATCAGTGCAACATAATTCAAAAACTTTGAGGAGAATGGCTCAGCTGAAAAAACGTCTTTGGATCTCCAACTTGCTCTTGTGCATCTTGCAATGCCCAGGTATTAGGTAAGTCACCTAGGCATCCTAGCTGAATTGGAAGGTATTGAGCCATTGATTCCACCTTTGTAACCTTGCTGATTTGATTTTGAAATTTCATATTTCTTCAGATTTGCATTTGGGACAACAGGTGTTTCTCCCTCCTCAACCTTTGCTGGAGGCTCCTAAGACCTTGAGGACTACACATATTTATCGGACTTTATGCTTCTGCTCACTACTGTCTTTTGTTATGATGGAATGTAGAGTCTGTAAGCCTTGGAGGACTCAATGTATCCAACAAAAACACCCTTGGAACTGAATTGCTTCAGTTTAGTTCTTTTCTCATTAGGAATATGAATATAATACACAGGACAACCAAAAAGTCTAAGTGATATTTTGGGTTTCTTACTAGTGAAAGCTTCCTTTGGTGTTTTGCCCTTCAATACCTTGTGAGGACACTTGGTCAAGATGTAGATGGTTGTTTTGCATGCTTTTGTCCAAAGCAACTTAGGAAGATCTAGGTTGTGAATCATAGCCATTATTGTCTCAACAATGGATCTGTTCTTTCTTTTGGCAAACCCATTTTGCTACAGGTTGTAAGGCACTTTCAAGTTTCAACCCCCTCTTAATCACGCTTTAAATTCCTTGGAGCTGTACTCTACTCCATTATTAGATCTGAATATCTGAATACCTTCATGTTTCTACTTGTTTGGTCCTTCAAAATAGTTTTGAACTCATAGAAATACCTTATCCCTGGTCTTCATAAAATAAATCCAGGTTTTCCTTAAAAATTCATCATTGAAGGAAATGTGATAGATATTACTTGTGAATGAAGTTGGTTACATGGGTCCACACATGGGTGCTCATTGCTTGGAGAGGCAGTCTTGGCATGCTTGCTGAGTGCATATCCCTTGCAAACTCCAGTCCTCTCGAGTCTCCACCTTGAAATCAGGTTGTCCCATCACCATGTCCTTTAGGAGAGGCAAAGCTTCATAGTGCAAGTGACCTAATTATTTGTTCCAGAGCTCACACAGACTGTTACTAATATGCACCAAAGTGCCATGCTTCATAGGATTTGCTAGCAACTTAAAAAGAGAACCAAAAAGAAAAACGGAAGTGTATATACACTTTGAATCATATCCTTTTCCCGAGAGCAACTAAGGTAGCAATAAACTCATAGTAAGCTACACCATTGAATTCTTTGGCATCCTTATTAAGGAAGTAACCTTTGGCAGACAATTGCATACATACCTCTTGTCACCAAGAGCGATAAAATGAATTGGCAGACCTAACCTCATTAGAAAAAAAAAATCTTCTAGCATTGCAGCTTCCAGATTTTAAACAGAGTTGAAATCTGAATACAATTCCCAATTCCCAACAGTTGGGACAAAACTAGGGACATTGAGTCCCCAAGAAGAGTTGCACGGTAATGAAATTGTTTGTGAACCATAATAGAGTAACGGTCCTGAGCAACTTTCCAACATGATATAGCAAAGCTACAGTGCCATAAAAGATGCTGCAAGGTTTCTGATCAGTGACAAAAGGGGCATAAACCATTTGACAAGTTGCTTTTGGCAAGGGAAGCTTTGGAAGGCTGTCCCCAATAAACAACCAACCAAGCAAAGACCCAAAGCCAAGCTCAAATGGAGAGACCAAACACTATGAGTTTGGCAGATCCAACTAACTTCATGGTTAGATGAAATCCATCTAGTATTGAGGACCAGAGACAGATGTTGTTTATAATGATGAAGAGAGTAGAGCTTCTTGGAGTTTGAATCAATGTTGCGAACATCGTGATTGGGATTAAATTGACGAGGGGAAAAAATCGGAAAAAATTGTAAAAGTCGGGAAAAAATCGTAAAAATCGGGAAAAAATCGGTAAAAATCGGGAAAAAATAGGCAATACAATTTTTTTTTTTTTTAATATCTAAAGCATCCACAACATAAAATAAATGCATTGACACATAAATATGAAAAAAAACTAATAAATAAGATGTGTAATATCATGTCTAGTGCTACATCACACATAACAGTGAATCATTTCCTGAATACTAAGTCCTGAGTCTCAACTCAGCCTCAAAATATCAACAAAAATAATAATAATGTATCTCATATGTCATATACAAAGGAATGCACCAAATAACCTATACTACTGATTTCCTCTGTCCCTCTTGCAAGAAAATGTAACAGCTTTCCCTCTAGATGAAGACGCTAGTGGAGCTGGTAATGGACTCTGTTGTGTTCTAGAACCTGAAGCACCAGGAGCTAAAGGAAGCAGACCACGTCCTCTACCTGTAGTAGGGGTAGGTGGTGTCACCTCTTGCTGCTGTTGCTGCTGCTCCTCTTCCTTCACCTCCATTACCTCCTACTCTATCTAATCAGGGGCTGACTCCATGATAAGCCTCTCAGCCTCAACCCTCCATGCAACAATGGTGTCAATCGCATCTAAAGAGATGGCCTCCATATTAGGTGTCCTCTCAAGTTTTCTCACCCACTGTGTGTCCTCTCAAGATGACTTCTCCTCCTTCTTGGCTCTATTTCTTAACCTTTGTTTGCAAAAAGGACAAAAAAATCGAATTTGCATGTTATTGGGTCGCTGTTTGACAGGCCCACAATTTTTTCGAGTCGAATCGCGTTTTTTTTTCACGATTTTTTCAAAATAAAAAAATCGCCGAAAAAATTAGCGATTTAATCGTTTCGGCAAAAAATCACGATTTTATCGCGATGTTCACAACAGGGGTTTGAATAGGTTTACCTAATGTTCCACTTGGATGTGTCCCCTAGGGTGGGGGGTGCACCCCTCATGTTCCCCATGGTTGGGGGATGGGGGGACACCTGGGAAACATTTCCCCACATCTCCCTTTGGGGGAAACTTGGGGAAACAAATGGGGAAATGTTTTCCCACTGTGGGCAATGTGTTTCCCCAAGATGGGGACATCTGGGCATCCCCTCCCCTAGAAGGGGGACGCCTAGGCATTCCCCCCCAAATTTGTCTAACAACCCATGAAGATAGAAAAAAATAAGGGATAGAGCTTTGAAGAGTCTAAGTCCTTGGTAATTAATAGTAATATTAAATTCTTAAAGTAAAAGGATAAATACTTCTAGTTAAATTGTTAACATTATCATTAATTATTTCAGGATGTTTGAGAGTAGTAGAATTTTGTTATGAATAAAATATATATAAAAATATTACAATTATTGTAAACAATAATAATAATAAATAATGATTAATTAACTAGTAATTAGTTAGTGAAGAGGTATGTCTGTAACGAATCTCATCAATTCTTTTATATAATATTCAATATACAATTACTTGTCCTACAATGATGTCCTTGTATTCAAAGTATTCTGAAGATTATTGCTGCATATACAAACTTTGTTCATTACATCTGTATCAGAGCATTCCTCTGAGTATCCGAACTTTGTTCGTTACATTGTTACCAGAGCATTCCTCTGAGTATATGAACCAATGTTGCGAACATCGACATCGGGATAAAATCGGCAAGGGTCTGGAAAACCAAAAAATCGTAAAAATCGGTAAAAGTCGACAAACATCGGCAAAAATAAGATACCATAAAAATATTTTTAAAAATCGGCAAACATCGGCTAGGCCAAAAAATCGTGATTTCGAGATAAAATTGGCATGTTATCGAGATGTTCGCAATAGTGATATGAACTTTGTTCGTTACAAATTTCATCTCCCATTCAGAATTTAATAAATTTATCTGTTTTAACTTTTCAGGGTTGGCAGCATTATTTCATTCCATTGGATTGTACAATGATGAATTTGCATTGGATGAATTGTTATTGTTGGGATCAATGTTGCGAACATCTCGATAACATCCTGATTTTATCTCGAAATCAAGATTTTTTGGCCTAGCCGATGTTTGCTGATTTTTAAAGATATTTTTATGGTATCTTAATTTTGTCGATGTTTGCCGATTTTTTTCCGATATTTTCCCGATTTTTACGATTTTTTGGTTTTCCAGACCTTTGCTGATTTTATCCCAATGCCTATGTTCGCAACATTGGTTGGGATATTATCATTATTATATTTATATTTTATAATTTCATAAAAAGGGACCCCTATGCTGGGGACCCTAACGCCCCCCTTGAATATTCCTAAAATTTGGGGTTGCTCCTACACATCCCTCTTGTGCATCTTGCCACTCCCGTGCTCCCCTCTCCCAGAAACTTGGTGGAACGTAGTGTTTCCCAGATCTCCATTTCTAATTTGTCCAAAAGAGCCTCTGTGTCAATATTGAACTTATACAAATCTTCAACTGGGAGCAGATTAATGATATCTTGGATTGTCGCTCTATTTGAGGAAAGGAGAACCTTCTGGCAGGATAGCACTCTTCAATTCTTCCAATCCCTTGTAGTGAAGTCTCAAAGACCCTTCCAAAAGAAGACACCTTTCTTGTGTACACCACACACTTGAAATCTGGCATGCTTTGCGATACACTGCCTTTGAGCAATTAAACTTCAAATAGGCCTCCACAAGTCCCATCCCGCTCAACTTCCATAGAAGTTCCATGTAACCATAGGTGCCACAAACCTCCAAGCCTCCCAAATACTATGACAAATGACAGAACTGAACACTTTAAAAAATTGAGGTGAGGCTTTGGATCAAAAGTAGATGCTGATCTAACTGAAACTGATGTTGCAGTAGAATTTGCTATGGGACAGACACGTCTGGGTAATGATCCATTTTGCTGCTAATATACAAACTTGAATCATAACATCAATAGGACCAGGCCCAACCTCCTCTTTGGGCATAGTGCACACATCCCATGGGACCATAGGAAGTCCCCATCACTACCATACTTGACCAGAGAAAGTATGTAAATTTGCTCTAATTTCTTGGATGGAGCCTGACTAGAGAGCCAGCAAGAGATGTAATAAATATGAGAAACTTGAAGAGTACATAAGAGCACTGTAAGTTTTCCAGCCAGCTAGATTCTTACATTAACACACTAGAAGCTGGATTGCAATTTATCTCTGCACCAGTTCCACATCTCAACAACTGAAAGCCAGCTCCAAATGGGATCCCAAGATAGTGGACAATCTCACCACGTTTGATCTGGTGCCACAGATCAGGAATCTAACCGGGATGATCATCACTGCAGCCCCTCCAAGCACTCTTGCAAAAACAGATTAGACTCAAAATAAATCAGACCTGCAACCCACTGTACCCCTCCAACAACTCTCTCTCACAGGTAGCTGCCATTCCATACAGATCTGGAGGATTTCATACAATACTTGACCAGAGAAAGTATGTAAATTTAGCCAGCAAGAGATGTAATAAATATGAGAAACTTGAAGAATGCATAAGAGCACTGTAATTTTTCCAGCCAGGTAGATCCTTACATTGACACACTAGAAGCTGGATTGCAATCTCTCCCTGCACCAGTTCCACATGTCAACAACTGAAAGCCAAATGGGATCCCAAGATAGTGGACAATTTCACCACGTTTGATCTGGTGCCACAGATCAGGAATCCAACCCGGATAATCATCACTGCAGCCCCTCCAAGCACACTTGCAAAAACAGATTAGATTCAAAAGAAATCAGACCTGCAACCTACAGTACCCCTCCAACAACTCTCTCTAACAGGTAGCTGCCATTCCAGACATATCTGGAGTATTTCACTACCATACTTGATCAGAGAAAGTATGTAAATTTGCTCCAATCTCTTGAATGGAGCCTGAATAGAGAGCCAACAAGAGGTGTAATAAATATGAGAAACTTGAAGAATGCATAAGAGCACTGTAAGTTTTCGAGCCAGGTAGATCCTTACATTGACACACTAGAAGCTGAATTGCAATCTCTCTCTGTGCCAGTTCCACATGTCAAGAACTGAAAGCCCAGCTCCAAATGGGATCCCAAGATAGTGGACAATCTCACCATGTTTGATTTGGTGCCACAGATCAGGAATCCAACCCGGATGATCATCACTGCAGCCCTCCAAGCACACTTGCAAAAACAGATTAGACTCAAAAGAAATCAGACATGCAACCCACTGCACCCCTACAACAACTCTCTCTCACATGTAGGTACCATTCCAGACAGATCTGGAGGATTTCAGTGAAATGTCAAACCATGGTAAACTGATTCTGCACTCAGCAAAATTAACGCTAAACCTAGGTAGCTTAAAACTTGAAAATTTCATTCCAGACAACAAAGTTGAGTTATTTTAATCTACAAACACATACTGTTGGAAATTATAAACATTGGAAAGACGCTGAATAGAGCCACTCAAAACTACATCTATATTCTATTTCAAAATCAATGTATCTGGTCACATGCATCTATTGCCCTAGGTGACTCGGTCAAACCCTAAACCTAACTTACTTAGCCAGTGCACCCTCTTGCATGGACAGAAGTTTCAAAGATCGTGCACCCCAACTCGACAATAACTGCAACATGTATGCATGCACACTCCTCCTTTGGGATTTGTGCCCTTGAAGACGGCCTTAAACAGAGAGTGCACAACTGAAGTCGACCTATATATATATATACTTATACTTGACATGTCGGCTCATTATTGGAGACATTTTGGTTCACCTATGACATGTCGGCTTATTTATAAGCTCCATCAGCTATATGAAGGAGGATATACCCTCGCAGAACATAGTTAACAGTACAATAAAGTCTGAGTTTTTCGGATTGGTTATTACAGTGGAAGAGTGCAGATCAAGTTTGGGAAATCAGTGAATCAGAAAGGTGGTATATTCAGAAAGGTGGTATACCCTCGCAGAACATAGTTAACAGTACAATAAAGTCTGAGTTTTTCGGATTGGTTATTACAGTGGAAGAGTGCAGATCAAGTTTGGGAAATCAGTGAAGAAGAAACGTGGTATATTCAGAGTATTCACTTCGGTCAAGGTCTGTAATAACAAGTGCGAGGAACAGGACTAAAAGGAAGTGCGAGAAGAATACTGTCAAGCAAGGAAAGAAGATTCAGATCTGGGGTTACTATCTCTCTCTTGTGATAATAGAAAGATCCGAATGCAGCTACAGTGAGACAAGTTGCAGCACCATATATATCTCTGTTTGGATAAGGTCTCACATAAATGGAGACTTATAAGGAAACCGAGAAGAAGTCTTGAAGCCGAGGATAGGGGAAGAAAAGGAGATCAAAAATCTCTGTCCAGGGTTGCAGCATCAAGGAGACCGAGACTCTCCTAGTGTATGCCGAGAAGTGTGGTGCAGTACAGTGCAGAAACAGAGAGGAATCAAGATTCTCAAGGAGAAGCAAGAAGAAGCAGCTCAAGGAGAACATCAAAGATCAGTGACAAGGCTCTTGGAGGATATTTAGGTCAAGGGTCTTTGTCATGGTTTTGGTACTTGTCAAGTAAAGAGACCGAGACGCTCCTAGTGTATGCCGAGAAGTGTGGTGCAGTACAGTACAGGAACAGAGAGGAATCAAGATTCTCAAGGAGAAGCAAGAAGAAGCAGCTCAAAGAGAACATCAAAGATCAGTGACAAGGTTCTTGGAGGATATTTAAGTCAAGGGTCTTTGTCATGGTCTTGGTATTTGTCAATTAAAGGTCTATAAGAAGAATGATTATCGGGTTTTCCTCTCCAAGAGGGAGAGGTTTTGGCACTGGCTTGAAAGCCTAAACTTTTTGTCTCTTGTGCATTTGATAACTGACCTGATGAAGAAGATAACAAGCTAATGAAGATAAAATCTAACGGAAAGAAGCATAATAAGTATAACACAAGTAGTTATCAAGTAAGAGAATTGGATTAAACACTGCCCTTCCAAATTCTCAACAAGTGGCTTCATGTAAGTTGACACAATTCTTGTAGAAAGTGCATGTGGGAATTTGTCACTAGCATCTTGCTCAGCTTTTGTAATCCATTCCTTACATTCCTTCATGTAAGGTGACACAATTCTTGTAGAAAGTGCATGTGGGAATTTGTCACTAGCATCTTGCTCAGCTTTTGTAATCCATTCCTTACATTATTCATGAGATAGACCAGAATGTATATTCCTTTTATGAACCTAGTTTGTATAGTGACTGATATTATCTTAAAAACTTATTTTCTTTGTCCCTGCACTGGTGTATTTATTATGTTTTCAAAGAAACATTGATGAGAATGATATTCTTCTGTTTATCGATTTCCTCTTGATTTCCTTGTTGGGTGATGGCTTTGGTGTTATGTTATTAAGAGTGTGGCTGAGTATTTAGTTTCCTAAAGACTTCCTCGTATATTTATAAAGGGTCAGATCTGTTGTAGTTGTAGCTGCTCTGAAGTGTTGGCATGGAAATGCCACCTACCCTTGCTGTCTTCTTGCCATCTTTATTCATAAGAGCCTCATGAAGATGTTGTGGTGAAACCTGATACAGATGAACTAGTTGTGGCAATACATGGAAACACCTATATGTTAATGCTCATTGGTGATTTCTAACGTATTGAAATGTCAAAATTTTGTCAAAATGGTTGCTTGTGAGGTCTATTCTGTCTTATTGTGATCTATTAATCTGTCTTCATCTTTTCTTAAAGTACTCATATAAGATTGGAGGCCCTAAAAAGGGAAACTTAGTTGCCCATTGGAAACAAGGGAGGCAGGGGCCTTATTTTATGAACAAACTATATTTAGTTTGATGCTGATTTGAAGCTTCTCCATATTGTTGGTGTGGAAAGTGTGTTTATTCCTTTTGTTGCCTGCCAGTATTAACACATGTCACAAGCCTGTTCCTTATGTACCACCATCTGTAAACATGAAAGACAGATATTATTGACGATCAAACAAAAGTGGGTTTTGCGATCTACATTTGAGAAATAGACTTTTTTTTCCTCTCAAAATATATTTGGCTTCTGCGTCCCTTTTCTTTAATTATTTTTCATTGTTTTGATATTTAGCTCGGATATATTTTGCTCACATGATGCATTAAACCCATATGCCTTACATATTGAGTTGCCTTTCAGTTCAATTGACCATTTTTTCTCACTTGTGGACATCAATAAAATTTCAATTTCAATTTCTGTTTCAATAGCATTAGTTGGGAAACTTTCTTTCTTCTAGTTTCTTTTATTTATAAAGCAGGTAATTTTTGTATAGTGCTTGTTTCATGACCTTGGAAACAAGCCTTGCAATGTACAATGTACCACTTTTTGGTTGAATGTTTATGGAAACAATGAATTCTTCTGTTGAGTTCTTGGGTGGGCTACCTTCATTATAAATCCTTTTTCTGTACATAGCAGAAAGGTCTTTAAGGTGACTTAGAAAGATTATAGCTTCTTGAATCAGACAAAAGATCTGTAGACTCCCTGCAAACTTAATGGTAGTTCTGGGATTTCTACCTGATGCAAATTTTCTTCCCAAAACTCTATAACCAAATGACAAAAACTTTGGCTCTTCTTCCCTTCATAGTCCATAGGAGATAATTTACTGCTAACGTCAACATCCTAAGCTGTGAAGAATAAATTTCATTAGATTAATTTCTAATGGATGAGAAGTTTGAACCACAACTCTCTTAAGGACATTTTGCACAATTTGCAGGAATGCATTATTTTCAATGCAACTGAAAAAATTGTAGGAATGTAGCATTGCAATGCAACTGTGAAATTTTTTGTTTTCAATGCATCTGAAATTTTTTTAGTGCATGTAAACATTTAGAGAAGCTCTCATGTTGGTTTTATGATTGTAAAATTATATTATTTAATCTGTTTTGTTGTTTCAAGGATGAACGCAGGGGATGCTTTTCTCCATATTGACAAGTCATAATTTTGTTCTCAGTAGGGATAAGAAATGAACAGGTCAATGCAAAACTAGAGGGAAGATATGTGTGCCCTATAAACTGTAAAAATAAATGCATTTGAAAAATAAATTTGTAGGTATATTTTTGTAACAGTCCATGCTTCGAATTTTGTGATGCAGATAAATGAACTCGTAGATATTGCTCGCTGTGTAGCCAATGCAAACTGGAATGATGTAATATCCCAAAATAGGGAAAATCTACAAGATTGGGAATATCTTATAATATCCCAAAATATGGAAAATCTACAAGATTGGGAATATCTTATAATATCCCAAGATTGGAGATACAACAATATGTAAACACAATAATGGAGTAGCAGTGATACATTAACACATAGAATGCCAAAAGATCCAAATAGCCATCATATTAGATCATAGAAGAAAAATGTATACAAGATCTTGAGGAAAGAGCTACTCAAGATAGGCAAAATCAGCCTCAAGAAACATGTACATAAAATATGATAGAATACTGCTACACTGGAATGCCCAAGACTATGAAAACGCAGTTTTATAAGGAGCAACTACTGCTAGCATAAGTCAATACATAGATATATCAATACATAGCTCATAAAATATGGGGAGCAAAGAAAAACACTTCCAAAGGTAATTTCTAGACAATCGTGGAAGGATTGGCTGAAATATGCAGAAATAAAAAATGTCAGAGTTGCAGGGTAGTAGCTACAACTCAAGAACTGGAAATGGATGGAGACAACTAAAGATGCTGCATATGATGACTAAATCTCAATAAATGGATCTCTCAGGTGAGAGGCTGATCCAATCACTGAATATCTCACCCTCCAAAATAGTGGTACAAACCCCTACTACAAATACACTAAAAAATAACGCAGTCAAGGAGATGGACTACACTATAGGAGATGGGAAGTGCTTGGCCTGATGCCAAATATGTGCAATCAGCTCCTAAATCTTCCTCAGTGACCTCCCACAGGAATAGAAGCTCCCTCCTCTGAAATATAAGCTCTAGAAGTGGTGTTGTGGAACCCTCCACTGCAACACCCTGTAACACAACATTTCCTGCTACAGGAATAACACTGTAGCTAAAGGAGGTGGCTTGGCCTTGAGCCTAAAATGTTGGGAAATGAAGTAAAATCCATCAAGAGGCCTCTCAAAAAGGGAGAAGGATTCCTAAAGAGGAAATCCCTTGTGCTAAGCAGCACAGGAATCTTAGTTAAACAACTAGAGAAAGAAAATAGTCATGCAAACCAAATTCTATACTCAATAACATATCCATATATGGCTGCCTTGTCCTCCCTTTATAAAAATGAAAGTCTTCTTGCCTTGGCCCCCACACATTAGGGTTTCCTCCACCAAATTATCTCTCCCCCTTTCACACTGCGCTATCTTTCAAAGTGATCCACTCCCTCCATGGCAGCACTGTTGACTTGGTCAAACTTGACCTTGTCCTTATGCATTTTCCGCTTTTCACACTTGAGGGTGCAAAATATAGCTACTCTGATGGTCCCTTTCACACTATGAGGGATTTTATTCCTAATCATGGGCCTCCTTACCCATTTATTCACTTCATAGCTAATAGAAGCAAAATTTATGTTCCAATTAGCTCCATGCTAATTTTGGGAACATTACAGTCCTCCCCTCCCAAATGTTGCTTGTCCTCAAGCAACTACAAGGATAAAACTGAAGGGCCTTTTTGAGGCATGAGGGATGAAATGAATTGGGATCTACCATCCCCATATGAATCTCTCATCCCCAGGCAATCATCCATACAAAATGAGTTACACTCCAACATGGCAACTCTTGAAAGTCTTCCTCTACCTTTGGCTCATGCAAAGTAGGTGGGCTGAAAATCTGATCATGGTAGACAAGGTAGTCTACCCCACATTGTCCTTCTCTCCACTCATGATAAGTGTAGAGTATGTGTTGATTTTGGGCTGCAATAGTATTTCCATTAAGTGGAAAAATGAATAACAATCCTCCAAGGATTTCCTCTCCAACATTGAAGAAAAAGCTGGCCCAAAACATCTCATCCATGATGAATAGGACATGATCATCCTAGGGTATCCAAATGGGGAGTTTGATGAAGGTTTTACATGATTCTGCATGATAAAAACAATATATCAAGTGGAAACAGTGCAGTTTCTCCCACCCCAACCTCATAAAATAGCATGGCAAGTGGTGTTTTGACAAATGGCTAGTTGTATGAATCATCACATCTACTAGTGAATGTGCCAACTGAGCATACAAGAAATAATCAAACACTTGCCCATTATTATACAAAATATCATTGTCTCCATCATAATAGCTGGCAAAATTTTTTTCATGGGGCTCAACAATAAAAGTGCCCCCTTGTGGAACAATGCACTATATGATAATGGTAAGAAGATGCAAATACTATGTTACATAATCAATAGATGCAAAAACAACATTCTCACCATGTGGTGAAAGTAAAGTGATGCATGAATACATGAATAAATTCATGCTCCAAAGGAACAATGTTTTTGGCCTATGCAAATAGGCTCTTGCCAACTCATAGCTCAATTCTTCGACACAATTATTGTCAAAGACTCCTCCAATAATGTTGCTGCAATTAGGAAATTCCTCCCAAAATGAAAGTACTTCCTATTCATATAAGGGCAAGGAGTAGCCCCTTTGCACCATGATAGTGCCACCTCCTACTCCTGCAACATCATACAACATGTGAGAGCAAATCTGCCCTTTCTCTCTCAAGTACAACCCAAACAACTAAAGTGTTTACTGCCTCCTAATGCTCTCATCATACAAGTCATGTGATGAAGACATAATGAATGATATGAATGTCACACCAACACTATGCATCCATACTCTTTGCTGCTCAATAATGCAAGCATCCTGCCATACCTTCTTCATCCTCATACCCTTAGGAAGAGTGTATGCTAAGAGATGGACAAACTCTTTCAAGAGTAACCAATGCAGCCAAGCCTCCTACTGCCCAGTTTCATAGATCTACAAGTGGCTTACTATCCTCTTGCTCTTCATGCACATCCACTCAATCATTTGTGGATGTATCCTTCCATCCTCCATCTTGGTACTCCTCCCATGAGGGCTACCATTCTCCATGTGTTGATGAACCTTTCACTTCATGACATGTGGAAGTGCATCTCTAATGGGATCTCTCCATGAGACCTCCTCTTCATCAATGGCCTCCCAAAACCAGTAAGGTTTAGGACCTGCTGCAGGTATAAGTTTCTATTTGAGCTAGGGAATGCTCATTGAGAAAGTGTCATCTAGAAAGGAGAAAGTGTTTCTCACTTCAAGATGTCTACCATATATCTGTCCTTCCTCCAAGTCTTCAAACCCCAACCTCAAGTGTGGTATGCAATCCAAGAATGGCTCATGAGGATGATGGTTCATCTCTCCCTTGAATGATTCAAGGTTGCACAGCGTAGTGAAATTCGGTTGCTCTAAATCAACAACATGCAATTATGTAGACCCATCCATAATTTTTGTTGAAATGATAAGAGATGGAAATTCTGGCATACCTTTGGGAAACATGCAAGCATCTTGTATGGCTGTAAAGGCTCCCTCCTCCCATGTGTTCGATTCCCCAACTGCTGAAGATGAAGGCTGCTCCTCCATGATTGTGACAGCGCTAGTATATGCCTCTTCAACTGGTGGTGAGGTGTCCTCCCTCCTTTTACCAAATCTCCTGATCATCCTTTGAGAAAAATCAGCAAGAGTAGATACACTTGCATGGGTCCAATGGCTGAACCACCAAGTATTTGATTCACCTTCAAGGTGCAGCGCTATAATTTCTACAACCTTTCTATCTACTACAGGATGTAGCAGGAAGAAAGCCTCTAGATTCATCACCCAATCCTCTGCTGCACATGTGAGTGATCCATCAAAGGTGGACAATAGAAATCTATTGCCTCTCATCATCCCATAGTTGTGGGGTCTTATTTCTTCTTCCAGCTGAATAAATTGTGGTAAAGCTAGAGTCTCTTTGAAGGCTCTAGGTTTAGCTTGATATTCAGCAAGGTATTCACTTAGAATTTTAGATTCCAAGTGTTATTCATGCTTCATGTCTTCTTCTCTTTGAGAGTAGGAAGTGCATGGTCCTTCCTCTTCTCCTTCTTCTATCTCCTTAACCTCTTTGGAGAGGTCCTTTCTGAATCTGAAAAATGATGAGAGTAAGCTCATTCTCTTCATCATCTTGATCTCTTTTTCTTCTCTTCTATATTATTATGGCTGAAACTCACAGGCTGAGCCAAAGAACATGCTCTGATACCACTGTAATATCCCAAAATAGGGAAAATCTACAAGATTGGGAATATCTTATAATATCCCGAGATTGGAGATACAACAATATGTAAACACAATAATGGAGTAGTAGTGATAAATTAACACATAGAATGCCAGAAGATCCAAATAGCCATCATATTATATCATAGCAGAAAAATGTATACAAGATCTTGAGGAAAAATCTACTCAAGATAGGAAAAATCAGCCTCAAGAAACATGTACATAAAATATGATAGAATATTTCTACACTGAAATGCCCAAGGCTATGACAGCATAGTTTTATAAGGAGAAAATGCTGCTAGAATAATTCAATACATAAATATATCAATACATAGCTCATACAATATGGGGAGCAAAGATAAACACTCCCAAAGGCAATTTCTAGACAATCCTGGAAGGATTGGCTGAAATATGCAGAAATAAAAAATGCCAGAGTTGCAAGGTAGCAGCTGCAACTCAAGAACTGGAAATGGATGGAGACAACTGAAGATGCTACATATGATGACTGAATCTCATCCAATGGATCTCTTAGGTGAGAGGCTGATCCAATCACTGAAGATCTCACCCTCCAAAATAGTGGTACAAACCCCTACTACAAATACACTCAGAAATAACGCAGTCAAGGAGATGGACTGCGCTATAGTAGATGGGAAGTGCTTGGCCTAATGCCAAATATGTGAAATCAGCTCCTGAATCTTCCTCACTAACCTTCCATAGGAATAGAAGCTCCCTCCTCTAAAAGATAAGTTCTAGAAGTGGTGTTGTGGAACCCTCCACTGCAACACCCTGCAACACAATGTTTCCTGCTACAGGAATAACATTGTAGCTGAAGTAGGTGGCTTGGCCTTGAGCCTAAAATATGGAGAAATGAAGTAAAATCCCTCAAGAGGCCTCTCAAGAAGGGAGAAGGATTCCTAAAGAGGAAATCCCTTGTGCTAATCAGCACAACAATCTAAGTTAAGCAACTAGAGAAAGAAAATATTCATGTAGACCAAATTCTGTACTCAATAACATATCCATCTATGGATGCCTTGTCCTTCCTTTATACAAGTGAAAGCCTTCTTGCCTTGGCCCCCACACATTAGAGTTTCCTCCACCAAATGATCTCTCCCCCTTTCACACTGCATATTCTTTCAAAGTGATCCACTCCCTCCATGACAGTGTTGTTGACTTGGTCAAACTTGACCTTGTCCTCATGCATTTGCCCCTTTTCACACTTAAGGGTGCAAAATATAGCTACTCTGATGATCCCTTTCACACTATGAGGGATTTTATACCTACTCATGGGCCTCCTTACCCATTTATTCACTTCCTAGCTGATAGAAGCAAAATTAATGTTCCAATTAGCTCCATGCTAATTTTGGGAACATTACAGTTATCTAATACATAAACCCCTTTGAGAGAGCCCTCTCGGACTGAAGAGGCTAAGCTTCAGTCACAAGTTGGTTTGAAATAGTTACATAAAGTTTCCTGATTAGCAGCCAATCAAGTGAAATTTTTTTATAACAACATCTATAAATAATTTCCACTTAATTTTTATTCCCCCAACACATGAGTCCACATTATTTTCAAAAGAAAATCCATTACAGTTTTCCTTATTATTTCAAAGGGATGTAGCACACTAGCTATGGTTTTCCATGTAAATACATAAACTTTTCACAATTGTTGTTATTCCTACATGCAGATACATAATATTTTCTCAAAAGGAAACTAACATAATATTTCATGCAAATGCATAATCTTTCCAAGAAATATATCTCAATAAAATACTATTTTCATGCATGCAAATCATATTTCTTACTCTAAAATCCTATCACAATTAGCTATTCTTTTTTGCAAGTAAATAAAAAATTCCTTTTCCAAAGTTATTGGAAAATTCTTTCGTTGTGCAAGGTTCACATGTAACCCTTTTCAAGTAAAATGACTTAGATAATTTGACCTTTTTCCACATAAAAGCCATGAAAACATGCAAGAACATGTTTCTTTTTTTTCAAGATCTAATAAATTAGTTATTATTTATGTGCACGATTTCTTTCCAATAAACTAATATAATAATTATTAGCTATGTGTAGATATTCCTTTCCAAAACACTAATATAATAGATATTAAAACACATGTATTTTCCAAGAAATATTACCAATAGCTAGTTTTCATGGCTTCTTTATCTTCTTGTATGTAGGGTTTCATGCATTCCTTTTCAAGAACTCAAATACATAGTAGTTATTTCTCTTTCATGCAAACTTATATTTTTCTTTCCGAAGAAATTAAATGTACAACCATTATTCCTTGCATGCAAACATGTACTTCTTTTAGTTTTCTTGCATATATATATATATATATATATATATATATATATATATATATATATATATATATATCATTTTCCAATAGTTTATCTCTAGTAACTAATAAAGAAAGTCATATATTGTTTTAAACCAATGCTAACATAATAGGTGCTCATTTTATGCATGCAAAATAAATAAATATATATATATATATTCTTTTTAATATATGACATGTATTTCTATATTTTAAATGCAAGGTTTCCGTGTATTATTTCATGAGAGCTCTTTTGAATTATTAGCAAAATAAACACACGCCCGCACACATATATATTTATTACCTTTTCCAAGAAAAGGAACCTTTTCAAGGAAACTCATTAACTTATCTTGGAACCCATGAAATATTTTTCAAGAATTTAACTATTTAAATCTTGTTCGTTCTTAAGAACTTATGACAAATATTATCAAGAGTTAAGCCAAATTAACTCATACATGACAAATCTTTTTAAGAGTTAACAAAATTAACTCACATACCTCACGAGCACAAATACATATTTCTCAACATGCCATGGACGAGATGGAAAATAGTGATTTCCAAAACTGCAGCAACATGGAATCCTTCCATACTTCACCCAAAGTTACTTTTAGCTAATAATAGAATAAATAATGAATAAGTAATATCAAATAGATGTCTTCTGCCATATTTTCATCGGAATCGAATGAAAACCTCCCTAACAACCAAAAAAGTTCCTGGAGAATGGCTTGCTTGTAACTATCACTAACCCCGATTGTAAACAATGCCATGATTTGAGCCAATAAAGTATGGACATAAAATAATGATGATCTCCCTTAATGGAGAGATATGCATCTCTTGAACCAAAAAATATTTAAAATATTTAAAACACAATTGTTTCATACTCCTTGGATTAGTTGCAAACAAAATCATAACTATTATTTATGGTAACTATTGTTGAACATGTAATTAACAATACTCTATGAACGTTGATTTTCATTAATCATTAATAATATTTTAAAATTGTCGAAGGGATATTACACATTCCGTGTGAACCATATTCAAGAACAATTTAAATAGAATAATAACTCTTTATGCATTTTTATAATTAATATTCTTTCTTTATTTTACTCTTGTGCTTTATATTTTGGCTCAATGAAGAATTTAAATAGAATAAATTGATTAGATGATAGATGGTTCAACATTACTCAACTTGGTTCCTTTTCTACATATTTACATTGTCTAAAATTTCCAAGTTAGCATGTTTCTTTGATGGTTTGCAAATTAGATTTACAATGCATGACATTACTATTTGGTTGTACTCTTCATAAGAAATATTATTAGAAAACATAATTTTGTGTTTGTCTCTTTATGTGTTTATTTATTTATTTTAAATTGATTTCTTGATATCTATCCAGATTTGATAGTTGACTTGATCATCAGCATTTTTTTGAAACTATAAATTGAATAATTTACCTTCTAATATACATAATATCTATGGTTTTATATTCAATATATATTTATCTAATTCATGTATTAGAAGTTCCACAATAGAGATTATTTATTTATACATATTAGAGTAAATATAATTTATTACCGTGATTACATGTATTTTACTTTTTCCTTTCATTTTATTTTCTTTATTTTATTATGTTATTTTTCTTGTGTTGTTTTTACATTATTTATCTTAATTTCATTTTGAAGTTTACAATAAGTTCATGAATCATTTATTTACATATGGTCTATTTAAATGTAAAATATTAACAACTCTTTATTTGAAAATGCTTTTATATCATTAATATGACACTATCTTTACTTGTATTTTTTTATTAGAAACAGGGAATACCCCTTGACGTGAAGGGAGGTCAACCATTTTAACCTGAAGCGGGGGGTTTTATACCCTTAGTGAATGTGTTCTTGGATTTATCTTCGTTCCCGGAACAATTCAGGAACCAATAGGTGCGGTGGTTTAGATAGGAAAAATATTTACATTTAAATTTTCATTAATGATTATGACTTAGAATTTGAATAATTCAAATTTTAATAAAAAAATATTAAAATGAAACATTTTTAATAATAATTTTTTTTTATGGTGGGGGAGGTAGGAGTAGGAGGGGTTATCTTTCTCCTTGATGGAAAAGTTGAAAAACGGTTTGCGTGGGGGTTGGGTTTCACCTTAAACAATCAAGCGGAAGAACTAGGACATTGACAAGGGATCAAGATGGTCGGAGCTAAAGGAATCAAATAAGTAACTATTTTTGGATTCTCTCTCATTACAAAACAAAAATGCTACAAAATGAAGCTTTGTAAGGACCCCAATACAAGGCCAACCTTACAGACAATCCAACTTCTTATGGGAAAATTTGAATCCATGGATTTCTGCCATATCAAGTGAGATAATAACATGTTGGTGGATGCTTAAGCCAATGTCGAGGTTAATTTGGAGCAAGGATACTTGATGAAGGTGAATGACAGAATAATTAATTGTCACATTCCATGATTATAAATGATATGAGGACCTCGAAATGGTTGAAGGTAACTAAGGAGGATATAATGAATGACATGATGCATAATTATGGTAGTTATTCCAAGGCATAATTTCTCTATGATGATCATTCCTACCGAATGATAGGCCCTTCAATCAACATCTGGATAAATGCGCGGAACAATGTTAATCATGTAGATAGGCGGGATGTCATCGACATGGATTTAAGGCAGGCTAGAAGAGTAGGATTTGTTAGTACCGTGACCAAGGAAGGACGATCCGGTTCAATCATGTGTGTTTATGGCTCAACCAAAGTGACCATGAATTCTCAATTGTGTGTAGGGTAGTAGAATGAGAATGACATTAAATTTGAAGGGACTCCCCTTGTCATCATTCTGTAGTTAAGTATAGCTATAAGAGGATTTTTGTGTAGGCTCCATGCATAGTGGATCTCCTTTCGATCCCTCTGATTTGAAGAAATGGATTCTTTTTCAAGAAATGGCACTCGTGGCTCACCAAATGAGACAAACTAGGATTTTTAGTGGGAAATTGAGGAGATGATCTCCAGGATATGCGGGCAGATAATGTATAAGTCTCACTCACATTTGACCCTAGTATCAAGCCAAATAGAAGGCTTGAAAGAAGATGTAGAAATTGTGCAGGTAGCGGTGGAGGTAATAATAACCAAGATCGAAAATCTTGATTATAAAGTAGACAAATTCGAGGTCAAGGTGGATATTGTAGTAGTTAATGTGTTAAAGGAGGCATTTGACCTTAGTGACACTGGTGAATAGGACATGGAGTTTGGTGATGGAAGGGATCTCCCACTGATGTATCTCGACCACTGGGAGTTACAAGAGGCGTAGGGGCAGAAAGTGCCAGCGAAACCATCCCAACAGGACGAAGCAGACAAGGAAGACATGGAAAAATTGGTTGAGAGAAATAAGGAGGGAACCGAGTAGTCAATTTTATAGCAATAGTTAGATCATGTTATGTAGGTATGTTAGTATTAATGGGGTATTTTGGATAATTTATAAAAAGAATAATGTATTCAATCTGGAAAATCCATCTCTTCATATCCAAAGACACTAGTCAGCGCAATTTTGGAGGACTAAAAATGTAAATTATAAAACAGGAACTATATCGAGTGCCCATTTTTTGAGGTGGAAAAAAATCATCCGATTTTGAAAATTTCTGATTCAGAAAACACATTTTTTCTTTTGGAGCATACTTTTGACACTTTAAATTTTCTTATGTATCAAGTATGAACATTTTTTTTAAAATGTTAGAGATTTTCATGCTGATTTTAAAAAGTGTTGATGCAACATCGACCCATGTTTTTAGAGGGCTTACTTTTTACACTTTAAATTTTCTTATGTATCTAGTATAAATATATATAGTTTTAAATGTTAGTGATTTTCATGCTGATTTTGAAAAGTGTTGATGCAGCATTAACCCCTTTTTTTAAAGGGTTTATTTTTTACACTTTAAATTTTCTTAAGTCCTGAGGATGCAAAATTTGTTTTTTAATGTTGATTATTTAACCATTTTTCACATTGCCTTATTCCTCTTCTTGTTTTTCATCCTAAGTTGTTTGGTTTTTAAGGGGTTGACAAACATGTGTTTTCTGTTTTTCTTTGCAATGTTTTTTTATTATCAATTTTATTATTATTTTTTACAAAGTTAAGAAAAAATAACATTAATATTTTGAGGTTGAAATTTTGTATAAATTTATATATATTTACTTAATACTTCAATGCACATAAAATAATTGTGACTAAAAACTAATAATTTTAAACACTCCACAAAAGATACACATTTTTCATATAATTATAATTAAAAAAATACATATTATAGGACCTTTCGCTAAAAATGACATGTTAAATAAAATATTTATATGAAAAAATTGAATAAAAAATGTTGGAAAAATTACAAATTTTATGAAAATTTTAAGAATTTTATATTGAAAGATCATGACATTTGAATTTTTTCCAAAAAAAAATGATTCAAATAAAATTTTAAGTAAACATGACAAAAAAAATGTAAAAAAAAATAATCATAAAACAATCCTTGAAAATAAAAAATAAAAACATAAAAAAACTAAAATTAAATTTAGAAAAAAAAATCAAAATAATAAACATAAAAAATAGTTAACTCCCACTAGCACAATCAGTTGAGGATAGGCCTCGTTAGCAAGGTGACCCAAGATCAAACCTCATGGGGGGTTATTTTGCCCTATGCTAGGGGGAGGAGACATGCTAAAAAATCCAGTCAGTTTAGGGCTTTTGGTGCGGCCCAAGCCGGGTGCAATCCCTGAATGACTTTAACGAATTAGATGCCCATAGGTCGCAGTTTCTCAAGCCACAGTTCAAGACTAGAGGATCACAAACAACTTGACAAAAAAAAAAAAATTAAAATTGAAGAAAAAAACATTAAAACATGTTTTTTTGGGAAAAAAACGTTTAAACAAATTGAAAATAAATATTAAAATAAAACTAAAAAAATTAAAAACTATTAAAAAACTATTAATAGAATAATTAAAATAAAATTAAAGAATACGTTAAAAAAGCACATTAAAAATGATTATAAATAAAAAATAAATAATTAAAAATTTGCTCCATTGGCCAAGGCGGGGAGGACCTGTACGCCCCCTCCCTGCCTAGGGGAATGGCCCGACTAGGGCCTTGGGTGGGGCATGAGCAATTGCGTAGCTCCTTCTCACCCAAGTCAATGACCTGGCGGGCCTTAGGTGGAGCATTAGCAATTTTGGGAATCGCCTTGCCTCGCCCAAGGTCCGCAGCCCCACGGGCCCTGGGTGGTGCAAGGTGATTCCTGGAATCACCGTTGCCTCATGTAGGGCTCATGGGGTATCATTTTTTAATTTTTTAAAACTTTTATTTTTTCTTAATTTTTTTTATTTTTTTTAATTGTTATTTTTTATTTTTTAATTGTTTTTTTAAATTACTTTTAATATGTTTTCATTTTTAATGTTTTTTTTTTTAAATGCATTTTTTTTTCAATTTTTTTTAATGTGTTTGTTTTTTTTTTAAATTGCTAATGTTTTTTTTTATTGTATTTTAGTGCTATTTTTTTTTAATTTAAATGTTTTTCTTAATTTTTATGTTTTTTATTTTATTTAATGTGTTATTTATTTCTGATCCAAATTGTTATTTATTTGCTTTTTATTTTTCCGTTCTTTGTGTTCATTTTTTTCTTAAATTGTGCTTTTTTGGAAATATTTTTTGTTTTTTAATTTTTTAATTTTTATTTTTTTTAATAGTTTTTTTATTTTTTTTATTAAATTTTTGTCTTTTATAAGTTAATTTTTCTTTTTACATTTTTTTTAACGATTGATTCTTTCTTTGTATTTGAATTTTTTTTCATGTTTTTTTTTTTTTTTTTTTTTTTATATATATATATACTCTTGTTATTTTGTTTTATTTTTTTGTTTTTGTTTTAATTTTTTCAATGTTTGAATTTTTGTTTTATTTTGTATCTTTTATTTTTATTTTTATTTTTATTATTATTTTATTTTTTTCTTAAGGTCTGTGTCAATTATTTACTACTAACCCAATACCATTATTATAGATTTGATAGTTGATTTTAAAGTTTTCTTTATAATGGATCGAGCCCGCCTCCACAATGTGTTAATTTTATGGCTAGTCTTTAAGTTTTCATTATAATGGATCGAATTTGCCTACATTATGTGTCAATTTGATCGTTGATTTTTAATTTTTGTTGCAATGTGCCAGGTTGTCTTAGGCTAAAATTTTAAAATCGTTTTAATTTTAGCATTTAAAAAAGAAATTACTCTTGGTATAATGATTTTTTCCTTCATGTGTTCATTTTTTAATTTTTTTTAGTCATAGATTTGTTTTGTAATGCCATGGTTGAAATATATTAAAAAATTAAGGTTTTTCATATTCATGATCTTTGGTTTTAATTCCATGGTTGAAAATTTGTCAAATTATAAGGTTTTTCTAAGTCATGATATTTTATATTTTATGCTATGGTTGAAAACATTTATAAGTATTTTTTCTTAAACACAATGGCTGAAAATTGTTGGAAATTTAAGGCTTTTCAGAGACTTGATATTTTATCTTTAATGCGATGCATTAAAATCGTCGGAATTTTACAGATTTTTAGAGACGTGGTATTTTACTTTTAATGCAATACCTGAAAATCGTTGGAATTTCAAAGTTTTTCAGAGTCATGATATTTTATTTTAAGGTCATTATTAAAAAATGTTGAAAATTTTCCCTGAAAAAAAAAAAGAAGAAGTTGTTATTACAGCATCAACACTTTTCATTTTTAAGGTGTTTTTTGCACAAAAAAAAATAGTTTTTATTGGCTTTTACTGCCATTTTAAAAAAATTGTTGGAAAACTACCACGATTTTATTTTTTTTGTTATTCGAGCATAAATGTTTTTTTTCAAAAAAAAATAGATTTTAATGACTTCTACTGTCATTTTTAAAAAATGTAGTAAATTTACTATAAAGAAAAAAAAAAAACATTATTCTAGCATCAACACTTTCATTTTTCAGGTTGTTTTTTCATTTTTTTGGGGCTTTTTTGGAAAGAGTTCTCATTTCAAGTTGACAATTTTAGTTTGATAGTTTACTTTGTTAAGTGTGGAAACTCTATTCATTTTGAATGTAATGGCACTGAATAGATTTTAGATTGATTAACCAAATTATAACTATTCCTTATAAAAACAAATTCCTGATAGAATGAGTGGTGCGTGTTTTTAACTAGCGTAGAGGAATAATTGAAGTTTTAATTAAAAAATATTAAAATGAAACATTTGCCATAATAAATTTGGCTAATAAAATGTGTGGTGAGTTTCTTGAACTTTTCCCTCCAATCACAACAGTATTCGCCTAGTTTCAACATGAGCATCCCTAGCACAACTTCCTATCAAAACTAATTAATTTTTATGGCTTTGGTGTAATGGTTTGGATGGACAACAATTTACATTAAAATTTGATTAATTATTGTAACGTAGAATTTGATTAATTCAATTTCTAATAAAAGAATTATTAAATTGAAACATTTATAATAATAAATTTGGCTAATATAATCAGTGGTAAGCCTTTTTGGCTTTTCCCTTGAATCACAATGGTGTCGACCCACTGTCAACATGTTCATCCATAGCACAATTTTTATCAAAATTATTGAATTTGTATGGTTTTGGTGGAGTGGTTTGGATGAGAAAAATATTTACGTTTAAATTTTCATTAATGATTGTGATTAGGAATTTGATTTGAATTCAAATTTTAATAAAAAAATATTAAAACTAGCGTAGATCCATCTTAACAATGGATCTATCAAATGTCAAAAGGGATAAAATCTCTTTAGACACACTAGAAAACCACATATAACTTGTCTGAGCCAAGTTTACCCAAACCACCCTAACATCTCAACACATATAAAGTACAATATGTAGACTAATATAACGACAATTATAAAATTAAAATAATAATTTTAATTTTAATTTGACCGAATCAACACAATATTACATTATAAAATTCAAGTTTTATTTGTATTATTTTAATTTGACCAGACCAACATATCATTACATCATATTATGTAATGTTTTACAACATCACTTTCATATTGGGTTATAAAGTTCCTCTCACCGTAATCATAATAAAATCACTATTTGTAACAAAAAAAAAAAAAAATAGTAATTCATGTCACAACCATAATGATGATATTTTTACAACCTTCTTGTTACAATTAGGGATGTTCCTAATAAGTTATCTAATATATTTATTAATGCTAATCAACTATGTAATTTAGATCACTTTCATTCTAAATTTCATGAAGCTAAATATGAATTTATCAAAATTAATTTTATTTTTGAAATTATTGCAAATTACAGTGAACTTTCTTTTATGTGGTAAATAAAACAATAAAGAAACATAATTGGAAATAGATTAAACTAAATAGAATTCGAAAAGTTAGTACTATTCACCCACACAAGATTAAATAGTACTAAATTTTCTCTACAAGGTTAAATGTATGAAATTGCTCAACAAATTGTTACTCTAACTACTTTTTTCCTTGAACAGTTTCATGTTAACCACGTTGACTTTCATTATAGAGTCAAAACATGGTTTGAGAAGTCATTTCAAGCAAAATTTCCTATAAATAATAGGTTTTTTTTTTTTTTTTTTTTGTCCTTGTTAGAGGTAGATTTACCTATGTTAAGTTTTTCTTCATATATTTAACATTGATTCAAATTCTACTTTTAATTCTTGATTTCCATTTGACTGTAGGGTTAAAACAACTTGAATGTTTCCATTGGAAATTTAATTTTACCTAGTTCTAGTTGTCCTTATAGATCAAAATAGGTTTAGGAGTACTTTTTTTTTCATTTTTTTCTTTCTTTTACTTACTCTAATAATGTAGCTATGGAAACAAGAAGGTATCAATCCATTCAGAGAGGTTCACTTCAATTTTTCATGGTTACTTAGTTTTTTTTTCCAAAGAAGAATTGGTTTTGAAATATTACCAGCATTATCAATTTATTTTCATTCACGAAATTTTAAGTTATGATGATTTATGCCTAGAGATGGATAATACTAATACACTAAACAACAAATATGTAGATGCACTTCTCTCTAGATCTATTTTTATTTGCAAATTTCATCTCAAGGATTTACCTCTTGTTAGTGTTAGTATTTGCATTCTTCCATGAGTGATCAAATAAACACTTTCATGTCATGTTAAGGGTCCCATTGTGAAATTTTTGTCATTCCAGTAGGTCATCATGTAAAAAAATGGTCACTTGGTGGAGATTTAGGTCAAATATCACTCTTTTCAAAAAATTTATAACCTGCTGGCTCATTTCACCACTTTGCCAAGTGTAGATTAGTCATGAGTTATCATCATCATTTTAGTATTTTCATCATGAATTTCATTCAATCAGAGCCTTCATTATGTCTTAGGGTTTTCAAGGTCCATCAAATCACCATTTACATGCATAAAAGTCAAGCAAGTAAAACAGTGACAATAAACACATTTTATTATGAAAATTTGATTTGTAAATTTGATTTCAATTCAATATGTAATTTTATATTTCTTAATATGCAATAAGTTCTCATGGTTCCAAGGTAGTTGCATACTCAAGGTTCCATCAGCCAACTAAGTCAAAGTTCTAAAATTCATAGTGTTCCAAATCCATCGAAAGATCAAATCCAAAGATCAAGTTCAAAAGGTAAAGTGCAATATCAAATTTGATTTTAAAATGAAATCTAGGTCCCAAAGCCAATTTATGAAATTTCACCAAGTATAAAGGGCCATCAAAGACCAAAGAAACACTCATTTTCGTCCTCATGCATTGAAATCTCAAAATCCGAAGTCCAAAATAAAATTTCGAGGAATAAAATCGAGTTTTTTGGAAGGCGATGTGTTCCTGCTTAAGGCGCTACTCTTTTGATAGAGAGGGCATTGCACTAAAGCTTAAGGTGTTGCACTCCTGCTTAACGCACTGCGCTTTTTCCAGCTTACTACCACAGCTTCAAACCTTCATTGCAAGTGGTCCAGTCATCAAGCAAGGGTTTCTTCAGTCAATTGCAAGTAGGTTACACCTCTCACAACCCTCCTTTTAGTTTATGATTGTGAATTTATGGTGCAAACTTTCCTCACTCACCATTTCAAGTTTTAAGCCAAGAAAACCTATATTTCATCATTGCAAGCCAAGATTTCTTCCCTAGACCCTATTTTCCCTTCTCACACTCCATAATCACTCCCCCTATCCCTATATCACCTTATCCCTTATTCCCAAGTCCCATTTCCTAAAAATCTCCTCCTAAGCTGCGTTTTCCTAGGAAGCCACACTATATCCCTGTAATTAAATTCCCTACCCTATTTCCCTAAATTTTTCTATCCCCCACCACTTTCCTAAGCTCCCTAACTCCCTTCCCCATTTCCCTAAATTTTCTTACACTTATACCAACTCCCTAACCCTACAATCCTACCCCTTTTCCCTTCCCCTTCCCTATTTCAAAACAAGATAAACACTATGGAGGAGGAAAGCGATATTATGTAGGAGGAGATGAACATAGAAGAGGAGAGGAGACACCATAAAGGAGGGAGGATTTTGAGGTGTGATCCATACAACACTAGAGAATTGTTGGCCTTACCCATGACAGTCAGTTTCTTCAAACATGTGGGTTATTTTGACTTATGTGAAATGGTCTAAAGAGTATAGCATCACCTTGCTTTGACCAAAGTTCTCATCTCTAACCTCCAAGACAACCAAGTGGCCATCGCAGGAGTGACCTTCACCATCTCCACAGATATTATTATTGCAGCCACAGGGATACCCAATGTGGGTGAAAAATGGTTTAAGGCCAAATATGTAGATGCCCAACATTGTGAACCATTTCTCAAGCCAAGGTACAAAAATAACAAAAAGAAAGT
Source organism: Pinus albicaulis (assembly GCA_034641835.2). Taxonomy (NCBI): domain Eukaryota; kingdom Viridiplantae; phylum Streptophyta; class Pinopsida; order Pinales; family Pinaceae; genus Pinus; species Pinus albicaulis. The sequence goes on along the minus strand of CM076578.1, from coordinate 1,748,204,226 downwards.
CTTTCCTTTCAGTCACCTACTTGATATATTTTCTCCCATGATGAAGATCATCATGAAATATTTCACTTGTGAGGGAATATTCTCATACTATATGCCTATCACATTAGGTTGCTCATGCATTTCACTAGGGTGAAATTTCTCAACATCCCTCACTATTTGTATAGGAGTATTGATAAAATGTCATACATTGTGTAAGACAGAGAGTATGGACATTAGATGAACAACCTCTTCCATCACTGTCTAATTACAATAATTTTCCTACATCATCTCAATAAGCTAAACATTGAATGGGATACCTTCATTGAGAATTATGTCTTGAATACTCCACCACCTCAGCCTACTAGACCAATTCCACCATCAGCATCAGTGTCTCAAAGACAAACAAGGTCATCTAGCAGGACTACAGTCAAAGAGGTTAATGAAATCAAAGAAACAAAAAGGTTCAAAACCTACCAGAGGGGACACCTAGGAAAGTGTTTGATCCGCAGATTGTGGAAGGGGCCTTGCCTTCTTCATCAGCAAAGCAGGTATAAAAGGATGAGTAGTAGGAAGAGACAATTTTCCATGAAGAGGAAGACCTTCATCAGAAAGAAAGAGACTTTGAGTTGATGGACCTGGATGACCAATATGATTAGGAGGCCACATATCTGATCATAAAAGAGAAGGATGCCATGATCAAATAACTGCAGGACAACATGGCAATAGCCCAATTTTTCATATCATTCCTTGAACAAGAGATCAAGTAGTTGAAAGACAAGCAGGTAATCATGGAGCTAGAGCTGCTAAAGAAAAAAATACAAGACATCAAGGGTAAGGAAATGATGACACCTAATGACTCTGGCCATGATGATACTCAAACCATAAAGTGAAGACCAAAAACAATAGGTCTCAAGAGAGATTTAGAGCAGGAAAAACATGAGCCATAGCAACTTAGTTTTGAGGAAAGGATTGCAAAGTAAGTTGAAGATGACAGAGAGGTATGGCCTTATATATTTAACCTCCACCTTGAGAAGCTCCTCCATAAGGAAAAAAAAGACAATGATATGCTCATACACATGTCCAACAAGTACATCACTAAAAATAAGATTTTCAACATCAAGCTTAAGCAATTGAAGGACAAATACATGCAAACCCTAATCAAGCAAAAGGACGAGGATAAACTTGAGATCCTTGATGATGCATCCTTTATTGCTTGAGACACTTCATCATCACTCTATCTACCAATTTTGAAGGTTTTTGGGTAATTTTTTTCAGTTTTGGGCATTTTGATAAAATTTTGACAGACTTTCAACATAGTCCACCTGTCAAAAACGCATCACCTAGGGCATTGTGAATTTTCTAGGAGCCTCCAAATGACAAATGGACACCACCATTGGATTCTGAAGGTACACTGCATCAAATTTTTAGTATTGGCACATCAAATGTGAAAATTATGACAGAGAGAAATGGACAAAAACATCTAAACAATCACCTTTCTACCTCATTTTTCAGGCTCGCACTACGCTTTTGACCAGTCTTGGGAGATTTGATGTTTAAGGACCTTAACTTCATCATTTTCAGAACTTAAGGGAATTTTTGGAAACTAGATAGGATCAAATTTCCAATGAGCTATCATGAGCCCAATTTTACCTTTAGGAAGGCCTCCAAATTTGGCCATGAAGCTAGCACTATGCTTTTGCTTCAGGTGCTGCGCTTTTACCAGATTCACTAATATTTTCAAAATTTTCCAGATTTCTCAGTTGGTGATAGAATTTGTGAATATTTACTGATGTAATTCATCCACGTAAAATTAATTATGTCCTAAATAGTTACTAGAGGGTAAATATATTAGGTAAAAGCATATTTTTGGATAAATGAATCAGTTTCACCAAAGTTAGTAATGAGTTTGTTGACCTCCCTAGTCTTTGGGTTTCTAGTTGAGCACTTTGTGGATCAGTTCCTTAAGTTATGGATTTGATCCCTACGCTGGGTAGAATTATTTTTAGTCTATATTATTCTCTTCTTTTCTCATAGGAAGGGTTTGATGTTGTTGTGTTGATCTTGGAACACTTTTTGTAATGAGAATTTTGGCAAGTAATAACAGACTAAGTTGCAACTATTTTGATAGAATTACTGTGGTAAAGTGATTTGACATTGTTTCTTATTGTGTTATGAAAATGTGTGAATTTATTGTGATTCATATTCATTCCATTTCTAAATGTAATTGTTTCCTAAGTCTGAAAGACAAAATACATTAGCTTATGCTCTGTTTTGGAGGAATAGTTACAGTTTGTTTCATCTTCTTCTTAGTAGAAAAGAATTCATATCTCTTATGCTATTTTCTCAAACCCTCACAGTCTAAAGCACTTCATCAGATATCCTTTTGTGTTGAACTTCTTACCTACCTTACTCCATCAGATCCTTGCAATTCTGATCCTTATTTTTCCATGACCTAATTTCTTCCTTGACCTATTCACCATCCAGCACTTCAAAATTCAATCAATCAAACCCCTGTGCTACTATACCTAGCCTAATATCTCATTAATCTAGTCATATTGACTGAGATCCATTGGATATATCCTTGTCTTGCCTAGTAGGAATAACTACTTGGTGAAAGATTGGTTTGTGGTTACCTTTTTTGGTCTCTTCTCAACCTCGGGGATCTAGTGGAGTGATAACATCTTTGCGACCATACTGGCGAAGAAAGTGATAGATCTTCCCTGGTTGTACTATTTTTTCTTTGAATTCTTGGCCTGTGGATGAGAGGCCTAAGATTTTGTTGAGGTCGATCTGAAAAATTTGCAGAGAACCAAGTTGCTGAACAGTGAACATTCTGGTTTTGAGGAGATACACCAGATCAAATCTTGATCCTCACCCAGTTGATCTAGTCAAAAATCCATAGAGGCTTGTTTAGAAGCATAGATATCAAGCTACAGAAATTCATTCAAATCTAATTCCATTGGTAAGATCTTCTTCGTTCCCTACAAAAGTTATATCTCTCAACGACATACCTTTTGATTTAAAATTTGAGTTGTCTTTGTTTTGATCTAAGTCTAAAACCTCATTATCTGATATATTTTTTGACCCATTAAGGCTTTAGATATCATTTTTTGGGATTCAACTGTGTTAATTAAGTCATTAATCTATGAAAATTTCCATGAGAGGTAGTCGTAGCTGACTAATTTCTCATGATTTTTTTAAATAATCCACTTAGCACTCATTGCATCGGGTGATGCTCATAGGTGTGAAGAAGTGCGATTGAAACTAGTGGAATGAATCACATAGTGTTAATCATCACTTTCGGGGCTTTCACCTGGTAACCATGACTTCTCGGAAATGGTCATAGATGAATTACTTACTTAACGTAGTTGAATCCCAAAAAATTATATCTAATATAATGCATTGCGGAAACCCCTCATACCATTAAGGATTTTTGAGGTAAAATCATTATCTGAGATAGATCTTAGTTCTTTAAAACTTGAAGAAAATTTACCCTTTGAAGAAACTAAGTTTGAATTAGACTTTGACACTAAAGTCTGGAGTCAATTATATAGGCTTGAAATTTTAGCAAACCAAATTCAATACCAGTCAAGAAAAGCCATAATCCAATATCAACAAGAGTCAATACCCACCCCAACACAATCACAATCAGTTTTTTCTTCCTCATCTCTACCATCTACTTCATTATCTATTTAGAAAACTCCTCCTATTGTCACTCCTGTATTTCATTTAGCAGGAATTATGGCCATATTTTCACCCGTCATCTTACCAGGTCAACTCCATGCCTTACCACAAGGTTATGGCCAGAGACTCCCACTTTTTGATGAAAATTCTTCAATCAATATGAGACAACACATAGTTAAAGTCACTGAATTTATTGATCTAGAATAAGTAGATGAAGATGATGCTAAAATGAGAATCATAGTTAAGAGATTTTCCAGAGAGGTTAAAGTTGGTTCAAATCATTAAATGCAATCTCCATAGCCACTTAAAATCAGCTAATATATGCCTTCATAGCTAGATGGGAGGTGAATAAGAATCCCTCACAAATCCTTTCTAAATACAATAATATGAAAAGGGAACCAAATGAATCTGTACAAGAATTCACTTCCTGATTCAACAGAGTATACAATTCCATTCCCAATGAGATCAAATCTCCTCCAGGGTTGGTCGTCTTGAATTATCTGAATGGTTTTGATCTGGACATCGCCTATCAATTACGAGAAAGGAATCCTACTATTGTAGAAGACATGTAGAAGAATGAAATTACTATAGAAGCTAATTTTTCCATTAAGAAGTCAAAAATGAAATGTGAGAGGAGAGTAACTATCAAAGAAGAAGCATCCTCATATTTCGATGTAAAACTGGACACCTTGATAAGAACAGTAGAAGGGGTGGTTGACAAGATGTCCATTACTAAAAGACAACCAGAACCATAAGTTATAAATCCTAACTTCAGAGGACAGCAACATCAACCTCAATTCATAATCAAGAAAAGAGAACAGAGGGCACCTGACCAACCAACACATCCACAACAAATTTAGACACCCTTGCAATAAAATTATGCTCAAGGAGGTGAGGAAGAAGAAGAAGATCATATTGTTAAATAAAATCACCTTTTCGCAGCTAATGGCCAACCCATATTTTTGACAGAAAATGAAGAATATGTCGAGAAGACAGATGTACCCAAGGATGAATACTATATTCTAGCCCAAGATCAGTGAGGATACTTTAATTCCCTCAGCTCATAGCAGAGGCAGTACACATTGAAAAGTAGATATGTACCAATAACTCCTATTCAAAATTGGGTATCTCAAAAAAAAGATACTCAACTTAAACAAAATTCTCAAGGTAATCATAATAAAAGAAAAGAACCTGTAGCTGCAAGTCAGAACAAGGATAATCAACCATCTACAAGTTCACCAGGTAAAGAAAAGAATAACTAAAAGAAAGAAGCTACAACAAAGGATCATGCTGACAAAAGAGACATCATTAAATAGGTAGAGAAATCCATTCCTTTCAGCTTAGAAACTGAAATTCCCAAATTTAAAGTGTCAATGCCTTTAACTGAACTTGTCAAGAACAATTGGTATAAGTCTCATGTATCCAAAATGTTAAAAGTAGGTCCTTTACCTGATATATTTAATGTCTAAGATGACCAACCTGAAATTATCTTTGGTCCAGAAATATACGGACAGTTAGAAGATAGTGAAGTTCCCCCATTCTATTTGAGTCTGAGAATCCACCAAAATATCCTTCACAATGCCATGCTTGACTCTGGAGCTTCCAACAATTTTATGCCGAAACCCATTATGGATAAATTGGGCCTAGATATCACTCGTCCTTACCATGACTTGTATTCCTTTGATTCGGGTAGAGCCCGTTATCTAGGTCTTATTAAGGATTTAGTAGTTTCCCTTGAAAAAATTCCAGCAAAGAATGTCTTCGATGTGCTGGTGGTTGATATAACACCACGGTTTGGTATGTTGTTGTCTAGATCTTGGGGAGCGAAGTTGAGAGGCACTTTTCAAGTAGACTTCTCTTATGCCACCATCCCCATTTTTAGGAAATTGATAAAGTTGTACCGAGAAACTAAGTTGAAGTACATGATAACTAGCAAATAGAAGCCTAATAATCATCCAATTCATGTTGTACATACAGATTTATAATCTTTTATTTTGTTCAATGATAGCGGCTTGAATGATGTATATATTCAACTTGTAGAAGTAGAAGATATTTTAGAGATTTCTAATTGTATCATAACAGTTTCAGAGAAGGGAAAAGAGAATCTTCCAAGTGCTTCAGAGAAATCATCAGATAAGGCAAAGGAAATTTCATATCATACTCAAGAAGTGGCCTGGGAAGTTGAGACAGAACAGAAATCAGAATTCCAGCACTTGGATGATGAAAATGGTCTATAGGCCATGGAATTTGATGGTTCCTTGGGGAAATACGGGGCAAGCATTGGAATTTGGATCCACAACCCTCTTCATCGACCTGGTAATATCCTAAGAATGTTATATTATGTTCATACAAATTGGCTTTTGATTGTTCTAACAATGAGGTGGAATATGAAGCATTGAACATCGGTCTCAAGATCTTCAAAACGTTGGGCGCAAGAATAATTTCAGTATATGGTGATTATGAACCTGTGATAAAATAGGTAAAAGGAAAATACCAGGCCAAGCATCCATGAATAAAAGCATACATGAATTATGTACTGGATATCCTGAAGATGTTTCCCAGACATATATTGTCAATAGTGCCGAGAAGTCAGAATCTTAAATTCACTTGCTACAACAACAGGAAATTAAAAAATCCCTATATTTTCCAATAGAAATTTGAAATCCATGTTAAACATTGGCCCACTGTTCCTGACAACTTGTGGTGTTGGCAAGTATTTTGGGATGATAAGGAGGTAAACAATTTTTTGCAGAATGAAGGAGAATTCGAGAATTCTTTCATTGACAAAGTTTATGACAAGGATGATGAGGTCATTGAAGCTACCCAGGTTGATATTTTACATTTGAAAGATAATAATATTCCAAGAGGTCTCATACCTTTGGAATAATTGTTTGATTGAGATGATGTGGCTCAGACGTTGTCATTGGTTCCTACGAAAAAGGGGGTGGAGGATGTAAACATCAGAACATCAGACAAGCCTAATATGGTAAAATTGTCCGATTATTTATCTCATGAGGTAAAGGACAAGCACATTGATTTACTTTCTGAATTTTCTGATGTTTTCGCTTGGAATTATGTAGACTTAAAGGTATATAATAAGGATATCGTACCACAGACCATTCCAATTAAGCCTGATCAAAAGATCTTTCAGCAAAAGCTAAGCAGGATCAACCTGAGGTTGTTGCCATCCATAGAAAAAGAATTTAACATGCTCTACAAATCAGTTATCAATGTTTCTATCAAGTTTTCCAAGTGAATATCTAATCTAGTTCCGGTAATAAAGAAGACTAGTGAAATAAGGCTTTGCATAGATTTCATAAATCTAAACAAGGTGTCTCTTAAAGATAATTACCCCCTTCCCAAAATGGATCACATATTATAGAGAGTGGTTGGGGCTTCTTGAATGCCTTTTCTTGATGGATATTTAGGATACAATCAGATTTTAGTGCATGATAAATATCAGGACAAAGCTACCTTCACTACACCTTGGGGTATGCTCAAATATGCAAAGGTTCCTTTTGGACTAAATAATGAGGGGATACCTTTCAACAAGCGATGGATATAGCCTTTGCAGATGAGAAATATGTTTTCCCAGTGGTATATTTAGATGAATTGATAGTTTTCTCCCATTCCTATGATGAACACTTGTATCACTTAAGGATTGTTTTTTAGAAATGCAGTAAATTCAAAATATCTCTTAATCTGAAGAAAAAAAGGCATTTTTTCCATGGAGGGAAAACTTCTTGTTCACATCATCTCTAAGGATGGAATCCAGATTGACCCTTCTCGGGTTGGGTAAATTCAACAAATTTACTTTCCACGGAGCAAGAAAGAAATTCAGGCTTTCAATGATAAGATGATTTTTTTATGCATATTTATTCCAAATTTGTTTGAGCACCTTCGAGAAATGACCAACATGATGAAAAAGGAGAATGAGGTAAAGTGGTTTGAGTATGCCAAGAAGTCCTTTAATTCATTAAAGTTTTCCTTAACCACAACTCTTGTTTTAATCAGCCTAGATTATTGAATAGATTTTATCATTTTCTCATTTGCCTCCGAGCATACATTGGTTGCAGTCTTGATGCAGAAAAAGGATAAGACCGAGCATTTTTTAGCTGAACCATCAGGGATGCAGCTCTTCAGTAGAATATCATAGATAAATAGGCTTTGGCTTTGGTAAAAGCATTGAAGGATTTATGTGCTTATATTTTACATTCACATATTCTAGCATATGTTCCCAATGCAGTAGTAAAATATGTTCTCATGCAGAAAGATCTGGAAGGTAGAAGAGGGAAATGGACAGCATAAATGTTAGAATATGACCTCAAGATCAATCCCAAAAAGTTGATCAAAGGTCAAGGTCTATAAAATCTCATGGCCGAGTCAAATTTGCATGTTCTAGACATCAACCTTATTACAACATTGTTCGATGAAGAAGAGGATGTCACTCTTATACATGTATCTGGTATGTTTCTTTCATCTCCTTGGTATTGTAATGTCATATATGTTCTTCATCATTTGAACCCTGCTCCAAGAATGAAAAATATTAAGGGTATCTCTTTAAATTTGAAAGCTTCCAAAAACTGCATTTTGGACAACGCTTTTCATTGGAAAGATCTAGGAGGTATTTTGCTAAAATTTTTAGTTGAAAATGAAGCTCAAGAAGTTATGAATGAATTTCATAGAGGTGATTGTGGGGCATGGAAAATTTTAGGGGTTAATATTCGTATATGGGCTAATTTTCCATGATTTTTCCAAAAAAAGATTTGCCAATTCCCAAATTTTATAAGAAAAAATATTCTACCTTAAAAATCACTAGAATTGTATAGAGATTGTTGGGAAAAATACTGAGAGGGGGGGGGGGGGGGGGGTGGTGAATCAGTATTTAGAGCTGACTGAAATTTTTTTACTTTTTCTTTCTCTTAAAACCATACGATACTTTACTGAACCCAACTCGTGTATACGTGCGGATATCCTTAAGAAAACTCGCATATGTCCAGAGATCTTATTATGCATTTAATTCTTTACTTAGATCATTGCATCATTCATTCATCAGATGTTTAGTAAGTAGTAAGCATGTGCAGTAATAATAGAATAAACCACCACACATAAGAAACACACATGAACACTAGTATTTAAGGTGGAAACCCAATTCGGGAGAAAACCACCGTTGTTGTCGTCTCTGTCTTCAATATTTATTATAAAGAAAACTTCTTACAATTTTGTACTGGCGCAGAATCATACCAGCACGCAGGCACCCACCTACAGAAGGTTGCAACCTTCTCTCATTCTCCAGCCACTACTGGAAGGGAGCTCCAACCCCCTGATCTTGTTTACCAGCTTCTCCTGGAAGGGAGCTACTACCCCCTACTCTCGTTTACCAGCCTCTCCTGGAAGGGAGCTACTACCCCTTGCTCTCGTTTACCATCCTCTCCTGGAAGGGAGCTACTACCCCCTGCTCTCGTTTACCAACCTCTCTTGGAAGGGAGCTACTACCCCCTGCTCTCATTTACCAGCCTCTCCTGGAAGGGAGCTACAACCCCCTCACTGAAGGCTTTGACCCTCAGCACCACTATGGACCATGTTTCATCAATTTTCATAATGGATCCAATAACTTCCACAAAACACAACTTGTAGGCCTCTTTTCATCATATTTTCAGACTGGACCCACTCCACACATTTAAGCTCAACATACATCAAACTGAAACTTATAACCCCATCAATTCATTCATTGAATCATCAACCAATCAACCAACAACTTCATCTTTAATCAACATAATCAACAGCGTAATCAACATTCAAACAACCCAGATTTGTATGAATACATCATTGACAGATAGCAGTAAAATAGAAAAACAGATCAGACATTTCATTCCACACACTTTAGCAAAACCCTAGATTCCATACGCACTTTTACTTCACTGAACCTACGTATATACGTGCTTTCACAGAGACAAACCTGCGTATAGATCTGCAACTATTTCAGAACTATGCAGCTCTTTAGAACAGATAACTCAGATCTCACCCTTTACTTCAGCAAAGATTCACCAGATCACAGATCTAAACATTCCACAAACAGATCTAGAAAATACATAGTCATTTCAGATCTAGAGATCCCTTTTCATCATTTTCTTCATAGGTGCATTATTAATTCAGATAAATCAATAAACTGTTACCCATTCCATGCAGATATACTTCAGAGTGAAGTATTCATTAAAACCCAGACCTATTCACACCCTTGCACTATGATCTTCTTCTCCTTATATAGATTTAGCCTTTATCAATACCATGAGTCAAAACCACTCAACCGCTGATGGTATTCCTCGACGGGATCAAATAGATAATCCAGCACTCAATACTGTGGGCCAATACCATGGCCATGTCCCCTGGTTTTATAAATTTAGAGCACAAATATGCATACGCTACTTGGTACGTACTTTTATGCGTACATATGCTACTTTTCCTTTACAAACCCGCATATGCTTTGTGACATATCTTATTCATCATTACTCTGGTACTTACTGGAATTTCTTTCTTTGTTACTTCTAAATTGCTCTATAGATACATCAGATTTACGTCATTAATAAATATTTTTCTATCCAAAGACAACTCATCAAGTCAGTTTCCATCAAGAACAACTTCATCAAGTAGGTTGCCATCAAGGACAACACATTGCATCATATTTCCAACAATCTCCCCCTTCGAACTTGATGGCAACCATGATGGTGTTTGATCACCACAATAGATAGATACATTGATTATAACCATTATTCAAACACCATGATACTCTCCCCCTTTGACATCAAGAGCAAAGGGCAGATCAAAACCAAAACAAGGTTTTTCTTCTCTTGTAGAAAGAAGAGCTCTGTAGATCTGATGCGCACTGAAGTTACCATGCTCCCCCTGAGTTCACTTTTAATATTCAAACATATTTTTCAATGAAGTACATGACTCTATGACCTTTCCTATCACCAAGGACTCATACTTACATCAATGATCCAACCAAGTGGATTTACATATGTGACTCAAGTACCCAACCAAGTGGGTTTACAAATTTGAAGAAGTCCTTACATGACTGAATATAACAAGTTACATAATAGGTCTCAACATAAACTTTTCATCAAATTACAAATATGAATTTTTATAACCAATACCAAAAAGACCTCAAGAGAGAGATCATATTTCAGAACCATCATAATGCCAAAAATGCATTACTCTCAGCAAGGCTAATGCTCCCCCTGAAACTGTGCTCCTGTCCTTGAGCTGAATCACTGTTTTTTTTATTATAAAAACATACGCTTCTGTATCCAATAGAACTCGTGTTTATATGTGGCTTTAGTTCATGAAACCCGCGTATGAAAAGTGAAATACTAAAAATTTCACAGCTCCATTTTCTCCTGGATTTATACATTCTGTACCTGTCTTCTGTTGTCACATTAGATGCACTGTTAGAAATAAACACAACCAGAATTACCAAACCAACCATGGGAATCACCATATATTGCTCCCCTTGTGATGATACATTACTGATTCCTATAATGTATCTCACATCACTCCTGCAGTCTTTATGAGAAGTAAGCTTTAGAAGCAGAAGACTGCAGTAGGATTATTATCCCCTACGTTTTTGACCGGTCCTCCTTCTTTTTCCAGCTTTGCTTGAAATTTCTTATTGTGTGCTGGAAATTATCCAATTTCTCATATCTATTCATCCTGCATTCTTTTTCTACATGTCCATACTTGTTACAAGCATAACAGCTTGTGTGACCAGAAAATTAAGCATAGGGATCATAATGTGTTTTTATATTCTTTCTTCTATTGCAATCAACTGCTTTATGACCAAAATTGCTGCATGAAAAACAATATCCCTTAAAGAAACCTGAGTACCTTTCTATGTAGAATCTGTTTGTTTGTGACTGAAACAATCTGCTTCTGCAATTGAATTTTGCATCATCTTCATTTTCTGCCGTACATGATTTCTGATATATCTTCTTTCCTTGAGTAGCCCTCTTCTTTTGCTTCCTTCCCTTTGTGAAATTATCATCATTCATGGTAGATGCCATGAGCACTTGTAGATCTTGGTCAGAATCTTCTTCATCATCATTTGACACTTCATCATTATCTTCATTTGTATAATAACTCTTTCCCTTTTCAAATTGTTTCCCTTTATCATGATTTTCTTCATAAGGACATTTAGCAGCATAATGACCAACTCTTCCACAAGCAAAACACTTGAAGGGAAGCTTACCTCTGAATCTTCCAGTACCTGGTTGGATTCTTCTCACAAAATTTGCTTCTTCTTCTTCTGATATATAACTTGATTCCTTGACAACTTTCTTTTCTTTTCCTTTTGCACATGCCTTAAAGGAAACTTCTCTGATTTGAGAGGGACCTCCTTTTCTCATTTCAAATGTAGTCAGGATACCATGTAGTTGAACAATAGTAAGAGTTTGCAAATCTTGCTTTTCTTCAATATCTGATACTTTTGACTCAAATTTTGAAGTCAAAGATCTTAAGACTTTTTCCACCAGAGTAGTATTAGTTATGGTTTCACCCAAATTTCTCATACGATTTACAATATCATCTAGACGTAAAAAGAAACTGGCAATACTCTCATCACTATGCATCCTTAAATTTTCATATTCAATTATGAGAGTTTGGAGTTTTGAACTTTTTACCTTTGTATCGCCTTCATAGCTTTGAATGATTTTGTCCCATATTTCTTTTTCTGAATTTAGCTGCATCACTTTAAGAAATTATGATTCAGACATGCTTCCTAATAAAACATTGACTTCTTTGGCATTGATTTCATATTTCTTCCTTTCTGCTACATTAGTAGGAACAATTGCCGGATACTGATAACCTTCTTCCACGATTGCCCATACTTCTGCACCAAGACTTTGAAAATATTGTTTTGTTCGTATCTTCTAGAATAACAGATTACTTTCATTGAATAGAGGTGGCCTTATAGAAAATACTCCTTCATGACTTCCCATTGCGACGGATCTCCTTCAAGCGATCAAGCTTCTGCAGAAGGACCTGCTCTGATACCAATTGTTGGGAAAAATACTGAGAGGGGGGGTGAATCAGTATTTAGAGCTGACTGAAAACTTTTTACTTTTTCTTTCTCTTAAAACCATACACTACTTTACTGAACCCAACTTGCGTATACACGCAGATATCCTTAAGAAAAATTGCGTATGTCCAGAGATCTTATTATGCATTTAATTCTTTACTTAGATCATTTCATCATTCATTCATCAGATGTTTAGTAAGCAGTAAGCATGTGCAGTAATAATAGAATAAACCATCACACATAAGCAACACACATGAACACCAGTATTTAAGGTGGAAACCCAATTCGGGAGAAAGCCACTATTGTTGTCGTCTCTGTCTTCAATATTTATTATAAAGAAAACTTCTTACAATTTTTTACTGGCGCAGACTCATACCAGCATGTAGGCACCCACCTACAGAAGGCTGCAACCTTCTCTCGTTCTCCAGCCACTACCAGAAGGGAGCTCCAACCCCCTGATCTCGTTTACCAGCTTCTCCTGGAAGGGAGCTACTACCCCCTGCTCTCGTTTACCAGCCTCTCCTGGAAGGGAGATACTACCCCCTGCTCTCGTTTACCAGCCTCTCCTGGAAGGGATCTACTACCCCCTGCTCTCGTTTACCAGCCTCTCCTGGAAAGGAGCTACTATCCCCTGCTCTTGTTTACTAGCCTCTCCTGGAAGGGAGCTACAACCCCCTCACTGAAGGATTCGACCCTCAGCACCACTGTGGACCACGTTTCATCAATTTTCATACTGGATCCAATAGCTTCCACACAACACAACTTGTAGGCCTATTTTCATCGTATTTTCAGACTGGACCCACTCCACACATTTAAGCTCAACATACATCAAAATGAAACTTATAACCCCATCAATTCATTCATTGAATCATCAACCAATAAACCAACAACTTGATCTTTAATCAACATAATCAGCAGCATAATCAAAATTCAAACAACCGGAATCTGTATAATACATCATTGACATATAGAAGTAAAACAACAAAACAAATCAGACATTTCATTCCACACACTTCAGCAAAACCCTAGATTCCATACGCACTTTTACTTCACGGAACTTGCGTATATACGCGCTTTCACAGAGAGAAACCTACGTATAGATCTGCAACTATTTCAAAACTATGCAGCTCTTCAGAATAGATAACTCAGATCTCACCCTTTACTTCAGCAAAGATTCGCTAGATCACAGATCTAAACATTCCATAAACAAATCTAGAAAATACATAGTCATTTTAGATCTAGAGATCCCTCTTCATCTTTTTCTTCATAGGTGCATTATTAATTCAGATCAATCAATAAATTGTTACCCATTCCATGCAGATATACTTCAGAGTGAATTATTCATCAAAACCCAGACCTATGCATACCCTTGCACTATGATCTTCTTCTCCTTATATAGATTTAGCCTTTATCAATACCATGAGTCAAAACCACTCAACCGCTGATGGTATTCATGGACGAGATCAAATAGATAATCCAGCGCTCAATAATGTGGGCCAATACCATGGTCATGTCCCCTGGTTTTATAAATTTAGAGCGTAAATAGGCATACGCTACTTGGTACGTACTTTTACGTGTACATACGCTACTTTGCCTTTACAAACCCGCGTATGATTTGTGACATATCTTATTCATCATTACTCTGGTACTTACTGGAATTTCTTTCTTTGTTACATATGAACTGCTCTATAGATACATCAAATTTACATCATTAACAAATAGGTTGCTATCCAAAGACAACTCATCAAGTCATTTTCCATCAAGAACAACTTCATCAAATAGGTTGCCATCAAGGACAACACATTGCATCATATTGCCAACAGAGACTATATAAAATCATTAGAAGTTTGTATATTTTTACTAAAATATCACCAACAATTTTATAGTTTGCATATTATGGATTAGTAATATTCCCCAAGGTTTCTAATCTTTAAGATAAATTTCCATCCTTAAAATTTTCCCTACTGTGGGGACCATTTGTTCTGGAAGACCGCGGTTAATAAAGTGTTTAGTGCAGGATACTACTGGCCAACTCTTTTTGCAAACTTGTACAAAACAGTGATGAGTTGCCATGAGTGTCAAGTGTTTCAAGGTAAAAGAAAACCTATTTCAGTACATGCACCTTTTTAGGAGTGGGGATTTGACTTCATCGGAGAGATTCACCCTACATCATCTTCACAGCACAAATGGATATTAACAACCACTTACTTCATGAAATGGATCGAGGTGATCCCAACAAGGCAAGCAACAAACCTAGTAATTATTCAGTTTTTGGAGAGTAACATATTGTCTCATTGTTGTTGTCCTCATAATATTATTACCGACAATGCGGAAACATTAAAATAAAAAAGGATGGCAGAGTTTTGTGACAGATATAACATCAAGTTGGGGTACTCAACTACCTATTATTCACAAGGAAAATTCTTAGAAGAATCCTCTAATAAGTCTTTGATTAATATCATAAATAAAATGATGGAGGCTGTTATCACCAGAATAGGACCCTGATAGGCTGTTGATCAGACTACCTCAATGTAACTATTTCAAACCAATCTTTTAGCTGAGGCTTAGCCTCCTTAGCCTGAGAGGGCTCTCTCAATTGTTAATGATATAAGTTATAGATAGATGGCTAACTCTGTGGTTTGTGATTTTTTATGTTTATAGGTTGAAAGATGAAGGCTTGCTACCATTGGGCTATGGAGTCAACAAGTCAGTAGATTCAGTGGCAAGGTTTCTAGACATGGAAGATGAGGCAAATGGGGTTTTCAAACAAAGATAATTCACTCAAGAAAATAGGTCAACACAGTAATTCCATTACTAAAGGAAGTCAGAGTATAGGGTTATGAATTATGAGTAATAATAATGAAACTTACTGGTAGTGTTTCAAAGGTAGTTTACTCACAAGATACAAAAAAAACACAACCATCCCATTACTAAAGGAAGTCAGAGCATAATATTATGAATTCTGAGTAATAGAAATAAGATCTACTGCAAATGATTCAAAGTAACATATAAATCAAGAAAACATTAACCTCTTTGCATTATTGATTATAGTTCATATCATAAGGCAGAAGCTGGGCCAAAAATTCTTCAACCCCTTTGCTAATTCAACCTCTTGCTTCATATATAGCTTTTAAAATATTGGATTCTATGATCCATCATCAAGAGAAGTCTAATTTCTATTATTGACACCTATTCTACTCCTAAAAAAGACTCTTAATTACAATAGACAGCTAATTGTCTCTTTAGGAGTCCTAATACAAATAGGAGTGAAACTCCTTATCATGTCTAAAACAACATTATCTAAACCTTTAATGCTTCCTTTGACAGCTACAACCTCATGAGGTCTAATTTGGTGATGCCTCCAACCTTGTTATGAACCTTGTTGTTCCATCACCAAACTGCGCTAAAAACCAGAGAATATGTTTTCTGCAATTAATCCTTTATCTTCATTGATTATCTTCGAAAATTTTTGCTGGAAATATTGACTATTTTAGATTGGTAACATGTGATATCATCTCCCTTTAACTTACCCTTCCATCTCTACAGAATTAAAACTTTGACAAATCATAAAAAGATGTGATGTGGCTGTGCTACGAAAATAGCAGTTGTTTTCGTAGCGCAGAATTTGTATCTTTGTAAACATCTTTCAACCATCCACTTTATTTTTCTTTGACACTTGAACCTTCATCTGTGAGCCCTTTCCATTCATCAGCAACAACAATATTTGGAAACCAAGTGTTTTTACCTCTCAAAACCCTTATAAGATATTCAAAAATGCACTTACAGCAGTTTCGTAGCGTGCTATGAAACTGCTGTGTATGTCTTTTTTACATAGTTTTTTCATATTTCTCAGAATTTAAGAATATTTGCACCTTTTAATGGTTTCCATGATGTCTATGGACCTTAATAATAAAAATAATTCAACTTTTAAATTTCTTCAAAAAGTGATGTCCTTCCCAAAAACAAGATTGTATTAAGGATTTGTCACTTACTACAGTTTTTCATCTGAAAAATAGATGTTGAGACAGAGCTTTTATCTTCTCACCCATAATGTATTTTGAAAACCTGAAGGAGGTATTTGGATACCAATTTGTCTTGAACAAAAACCTCTCTTGGTTTTTTGAAATACCTCTCCTACTGCCCAGAAACTATCTTTGAACAACCTGTGTAAAACTGGAAAATTCTGATTTCTAAAAATATGGCTTGAAATAAAGCCTTGTATCTCCCAATTGGTAACACTTGTGATAAAATTGAGATAGGTTATTATATCTGGAAATTTTATGAAGATAAACCACCTTCAAAATTTCAAAATACCTTTTCCTTTGGCCAGAAACGGATCTTTAAGTGAACTACTAAAACCAGAAGAGTTTTTCTCTCAATGACTTTCAGCAGTTTCGTAGCGCAAGTTGAGTCATCAATTTCTCCCACCTAATAATGAATTGGAAGAAACGGAAAGAGGTTTTTTTATTTCAGTATGTTAGGAAGAAATTTCAGTTTTCAAAAATGATTTTTCAGTTTCTCAATAACCCCTCTGGAAGTTGACTACTAAAAACAGAAAAACAGGGTTCTTTGCCTCATAGTGCACTACGAAAACAGTGTTTTTGTAGCGCAAATCACCTTTTTTGAACTAACTGCACTACGAAAATGTGGATTCCTATCATGATATCAAAATTTGACCCTAAAACTAATGGAATGACTTATAAATGGATGATGGGACCTTTAAACCATGGAATAAGGTTGTTAAACTTTGTTTGGAAATGAAAATGAGACTTTTGAGACTCTAACCCTATCAGCTACCCTTTAAAGCATGAAATGATCTAACACCTATCTAGGACCATGACTAAAACAAGGTAAAATTTCAGAGTTTATTGATCATGGAGTGGACCTAGAAGACTTCATTTGAACTTGTAATATGACCTATCCTTTACCAATGACTTAAAATTACTTCTAAACCTCCTTGAAATCATGACCAAAAGTAGAGTTGACACAATGATGTTTTGAGAATTTTTGGCTGATCAAAGAGGCCAACAAGAAGAACTGGCACAAAAATATTGTGAATTCCTTGTGGGTGGACAAGGTGAGTAGTAATAAACCTATAGGAATGTCCCCTTTTCAGTTAGTTTATGGTGTAGAAATTGTTTTTCCTACATCACTTGCAATCTCGGTCATGAAATTGTTGCAAGAAACAAGAAGTGAGGAGAATTATGTATAGCACTGAATAAATCAAATGATCCACCTTCAACAGACAAGAGATGAGGTATTTCAGAACACCTCAAAGCTTCATGAGAAGATAAAGAAGGTCTATGGCCACAAAACCAAGGCAGATGATTTTAAGCTTGAAGATGTAGTCCTTTAGTGGGATGCAAGGAACGAGGAAAAATGAAAGCACAGAAAATTTGAAAACTTATGGAAAGGGCCTTACAAGATCTCAGTATTCCATGGGCAACATGATTTCATACTGAAGGAGATGAATGTAGAAGAATGCTTAGGGGGACTAGTCAATGGTAGGATCCTTAAGCATTATCTTTTCTGATATAGATTTCAAATTTCTTAAATCCATTGTAAATATCAGTTTAACTTTCTGGAAAGTGTGAAGTGGGGAATCACCGAAGCTTGGAGCCCGAGGTGAAGACCATAAAGCTTCATTGGTTTTTTGTTGTTTTGGAGATTAATTCAGTGAAATTCAAGTCAGTTTTGAGTCAGTTTTGAGTCAACTTTTAGTTAGTTTTCAGTTAGTTTGATTTTGTTTCAAATCAATTTAAGATTTCATTTTTCAATTTTTCTTTTAGTTTTTGACTCCATGCTCAATGGATAGGCACTTGGTCTATGGTTTTCTTGGCGCCTCCAAGGAGCTACCATGCCTAGCTGGAGCCAATATTAGTGTCAGTATTTGAATTCTTCCACCAGTGATCAAATAAACTCTTCCGTGTCATATTAAGGGTCCCATTCTGAAATTTGTGTCATTCCATTAGGTCATCGTGTAAAAATTTGGTCAATTAGTGCATATTTAGGTCAAACACTAGTACAAAATGGCTAATTATTTACTAAAAAACGACTAAAATTTGCATATAAATGACTATTTTTAAGTCGATGACCAATAGTAGCTAATTTACAGTATCTTATAATGTGGCCAACTTTTGGTCGTTTTTAGCTTAGTCATTAATTGGTTATCTCAATTTTGTTGTCTAGTTGTATATTTGGTCATTAATTTGGTCATTAATTTAGTCACTCATTTAGCCATTGATTGGGTCATTAATTTGGTCATTGATTTGGTCATTGATTTAATCTTTGATTTGGTCATTAATTTTCACAATTAAAGACCAAATATACAACAAAATATATTACTATATGACCACCCAAGAAAACCAATTAATGATCAAATAAATATGACTAAAATATTGGTCATGTTATAAGATACTGTAAATTAGCTACTAATAGTCATATATATGCAAATTTTAGTCATCGTTTGAAACCAATTAATGCCCAAAGAAATATGACTAAATTTTATTCATGTTATAAGATATTGTAAATTAGTTACTAATAGTTGTATATATGAAAAATTTAGTCGTCATTTGTAGTCACAAAATTAACTTTTGCAGTAGCCATTTATTAATTATATAAACGACTAATCTAGTAGTCTATATTCATTTCATTTACTTTCATTAATAATCATTATACAAGACTAATTTAGTCGTATATTCCTTTTATTTGTGTTCATCATTAATCAATATAAACTACTAATTTAGTAGGTTTAAAGTGATTTTGTGTTCATTATTAATCAATATAAATTAATTTGTATGATTTAAAAAATGTCATACAATGTGCATGTTCATCTATTATAAAAACATAAAGTCACATATTTTAGTTATAATACTAAAAAATATCAAGTGCAACTATAAATAATTTCAACCAAATAAATTATATTATATGAAATGTTAAAGTATTACAATATGATTTTCCAACTTAATATTGGTTGGACTACAATTTACACATGAAATGGTGTTTCATCACTTCAAAATATTATCGTTGTGTTTTGAAGGCATTACAGGTGAATTCAACAACTCTGAAGACTTGACCATCAGTCTTTATATGTGTCTTATGCAGGATATTGGCTATAGGAGTATCACCAGACCAGTTCTCCTCTCTCTCTTTTTTCATTTGTCGCTCAAATGTTATTTCTCCCCTCTTTTTTCAATTCATGCTTCTTACCATCAATAATGAGATCATTTTTTGAAAACAAAAGAAGATACAATGTAGGGTATAAAATATGAAAGAAAATGAGCAGTAGAATATAACCTAAGCTAGACTATAAATAGTTTATATATATGACATATACCTCAACATCATCAATGTCAAAATCAATCTTCCCCATACAAGTAAGAAACTCGAACAAATTTTCTTCATCGGGGAGATAATTGCCACTATAATGTGGCCAGATAACCTATATAAACAAAGAAAATAAATTATCACCATATACAGAAAAGAACTCCTTAGTAACTTAGTATTCAACTTTCAAGGAAAGCTTAAGAAAAATCATGTCAGCTAAGTTATATGCTAAAAATATCAAGTTGTAGATAACTTGTGAAAACAAATAATTTGAGGTGTGATGTTTAATCCTTGTCGTTTTATCGACAACAACATTTAATTTTCTAACATATTAAATTAGTCGAGTATATAAACAACATGTACTAAAATAACAACATGAAAGTAACTTTTTCTGATAGTCATGAAAATATTCTAACACAAAATAGCTATAAGGATTCCAATCAATATAGTGTAATACTAATTTCATCTTCAAGCTTTCGTTGTTGTTTAAATGGACATGGTACTAAGTATTTTCAATTTCATAGTTAAAAGACAAAAAAAAAGCAAAAGAAACGTCCAAAATACAATCAAACAATAAACAGAGAGTATTGTGGAATGGAAATTGCAATTATAAAAAATGTGTTTACCTGTCCACTGATGTTGTGTTTGGCATTCCTAAGACATTTTCTTGCCCAAAATAACCATGAGGTGAAATAATTAGAACATAAAAAACCATAGGAATTCCTACTAGAAACATTTCCAAAGTTGATGGCTTAGGTGTCTAAGTGACCTCTAATATCAAATGAACCATATCCAAGATGTGATATGCATTGTCTCCCCATCCTTTTTCCAAACACATTTCCTATAACCTTCCCATAGCAAAGTCAAGTAACAATAAAAAAAGACATTGACATTTGTTTTTATCATTTATATCTATAAAATTTGAATCTAATTTGTTTCATGAACATATTAATTCATATTTAAAGCCTTCCTGACATATGAGAAAGTATCAATCAAATAAGACATCCGAAAAATCGACCTCAATGAGGTCCTCAAACAATTTCTACAATATCAATATTTTTCTTATGATGATATCTTGGGTAGAAAAAAGAACATATCTGCAAAAGAAAAAGGCATATATTACTTATGGTCAAACATTGTATATGGTGTATTTGATTGGGATTTATGCAGGAACGCAACATAATACACATATAACCATAAACAGAGAGATGCAACAGAAATAATACTTTATTTTATTAATAAAAGACTGACTGAAATAGGCTTACAGACATAATGGAAACTAGCTAGGGTGCTATTAGCATATTTCTGAGAAGAGATGTGGTGGCTACAGACCTCTGAAATATGTTACATTGAGTCTCCAAGGCCTATTACAGACATAATGGAAATAGATGAGCTAGAGTACTGGAAGCGTATCCCTAGAAGAGATGTGATGAATACTAGCCCCTGAACTATGTTACAATGAGGCTCGAAGACCTATTTATTGTTGAGAAACAATGTAAAACCTAAAACATCCAAAAACCTAACCCTATGAGATGAAGTGCCAAAACTGTGGGCCCCGATTGGGTAAATTGGTGGTTCAACTTCCCAGGGACGTAACATTGGCATTTGATCTCCGTTTGATGCGCTCAATAGCTCATTAGAAATATTTTTCCAAATAATACAACTTTTGGTGTGAGAAATATTAGTCCATGGACCCATGTTATTGTCGATTTTCCCAAAAAACGTTGTTTAGGGCCTCAAAACGACTTTGGAAGTTGAGGACTCGAAAAACTACTAAATATAGTAAGTTGTGCTTCAACTTGAAAATGGAAAGAACTAATGGTGGGGGTTCAAATGGAATATATGGGTGGCCACCAATATCCACCAGGATCATTAAGGCTCTAAAACGACTCTTGGAGTGCAGGACTTGAAAACCTTCTAAAAATAGTAAGCTTCTGGAAGTGAAAAGCTACAAGAATTGATGGTGCAGGTCTAAATGGAATAGGTGGGTGGCCATCGATATCCACCTGGATCATTCCTTCCTCCTTAGGAAGCAACAATCCCTATTGCGTTAAGTTCCTCAGAGGGGGGGGGGGAATTATGCTGAACTTGGTATTGGATTTGTCCAGGATGTCGCAGAGCTGTTGGAAAACATGATGGATGTAGATGTGCTATCGGTGGGAAACCGTTGTAGGATCTAGGAAAATTTATCCATCATTTCATTCCTCTATTTCTTAAGGGCCTCCTCAAACAAGATTTTGATAGGATCTCCTGCTCCCTCGTATTTATTTCCTTATGCCATGGGGGGTTTTTAGGTTTTCTGAGGCAGATTAGGCCTGAAATCCTTATACCCTGACCACGTTGGGGACATGCAAAGAAAAACAGAGAAGGATCAGACCCTGCTCTAATACCACTGATCCAGATTTGTGCAGAAATGCAATAGAATGCACATATAACCATAAATAAATAGATGCAGCGGAAATAATGCTTCATTTTAGTAATAAAAGAATGATTGAAATAGGCTTACAGACATAATAGAAACCAGCTAGGGCACTGGTAGAGTATCTCTAAGAAGAGATGTGGAGGCTACAAGCCTCTGAACTATGTTACATTGAGGATCCAAGGCCTATTATAGACATAATGGAAATAGATGAGCTAGGGTACTGGCAGCGTATCCCTAAGAAGAGATGTGACGGCTACCAGCCCCTGAACTGTGTTAGAATGAGGCTGGAAGGCCTATTTATTGTTGAGAAACAATGTCAAACCAGAAACTTCCAAAAACCTAACCCTAGGAGATGAAACACCAAAACTATGGGCCACGTTTGGGTAAATTGGTGTTTCAACTTCCTCGGGACGTAACTTTGGCATACGATCTCCGTTGAACGTGCTCAATATCTCATTAGAAATATTTTTCCGAGGACTACAACTTTTGGTGTGGAAAGCATCAGTCCATGGGCCCATGTTGCTCTCATTTTTCCAAAAGCACATTGTTTAGGGCCTCAAAACGGCTCTAGAAGTTTAGGACTCGAAAAACTGCTAAATATAGTAAGTTGTGCTGCAATTTGAAAATGGAAAGAACTAATGGTGGGGGTTAAAATGGAATAGGTGGGTGGCCACCAATATCCGCCTAGATCATTAAGGCCCCAAAACGGCTCCGAGAGTGCAGGACCCAAAAATCTTCTGAAAATAGTAAGTTGTTGGAAATGGAAAGCTGGAAGAATTGATGGTGCGGGTCCAAATAGAATAGGTGGGTGGACACCGATATCCACCTGGATCATTCCTCCCTCCTTAGGAAGCAATGGTCCCCTTGCGTTAAGTTCCTCCATGGGGTCGGGGGGGGGGGGGAATTCTACTGAACTTGGTATTGGATTTGTCCAGGATGTTGCAGACCTGTTGGCAGACATGCTGGATGTTGATGTGCCACCGGTGGGCAGCCATTGAGGGATCTGGGAAAAATTAATCTATCATCGCGTTCATCTATTTCTCGAGGGCCTCCACGAATAATATTTTGATATGATCTCCTGCTCCCTCGTCTTTCTTTCCTTCCACCATGGGGAGTCGTCAGGGTTTGCGAGGAATATCTAGCCCAAAATCCTTATACCATGACTGTGTTGGGGACATGCAAAGAAAAACAGAGGAAGAGTAGACCCCACTCTGATACCACTAATCCAGATTTATGCAGGAACGCAACAAAATACACATATAACCATAAATAGAGAGATGCAGTGGAAATAATGCTTTATTTTATTAATAAAAGAATGACTGAAATAGGCTTATAGACATAATGGAAACTAGCTAGGGTGATGGTAGCATATCTCTTAGAAGAGATGTGGTGGCTACATGCCTCTGAACTGTGTTACATTAAGGCTCCAAGGCCTATTACAGACATAAAGGAAATAGATGAGCTAGGGTATAGGCAGTGTATCCCTGAGAAGATATGTGATGGATACCAGCGACTGAACTATGTTAAAATGAGGCTTGAAGGCCTATTTATTGTTGATAAACAATGTAAAACCTGAAATGTCCAAAAAGCTAACCCTATGAGATGAAGCGCCAAAACTGTGGGCCCTGTTTTGTAAATTGGTGTTTCAACTTCCCAGGGACGTAACTTTGGCATACGATCTCCATTTGACGCACTCAGTAGCTCATTCGAAAGATCCGTCCGAGGACTACAAATTTTGGTGTGAAAACCATCAGTCCATAGACCCATGTGACTCTCGGTTTTCCCAAAAAAACATTGTTTAGGGCCTCAAAACGGCTCTGGAAGTTCAAGACTTGAACAACTGCTAAATATAGTAAGTTGTGCTGCAACTTGAAAACATAAAGAAATGATGGTGGGGGTTCAAATGGAATAAGTGGGCGGCCACCAATATCCACGTGGATCATTAAGGCCCCAAAACGACTATGGGAGTGTAGGACCTGAAAAATTGCTAAAAATAGTATGCAGCTGGAAGTGAAAAGCTCCAAGAATTGATGGTGTAGGTCCAAATTGAATAGGTGGGTGGCCACCGATATCCACCTGGATCATTTCTTTCTGTTTCAAAGTTGCAGTACAACTTACTATATTTATCACTTTTTTGAGTCTTGAACTTCCGGAGCCATTTTGAGGCCCTAAATGACATTTTTTGGGAAAACCAAGAGCAACATGGGTCCATGGACCTATGTTTCTCACACCAAAATTTTTATTGCTTGGAAATATCTTTATAACGAGCTATTGAGTGCCTCAAATGGAGATCAGATTCCAAAGTTACATCCCCAAAAGTTGAAACACCAATTCACCCAAACGGGGCCCACAGTTTTGGTGCTTCACCTCCTAGGGTTAGGTTTTTGGATGTTTTGGGTTTTACATTGTTTCTCAATAATAAATAGGCCTTCAAGCTTCATTTAACACAGTTCAGGGGCTAGTATCCATCACATCTCTTCTCAGGGATACATTTCCAATACCCTAGCTCATCTATTTCTGTTATGTCTGTAATAGGCCTTGGAGCCTTAATGTAACATAGTTCAGAGGCATGTAGCCACCACATCTCTTCTCAGAGATAAGCTACCATCACTCTAGCTAGTTTATTTCCATTCTGTCTATAAACATATTTTAGTTATTTGATATTAATGAAATGAAGTATTATTTCCATTGCATCTCTGTGTTTATTTCTATTTATGTATTTTATTTCATTCTTGCATAAATCCGGAATAGTATTCTTAAGCAGTTTTTTCAGATGTTCCTTTGCCTTTACCAAAGTCAATTGTAGCTTGGTTAAACTATGTATCCTTTCATTCAGCATCAATTTCTGCAAGATAAATGTCACACGTTATTCTTTCCCATTTCTCAACATGCTACATATGATAAATTGAATGTCGCATAAACCCAAGAGAAAACCATTTTCTAACCAAAACAAACAAACAAAAAGTGTCTCTAATAAAAATTCATTATAATATTAGAAAATTAAAAGAGAGTGGACCATTTTTGTTGTTTCACTTTCCATATTTTTTTTATGAAAATGCTCGAGCTTCAAGAACCAAAAAATGTGAGGGAAGTCATAAATGTGAAAAAAATTATGTTGACCTAATTTGTAGACTTATTCAAATTGATGTGAATGATGCCATTTTAAGATGTGGTAAATCTCATAATAAGAAATGGCATGTATTCTAGTAAATTACTTTGCAATTACTACCATGGGCCTCCACGGGTTATAGGTCCTCAGTATGTTAATATTGATGGTGAAAGAGAGATGACAACGATAATAATGGGTGGTCCTAGTTTGTATGATGGATATCTTCAAACCAAGGTCATCATCTCAATGAACCTAGGTTCTGACATGGTAAACCTAGATCTGGTCTTCACCCAATTTCATTCCATCATACTTTTTCAAGACTCAAGAGTACATAATGGTCCTTAAGATAATAATAGGGTTTCTTTTTAGGTTACAAATAAAGCTTATCCAAATCAAATGGATTTTTGAGCTCCAATTGATATGGATAATTTAAATGATAACAATTATATGTTTTTTTCCCAAGATTCAAATGTAGGGATACATTTTTTGGATTTTACTAATAAATAGAATGAGAGAAATAATCCATGAGGAGAATCTACTGGTCATTGTGATTAGGGAAATACTCTGAGATAATAAGACTATTTAGGTCCAAATAAAAGATGGTGTTGATTCTTGTATCTCCTCAGTTGTTGGTAGTTTTTAAGGTAGGAATTTTAGTTCTTCAAGGTGGGGTCCTTCAGAATAATTACATCTACCTTGGTCATATCACCCAAAAGCAAAACATAATCAACAAAGAGTAAATATGTCGAGTTTAGGGAAAATCCTATTTGTATAGTTGTCAAGCTTATAGTTCTTTTTGACTCTGTTATAACTTTGTTGAGACCACCTACTCTACAGTAAAAAATGGCAGAGGAGCCATTAGTCATACCTACCCATGGTCTCTTGTAGGCATGATAGAAGAATAGGCTGAGCCATTAATTAGAATTTCACATATATTGAGGAAAGACAATTCATTATCTACTTAACCAATTGCACATTGAACCCTATGGATGAGTAGCCTAAATAAAGCCAATTTTCTCTATCATATGCCTTGGAAAGACAAACTAAAATTTATTTTAATTTTTTGGTTTCATGTTATAAATTCCTTCTTGGGAAACTCCTATTCCATAATGGATTTGTTTCCCAGGAAGGATAAAAAATTGTTCTAATGACATGGAATTAGCTTAGTGGATTTTCACCCTACATGACCAAGGAACTTAGGAGCCCTGGGCACATCAATAGTAGCATCCTCCAATGAAGATAGTACAGTCTCCAACCTAGAAACATCAAAATTATATATAGTTATAATTAATAATCACAAATTACCATAAACTATAGCAATCCTTAAATAAATTCAAACTTGAATAAGGACAAACACAAAAATTCACATTACCCTTCAGTAAGTTGTCCTTGTTTTAGAAAAAATGGCTCAGAATTTCATAAATGTGTAAGTATATTCCCCAGAAGATCAATTTAAACATATTTCCAAAAAAAAAATCTAATATCCAAAGCGAAACCATATTTGAATGGAAAAATGGTGCTTTAAGGCCATCTACACAAAAAGTTGCCTCCTTCAAATCTCTCACACTAGATGGTATGTCATGAAAAATTAAGAAAAATTCAAGAAAACTTGTCAACTTCTCTTAAATACATAATGAAAATGCATGGAATATTTGTAAAGGAATGCACCTGTAATATTCTTTGATTTTCATTTCAGCCTTTTTCCTAAGTTGAACCTCAAGGAGTTTTGAACTCATAGTTCTTTGAGAAGACTGTTCTTACAGTTGAAATTAAACATTTGTAGTCTTCCCACCTCTGTCACCTGATGAATATGAATTCTTAAACTCTATTATGTCATTATCCAAAAAATTTCTTTCCTCGACACATTATTTTTCAAATAAAGGCTTTTTTGCATCACAATTCCTTGTCAAAATTTCATCTCTCATACCAACTGGCATCCGGTCAGAACTGCAACCTGAAATTGAACTTGCACCTATTCATCTATTACTCAGGATGTGTGTAGTGTCCCTTATAGTGAGATAGCTTTGGTGATACTTAGAGATGGTGATTTTGATATAATATTATGTATGAAAGACTTATGTACATGCTTATATGCTATGACCTGGTTTAGGTCACTTGGTTGTTGTGTGCTTATGATAATATATGTGGTTGCGTACACAAGAATTGATTTTGGTTAAAGCATATTAGTGATGTTTTCTCTTTTGGTATCCTATTCTGGACATAGGTGTATGACATGAATGGTGATTCAAAATTGAGACACAGATCCATGGATGATCATGGTTACGTGGAACATATGGTTAATTATGATTTATTGATTATACATGACTTGTATGATTATATGTGTGTAATATCGTACTAACCATGATGTGGCAGGGGACTTGGTCATTGCCAATGGGGATGCTAAAGTTATAAATGACTGCTCAAGTCATTTCTCCAAAACCAAAATGACTGTGGAAGTCATGCACAATATTTGGTAAAATTTGAATAAGTTAATTATGAAATTCATTTGATTTATTTGATCAATGAGATTGTGATGTGTGCAGGTCTTGGAAGAAGACCTTACCAACGAACCATCAGATGGGTAAAAGCTCACAATCAGTACCTTAAGGTGAAACGCGGAGTTTTAAAGCAGAATAGATGAGAATCCATGGAAATTAGGGCACGGAGTCCTAAATCCATGAAATATAAAGACGTGGAGTCTTGGATATATGATAAAAGGATTAGGACGCGAAGTCCTAAATCCATGAAATATAAAGACGCGGAGTCTTGAATCTATAATGAAATGTTTGGGGCGCGGAGTCCTGAATATTTAAAAAAAAAAAAGATCAAGGTGTGGAATCTTGGATCTTTAGAGTAGATCAGGGCGCGGAGTCCTCAATCTACTAAGGCACAGAGATGCATACAATAGGGGTGCGGAATCCCTATTATCCGGAAGAAAAATACCACTCATGGGCAACTCGTAGATGAATTTCCTTAATAATCTAATTCCTAACAATTTTGGAGTGACTTTCTAAAAATAGAAAATCATGTCTACCATTTCAAGTATGACTTTCCAAAAATAGTAAATCACCTCCAATCAATGGGTAAACAAGTATACTTGAAGGAAAATCACTTAAATTATGATTAATCAATTGTAATAGTTCAATCTCGACTTAATCCTCAATATTATTAATATTATTAATATTATTATTATCTTTTATGAGACTATGATATTATTATTAAAAGGGAATTATATCTCCTCAATCACTTCACACCTCTCTCCTTGATGATTCTCATGGCTCTATGTAAATCTCTCTCCCTCTCTATTTTAATTATACATTACACTCTCTTTTATGCACTCATCAAAGAATGGCATATTCCTCTTACACTCATTAAATACATGTCATAAAAGATTCCTCTTACACTCACTTTAATGCATATGTTACACTCTCCTTAAATAAGGCATGCATACCTCTCCTTAATGGCATAAGTTACACTCCTCTTAATGGAATACAATGCATGCATATTAATCCTCCTTTATGACAAGAATTTGTTGCTCCTCCTATATATGAGTCTCATGTATTCTCATTTGGGGGGAGGGAGGGGGTAATGCCAAGAGTGGAAGAGACTTGAGGAATATTGTGAGAGGGAGAAATATGGAGAGTATCCAATTACTTCCAAAAAAAATCTGAATTTCTTACTAATCTACTAAGTATCTATTGAGGTTGAACATGAGTGGTATTTAGAGGAAGTGAAAACTATCTTCCTTAGTCTTCCTTGCATCTCTCTTTGTTGTTGTATTTTGGTACTGGTTGTGAGATTTTACAGCTCGAGGGTTCCAGGGGGAGGAGTTCTCCCTGGATATGGTTGCGTGGAAAACCGGATGGTTCAAATGAGTTGGTTAAGGGATCGAAGGTGGATCATATTCTGAACAATTGGAGCTGAATATCTCTTCAGGTATAATTTCCATTGTCCTAAAATTATAGTATAGCTTTAGCATAAAATAAAAAGTAGACATTTAAATTGTTGTCAGCATCTAATTTTGGTTTAGGCTTATGTTATCTAGAATATTATTGATTAGTTAAAAATGAAGACTAGATTAATCTATATGTATGGATGTTCAGATCTCAATATTGGAGTTATTATTGGTGTATTTTATGTTACTAATCTTGGTATTGTAGCATTTGAGAAAGGAAAGCCAAATATTGTTGAAGGTAATTGCAATAAATAAATTCCAAAGGACTTGGGTAAGTATTTCACGATTTATGGTTTTGTTTCAAGTAATTAATAGATGCATGTTTTATAAATGGTTTTAGGATAGTTTGCAAAGTGTTTGACAAAATCTATGAATGAGTAATGTTATAAATTTATTTATGCATGAATAAGTGCTAACTTGCAGAAGTAAGAAAATGGACATGTACCCAAAATATGCTTGGAGGAATTACAGAATCAACCCTTAAAAGAAAATGCAAAAATAATGGCAACTAAAGTATAGTTTGGAAGATCAAATGCTTGAGGTAAGTTGGAGATAAATTTTAGTTATGTCTTATGTTTCATATTCTTCACTATTTTGTTATTCAAGTTGTTGTAATAGTACTATCAGAGTTTTGACAGAAATCCTTAATGGTTGTAGCATTCAGGGCTTCCATGTGTTTGTTAAATTGTAGCAATTGGTGCAAAAAACTTGTCAATCATGTCAAATGAATTAGCTTGTGGGTGGTAAAATGTTTCAAGAACTCATATGGTTGATTTAGAAATGTGTGATTTCAATGAGAATATATTAGTAGCATAAATCTTGGTTGTTTTTCCTCATGTAGAGGTGTAGTTGTAAGTTTTCATTCCATATGTTTGACAAAAGTCATAAATGAAACATTTAGGCTATAAATTTTGTTGTTTTCAAGAAACGCATTCCTGGGCATTTTTAATTCGATTCAGCCCAACATCAGGGGGTATCCGTGCCTAATGGTCATGTAACCCCTGATTTCATTCCAAAAAAATACTTTTCAGAACCCAGATCAGAAATCTGGGCGATTTGGCAGATTGCTGCTGTGAGTTATGTGCGCCTGTTTTTGAGTATTTGATGAAAGACTAAGATTATTTAGTCTCTGTTTTAAGATGGAAAGATTTAAAGTTTCAATTCTGAATTTTATGAGATAAATATGTTGAAGAATAATCTTAAATTCATTGTTGCTAAGTGTTTGACAAAACACCTCAATGACTTTTAATTGCATGCTTGCAAAGTGTTTGTCACAAGGGCTCAATGAGTGTAGAGTGCATGTCTGCAAAGTGTTTGTCAAAAGTCTTGAATGGTTGTATCTTTTGTGCCTATAAATTGTTAGTGTAAAATTCTTAGTTACTGTTGTTTTTATGTTACTATAAATTATAAATAAACTATTTAATGGGTGTAGCTTCCTATGTTTGTAAGTTTTTGGTATGAATGTGAAAATGAATTTATTAATTTGCTGAAGTGTGAATAAGACAGTTGTTTCTTGTATTATCTAAATCCAAATTAAAAAAAAAAAGGGCTTGTTGTTGGAAACAATTCTACTGTGACTAATTCTTTAGGATTTTGTGGAAATGAGTATTAGTGATTATGTGACATCTACTTCTCTATCTTATTGATGGTGGGTAAGGTGGGACCTTACATATGGTATCAAAGCCAAGTTACAATGCTAGGGCCTAATGGGCCAACATGCTTACTTGTAGGTTGATGATGTATGAATGTTGATTTTGCATGCATGTTGAGTTGTTGTATATCTTGACTTGGAAGCATATTGTTTGCATAGAGGATATTATTATCATTATGTCATTTAGTGACTCATGAAAAAAAAAAAAATTCCCTTATATTCCTTTATATTTCTTAAGACACATTATTAACAATATGTTAAAATGCTTAAAGACATGTTGGGAAAGGACCTTCTTGAGAAAGTTGGGGTTAAACCCAAGTATGTGAATGACTTGATTTTCAATCAATGAGTGAGATAGGTGGAGTGAATGCATGGCTTCATATATTTTTAGTGCATCATTTTCAATGTGATATGGGATTAGTAGCCATCTTTACTAGCTGAAATCGTATCTACCAAGAAGAATATTGGCTTAATCTAGACTATAGTGTGATGACCTTGGTGTGTATGCTTTGGGAATGAGTAACAAGTGTAAGGTTGAGATTCCGTTAACATGATGATTGAGTTCATCATGATAATTTTGAATCTTTTCGTACCTACACTAAATGAAACTTAACTAAAAGCTACCTTGAAAGATGTCACTTTTAACTGTGAATGTAAATTCAAGAGTAATGTATGTGTACTAATTAGATGTGTTAAAATATGATATGGGAATACATTCTTAATGAGTAAGAATGAAATTTCTCTGATTTCTTTGACATGATTTTGTGTATTTTGGGTTGACATTAGGCATCAAATAACTTTAAATTACTCAAATACTAGGTTGAGGTATGACCTTCCTAATAAACAAGAGGCTTAAATGATTGGTGCATGATGGGTTGTGGAAGCCATTTTAAGGAACACTTGAATGTTATGTTTTCCTTAAGCTAATGTATGGGTGTGGAATCCATACTAGCATATATCTTTGAGAAAATGTATGGGTGTGGAATCCATACTAACATATATCTATGATCTAATGTATGGGTGTGGAAACCATACTAGCATATATCTATGAGAAAATGTATGGGTGTGGAATCCATACTAGTATATATCTATGAGATAAGTAATGAGGTAAGGTATGGGTGTGGAATCCAAAGTAAAATATATCTATGAGCTAATTAATTCTTCTAGTTAGAATATTTTGATGGAATCTGATATTCATGATTAAGGAATGATTATGTGTAATTAAAGTTAAATGGATAGAGATTTGTAACACAAATTTTCTTGAGCTTTAAATCCATTAATGAAGATACTAAGATTGGTATACTAAACACCATTAGGTGGTTTAGAATGTTTGGAATAATTTATTTTGATATATGGAAGTGTGAATTAGATATTTATCCTCTAGTATTGTAATCCTTTTGTATGTATTGAATTTAGGTATAATTAAAATGACTTTCAAATTCTTGAAATGTAGAAAAATATTATTGTGATAAGTTGATGAAATAACTTTTCTATTGGCTTAAGACAAATTAGGTCTAGGAAAGCCATAATAGTCTCTTTAATGATTTTATCAGTTGAATATTGGTTGCATTCTATTTAACCAAATTAATTAGAGAAATTATGAGGATTGAACTCATGTATTGCTCTAAGCTATTGCTAGTTTGGCGATCGTGTCAAAATTCAAATTGTTTATAAACTGTGAAGAGAATAACATGTTTAGAAGGTAAATATTTTATGTGGTGAGAACTTGTTTTATTTGAAATTAAAAAAAAGAAAAGAAAAAAAAGCATGTGATTAATGAAAAGCTTAGTTGAGTTCTTGTTTTACAAGAATATGTGCTAGTGATATTTTTTGAGGGAGAAATTGAAGGAGAGTGAGATCACATTTTGATGAATTGTAATTCTTGCGTGATTTAGAAGCCTAAGATGAGTGTATTGTATGTGGAATGGAAGAGATTGTTGGATTTAGGAATTTTTTGTTGGGATGTATAGTTGTTTGAGTATTTATTAGTCCTACAAAATGTTGTAATAATTTGAGAGGGTGGTAATTATCCTTAAAAAAAAAGGGGTCTAACTTTAGGCTAGAAATTCCCTTGTGATAGTCTAAATCTTAAGTAAATTTAAGAATATTTGTCACATTTTGAGAAATGTATGGTTTTCATAGCTTGTTGTTGTGTATGTATTAATAGTAAAGAATAAGATATGAAATCAAATGATTTGATTAATTACTAAATATAAATCATGACTGATTTCTTAGTTGGAAAACAAATTGACATAAAGTTATCAAGGTTGCCATATTTTCATAATTGTGAGAGTTGTTATTGATTACAAGCCACTTTCAAAAATATATCATTAATCTACTTTCAAAATGAAGATCTTCTAACTAAGTCATTTCATAATTGATTCTAAAGTTAGAGAAGTGAATAATAATGAAGATTATGCAAACTAAAGGAATGATCTATAATACATAAGTGGGTCAATGAGGACTGTATTTAACCTTAGGTTGTTAGTTAAAAAAAAAAACAAAAAAAAGCAAAAAAACAAAAAAACAAAAAAAAACAAAAACAAAAATGGTGCCTTGAACCTCAAATTGTATTTTTTTTTCCTAAAGAGTAAACGTTTAGTAAAAACTAAAGATAGATCCTAAATATTTCGATTGCAAGGATATCTTATGGAATGAAAAGAGGAAAAATGGATTGAGAAGACATAAATCAAGTGGGATGTAAGAGTGTGTTTTAGATATAACGTCATGTTTTGTTGCATAAGAGTGGGTCTTATATATAACATCATGTTTTGTTACGTAATTTCACTAACAATTGTATGTGGATTATTTTATGCTTATTGTATGCCAATTTGATTGTGATATGGTATGGACCATCATTGTTGTGTATACAACCAATGTGTGTTCTATTTATAGCTGGGCAAGCTCAACATCCTACAGAACCAAGAACATGACACATGTAGGATTCATATAGACTATGAGAAAGAAGAACATGTAGAATATCAAATTATTATAGATAAATTAAGTAGATATCATATCAATTACATACAATAGTATTTTTATATGGTACTATAAATTGTATGGCTGGTTTTGATATAGAAATATTTGGTATTTTATATCGACACATGTCTAATATGGCGTGGATATATTTTCTACCTGATTAAGAATGATATGTTTATTTTTCATGGAGTTGCTTCCAATTTAGAAAACATTAAACTATGGATTGACATGAAGAAAAAAAATATACATCAAATACTTAAGGTTAACAACTTATTGATAGGAGAATCTAAAAGAACTAAGTATCTTATAACTGTAGGAAAAACTTCGGACCAAGTTTAGCCCAAGAGGGGGAGTATGTAGTGTCCCTTATAGTGAGATAGCTTTGGTGATACTTAGAGATGGTGATTTTGATAAAATATTATGTATGAAAGACTTATGTACATGCTTATATGCTATGACCTGGTTTAGGTCACTTGGTTGTTGTGTGCTTATGATAATATCTTTGGTTGCGTACACAAGAATTGATTTTGGTTAAAGCATATTAGCGATGTTTTCTCTTTTGGTATCCTATTCTGGACATAGGTGTATGACATGAATGGTGATTCAAAATCGAGACACAGATCCATGGATGATCATGGTTACATGGAACATATGGTTAATTATGATTTATTGATTATACATGATTTGTATGATTATATGTGTGTAATATCATACTAAGCATGATGTGGCAGGGGACTTGGTCATTGCCAATGGGGATGCTCAAGTTATAAATGACTGCGGAAGTCATTTCTCCAAAACCAAAATGACTGTGGAAGTCATGCACAATATTTGGTAAAATTTGAATAAGTTAATTATGAAATTCATTTGATTTATTTGATCAATGAGATTGTGATGTGTGGAGGTCTTGGAAGAAGACCTTAACAATGAACCATCAGATGGGTATGATCTCACAATCAGTACCTTAAGGTGAAACGCGGAGTTTCAAAGCAGAATAGATGAGAGGCCATGGAAATTAGGGCAGGGAGTCCTAAATCCATGAAATATAAAGACGTGGAGTCTTGGATATATGATAAAAGGATTAGGACGTGGAGTCCTAAATCCATGAAATATAAAGACGCAGAGTCTTGAATCTATAATGAAATTTTTGGGGCGCGGAGTCCTGAGTATTTAAAAAGATCAAGGTGTGGAATCTTGGATCTTTAGAGTAGATCAGGGCGTGGAGTCCTCAATCTACTAAGGCACAAAGATGCATACAATAGGGGTGCGGAATCCCTATTATCCGGAAGAAAAATGCCACTCATGGGAAACTCGTAGATGAATTTCCTTAATAATCTAATTCCTAACATTTTTGGAGTGACTTTCTAAAAATAGAAAATCATGTCTACCATTTCAAGTATAACTTTCCAAAAATAGTAAATCACCTCCAATCAATGGGTAAACAACTGTACTTGAAGGAAAATCACTTAAATTATGATTAATCGATTGTAATAGTTCAATCTCGACTTAATCCTCAATATTATTAATATTATTAATATTATTATTATCTTTTATGAGACTATGATATTATTATTAAAAGGGAATTATATCTCCTCAATCACTTCACACCTCTCTCCTTGATGATTCTCATGGCTCTATGTAAATCTCTCTCCCTCTCTATTTTAATTATACATTACACTCTCTTTTATGCACTCATCAAAGAATGGCATATTCCTCTTACACTCATTAAATACATGTCATAAAAGATTCCTCTTACACTCACTTTAATGCATATGTTACACTCTCCTTAAATAAGGCATGCATACCTCTCCTTAATGGCATAAGTTACACTCCTCTTAATGGAATACAATGCATGCATATTAATCCTCCTTTATGACAAGAATTTGTTGCTCCTCCTATATATGAGTCTCATGTATTCTCATTTGGGGGGAGGGAGGGGGTAATGCCAAGAGTGGAAGAGACTTGAGGAATATTGTGAGAGGGATAAATATGGAGAGTATCCAATTACTTCCAAAACAAATCTGAATTTCTTACTAATCTACTAAGTATCTATTGAGGTTGAACATGAGTGGTATTTAGAGGAAGTGAAAACTATCTTCCTTAGTCTTCCTTTCATCTCTCTCTCTGTTGTTGTATTTTGGTACTGGTTGTGAGCTTTTACAGCTCGGGGGTTCCAGGGGGAGGAGTTCTCCCTAGATATGGTTGCGTGGAAAACCGGATGGTTCAAATGAGTTGGTTAAGGGATCAAAGGTGGATCATATTCTGAACAATTGGAGCTGAATATCTCTTCACGTATAATTTCCATTGTCCTAAAATTATAGTATAGCTTTAGCATAAAATAAAAAGTAGACATTTAAATTGTTGTAAGCATCTAATTTTGGTTTAGGCTTATGTTATCTATAATATTATTGATTAGTTAAAAATGAAGACTAGATTAATCTATATGTATGGATGTTTAGATCTCAATATTGGAGTTATTACTAGTGTAGTTTATGTTACTAATCTTGGTATTGTACCATTTGAGAAAGGAAAGCCAAATATTGTTGAAGGTAATTGCAATAAATAAATTCCAAAGGACTTGGGTAAGTATTTCACGGTTTATGGTTTTGTTTCAAGTAATTACATGCATGTTTTAGAAATGGTTTTAGGATAGTTTGCAAAGTGTTTGACAAAGTCCTTGAATGAGTAATGTTATTTATGCATGAATAAGTGCTAACTTGTAGCTTACATCAGAAGTAAGAAAATGGAAATCTACCCAAAACATACCTAGAGGAATTATAGAATCAACCCTTAAAAGAAAATGAAAAAATAATGGGAACTAAAATATGGTTTGGAAGATCAAATGCTTGAGGTAAGTTGGAGATAAATTTCAGTTATGGCTTATGTTTCATATTCTAATCAATAATTCAATGTTCTGTTATTAAAGTTGTTGTAATAGGACTATCAGAATTTTGACAGAAAGCCTTAATGGCTGTAGCATTCAAGGCTGCCATATGTTTGTTAAATTGTAGCAATTGGTGCAAAAAGTTTGTCAATCATGTCAAGTGAATTAGCTTGTGGGTGGTAAAATGTTTCAAGAACTCATACGATGGATTTAGAAATGTGTGATTTCAATGAGCATATATTAGTAGCATAACTCTGGGTTGTTTTTCCTCATGTAGAGGTGTAGTTGTAAGTTTTCATTCCATATGTTTGACAAAAGTCATAAATGAAACATTTAGGCTATAAATTTTGTTGTTTTCAAGAAACGCATTCCTGGGCATTTTTAATTCGATTCAGCCCAACATCAGGGGGTATCCATGCCTAATGGACATGTAACCCCTGTTTTCATTCCAAAAAAATACTTTTCAGAACCCAGATCAGAAATGTAGGCGATTTGGCAGATTGCTGCTATGAGTTATGTGCGTCTGTTTTTGAGTATTTGATGAAAGACTAAGATTATTTAGTCCCTATTTTAAGATGGAAAGATTTAAAATTTCAATTCTGAATTTTATGAGATAAATATGTTGAAGAATAATCTTAAATTCATTGTTGCTAAGTGTTTGACAAAACACCTCAATGACTTTTAATTGAATGCTTGCAAAGTGTTTGTCACAAGGGCTCAATGAGTGTAGAGTGCATGTCTGCAAAGTGTTTGTCAAAAGTCTTGAACGGTTGTAGCTTTTGTGCCTATAAATTGTTAGTGTAAAATTTTTAGTTACTGTTGTTTTTATGTTACGATAAATTATAAATAAACTATTTAATGGGTGTAGCTTCCTATGTTTGCAAGTTTTTGGTATGAATGTGAAAATGAATTTATTACTTTGCTGAAGTGTGAATAAGACAGTTGTTTCTTGTATCATCTAAAGCCAAATTAAAAAAAAAGAAGGGCTTGTTGTTGGAAACAATTCTACTGTGACTAATTCTTTAGGATTTTGTGGAAATGAGTATTAGTGATTATGTGACATCTACTTCTCTATCTTATTGATGGTGGGTAAGGTGGGACCTTACAATGTGAATGGTGGAATATATACTAGAGCACTCTTAGAATATGGAAGAGGATGTGGCTTCCCTCTTATTCCCTTTCCAAGACCTTCCTTAGGACCAAGAGTCAAGTGGCCATCATCAGAAGCTCTGTGTGTTGAAGGGCTTGGCATAGACTGGTTTTCAAATTGAGCCCTATGCATAATCTAATCATCTTGACCGGTCAATCCATGGTCACGTGGTCCCATATGGGTTTGTGGCCCTTAAATCCCACCCATATGTGGAAGTGAATCTATATGTGCACCTGCTATGTAAGGTGGCATCGCATGTCCTATCACACCATGATTAAGTGGTGTCTCAAGTCTCCGACCTAAATGTCCCATATTGGTACCTCAAGAGTGGCCTCCATATCCATGTATTTCTTGCACAACATCCCAATGAACTTCCTCTATTTTCTTGGGGCCCTCAACTTTCTTCTTGTTTTTCCATCCATTCCTCCTCAGATCAATCAAATCCTTCAACATGAACCTCAGCCTAGAGGGAAGCCCTTGGTTATTGGACATTTTTGTCATCATATGAAAGTAAGCATCAATATTTTCCTTGGCCTTTGAATGGTCAATAATATGACCAATAGTTTTCATCATTTTGCACAAAGCTTCAACATTTTCCTCCTCTAGATGCTGAAATTTACCAATTAATTTCTTGATGCATGCATGCACAATTTTTTTGGTCAACATACTTTCTTTATAAATTTCACCAATAAACCTTATATTTCCTAGCATTCATCATCGTGTTGTAGCCTTCTTCTCCCGTATTTCTTCTGCTAAAAGGCTTTTTTCGCCATTCTCTTTTGCTTTCTCAGCCTCTGCCTCTTCTCTTTCATATTTTTAAATTCTTCCTCACATTTGTTCAAAAGAACTCGCTTGAAAACAACCTTCTCATTATCTTCATAAAATTATGGTATTCCTACAGCAAGTTGAAAACTGAATTTTTATACATTTCATAAAAGGCCAACTCCATCAAGGCTTTGTCAAATATTTGAGATATTATACCATGAAGACATGATGTAGATTCAATGTTCACTTCTTTGACCCATTCAAAAAATTTCTCAAAGTTTTGGGGCATTAATTTATTAAGGATGGATTTAATTTGTCTTTGTTTCAACTGATCCTCATCAAAAACCTTGCCCACTTCATATCAGTTCTTGGGTATATGAATTGTGGGAAGAGAAGGTTGTGGAGGAGGAATCAAACCCTTTTGCGAACCAAAAGCACATTGCCACCTATCAACATCAGACTTATTTCTCACTACTCCAACTTGTGGAAGTGGTGCTTACACATAACGCCCTCTAGGAAGGATGAAATTCATACTCATTTATGTTGCACAAGTATTTCTTGCAAATCCAGTATTATAACCTTGGCCAAGTTGAAACACAACAAAGGAACTGCTAAGATCCACATCCATCCGCATATCATATCCATCAGCAAAAGAATCCACCGGCTTGGCCCATCTATCATCATCCAAATTGGCCATATTTCTCCCATGATGTTCAAGTAGATAATTCCCCCTCAGCTTCTTGCAGTGCTTGCTAATGCATCATCCTCTCCTACATGACTTGCAATTGCTTGGGAATTTCCAAGTAATTCAATAATGTCTGGACAAATTTCTAAATGATTTGGTAGATCTTTGAACTGAACCTTGATTGTCAATAAAAAATCTCTGGAGTAATTTCTATCTCGTGAACATTCAGTAACTAAAATAGCTACTTGATTCATAGGAGTTGAAAGCTCGACTGCATCTTCCCAGTTCTTTTGGGACTTGCTTCTCAGGATCTTTTAAAGAATTCTTACTGTTGACAACATCGGTTACTATTTTGGATGGTTCTAGAAGGTTCACATCTTCCTCCTTCTCCTCTTGAACCTTATAAGGATTATACAAATCCCAGTGGGAGCTGCAGCATTTGCCTTACTAGAAAAATCCTTACTTTTATTCTTCTTGTTGAAAAATGCTACATTGGAAGCATCATGAATATTTGCAACACTATTCTTCACAAAAACATTTGAAGAACTTTTATTCTCCTTCTCTATCAAACTAGCTAGTAAATATTTCTTGCCTTCACTTTCAACAGGAAAATATGACATCTGAAGTTGAGCAGACATTTCACAAATATCACTATTAGTGGTGGATACTTGACCCTTATCTTGTGTTTCAATTGCCTTCACATTGGCAGTTTAACCTTCCCCAAGTACTTTTTCACTATCATGGTTAACCCTACTTTTGTTTCTATATCCAGAAGATTGTTTTCAGTCAAAAAAATTGTTACTAGATAGAAAACATGGATTTTCCTCCCAAATAGCGATATCAGCTTTAGGGAGGACTTCTGTAGCTTCTTTTTGTAATTCACATTCAGACACCTTGCATGTATTTTTTGTTGACTGCTCAGATACAACTAACACTTCACCCTTTTTATCTTTGAGAAAATTTTGATCTACAACCAGCTAGCATTGATGAGTAGAAATTCATTAGGCGTGAACCACTTAAAGAAATAGAACCTGATAGTGGAGGTCTGTATGTAGGCAGCCTTGCTAATGGAGGAATGGAATCATTAATTGATGACACAACATCAAAGATCAAAGAAATTAAATAAAATCATTGTATAAAGAAATATGAAAAACTTGCTCATTTTTTGCATATGAAATATGCTCCAAGTATGGGCACAAACATGAGAGTTGAATTTTCAACTCTCTGCGCTCTTATCAATTTGTTCAACCAAAAATATGTCAAAAGACTAAATATTTTGGGGGATTCAAAACTTGTTGTGGATTGAATATGCGACAAAGTCAGCATAGTGGTCCCTCATTTGGCTCACATTTTTCAAGGTATCAAACAAGTATACAATGAGTTGGATTGGTTCTCTTGTGTTCATATATACCATGAACTCAATACCCTAGTAGACAAGCTCTCCAAGTAGGCTCTCCAACTTTTTCCATGAGTGCTATAATACCAAGAGTATATGAATAATAATTTTTTGGGGGTTGTTTCCTTCCATGTCTAGTTTTTTATCTCACTTATTGTTGTATTTTGTGATTATATATGTAAACAATCCAATGATATTATCTGAAAAGTGATAGAGATTTTTTTTGGATTTTAAAAGCTAGCACAATATATAATTGGAAAAAAAAATTATTACTAGGAATCAATCAATTACTTCTACATACCACTAAAAGTGTAAAAATCTCTATAAACTTTGATCACCTTGAACATCAAGCACACTAAGAACCTCGATAATGGGGTTCTAATAATACTACAAAAGATCTAAAATTGACAAAGCACAATTTAATGAGTAGTGATTAGTCAAAGTTACCATGTGGATCAACTACGAATGTTGAAATGATGGTATATTGGATCAGGTGTGGGTTGCACTTGCATTTGAAAGAGTGAACACAACATGGATAAAGAACATTGACTACACTAGGAACCTCAACAATGGGACATGGCAAAAAATCCAAAATTGACAAAGTAAAATTTAATGAACATTGATTAGTCAAAAGTATAATGTGGATCAATGACTCATTTCGAAATGATGGTATATTGGACTAGGCAAGGGTTTCAATGGCATTGGAAAGAGTTAACTCAATGTGAATAAAGATCACTTAGAGAAGGAATACAAGGAATCGTGGTCTTGTTTTCATGTATAGGGATGGTCAAACAAGCAAGTAGAAGCATTTGGGACACCATAATAATTGGCAACTCATTTTTTCTAAGAGACATCCAAAAGAGTCATCCAAAAGCGCATTTTTTTATAGGGAAAAGCTTAAAATCCTCCTTTTGGAAAATGTATCCTTCACATTAGGGAAAAGTTTCCATCTAAGTTCCGCATAGAGATATGTATAAAAATGTTTCTTCAATCATCCCAAAAAAGGGAAAAAAAAACCCTTTTGGGAAAATGCATTTCCCAAAAGAGATATGTGAAAAAATGTTTCTTGGAGACTACTACAAGAAAAATACACCTTGGTAACATGGGAAACATGGAGGTGTCCCCTCCCACCCTAAGGGACACATCCCCGTAGAATAGTGGTTTTTTCATTCATTCAGTGGCATTTCTGAGTCATCATTACTCATTTGTTTATGAATACAAATTTTATCATATACTACTATGTTGAATGGTAAGCATGTGTCAAAGCCCTATAACAAGAGGAGCTTCTTTGGATAGAATCAAGGCCAAGGCCTGACAATTGGGACTCAAATTTCATAGTTGCAATATAAGCATGTGGACAACAACACAGTGGAAATTAATTATAATACAGAGACCTTACGAAACCATATTTTCTTGATGATCAGAGAGACTTTGGTATTTCACTTTCACTAAGCATAGAATATATTTTCATCTATCAGTAAGGTACATCTATAAGACCTCATTTACAGATACTTCCAAA
Organism: Pinus albicaulis; assembly: GCA_034641835.2. Lineage (NCBI taxonomy): Eukaryota > Viridiplantae > Streptophyta > Pinopsida > Pinales > Pinaceae > Pinus > Pinus albicaulis. The sequence goes on along the minus strand of CM076578.1, from coordinate 1,748,161,652 downwards.
ATTCTGCCTTGGAAAGATTACTTTTATTTTAACAGTCAAAGAACTTCTATAATAATTATTCCTCACTAGTGAAAAAGCATAGTTATGAAAGAATGGAAAGGTGTTGTGGGCTATATCTAACATGTAGAAATCAAGAACTGAATAAGTATGAAGTGATGTTAGCCCAAATCATGGTGTAAACTGGCTAGTATTAAAAAATTTCCACTCCATACCGTCACACTAGTGTGTTGGTAGAAAAAAATTAGTACTGCTGAAGGTATAACTACGAAAATGTAAAAGAAAATATTCACGGTGCAAAATTTTCAGTTTGAACCATAAATATGAACTTAAAACATATTTTGGATAAGAAGTACATAATTTTTCAAATGCTGAGCAAAATTCTAGAAACTACAATGTTGATCCAACATCATTTAATGAATATTCTATGCCTGCAATCAACTACATTGGCTTCGCTTGAGGCAAAATTATTTCATCCATCTTTTTCTTTTCTTTGTATTTCTTCTTCTTCAAATTTAATTTTCTTCAGCAAAATCTAACTGAAAATAAAATACAGAAATAGACTAATTATTGATCCCCTTGATAACATCTCTTTCTTTCCTTGATAACATCTCTTTATCTCCAAGTTCATCTATACTATCCCATGTATTTATAACTCAATAAACTTATAAATATTGGTTGGCCTTAGCCTAAAAATTTGAGCACAAACAACTCATTAGACTACTATACTCTCTGGAGCCTGACATCCTCCAGGATTCCATGATCGCTTGCTTTTTATCTAAATTTAAATAATGCCATTCTAAATAGAGGCTCTACCACACTAAGTATTTTTTATCAAGATATTCCCCGACAAAAAATATGAATTGTACACCGTGTTCAATGCATCAAATAAGGGAATATATATATATATATATATATATATATATATATATATATATATATATATATATATATATAGGGAGTAACATCGATCTAGATATAGTTGATCTTTCCTAAAATTGAGAGAAGACATGAGATCAGTTTAGGATGCGGGCAAATTTCATCTGTCTCAGAGATTATGGTTAATTCTTTTCAATAAACTTTTGCTTAATTAAATTTGTGTATTAAATATTAATTGTTACATGTTTCATTTATATTTAAATTTCTAATATATATATATATATATATTGTGAACACCAAAGATATGAGATTAATTTACGATAGCTTAATTCTGTGTCACTGATCATGGTTGTTCTTATCCATAATTTTTTGTGTAATTAAAATTGTGTATTAAATATTAATTGATACACTATTAAATTTTTTATTTATTTATATTTAAATATTTGATATATATATTTTAAATAAGTAAAAATATACAAAGAACGAATAATATAAATGGACATACAAAGAGCTTCACTTCAATGTGGAAATGAAAATAATGGGCATGGGCAAATAGATAAGCAACGTCTTACCTGCTAAAGTAAGATCCACGTTGGAAATAGGTTTCGACTGCCACTCCCCATGTCTCTATGGAAATCCGAGAGCTGCTTTGAATTCGAACACCTGATTCATACATTATGATATATCAAAACAAACCAACATCCAGAGATTCTTAACTCTTAAACTATAAATGAAAATTAAAACTTATTTCTCAAGCATAGGATACATTAATGTATTATATTTTACCTAAGAAATGACCGCATGGCTAGTCCTGATATCTTCGCCTATGGGGTGACCGTGAAAATCCTTTCCATTAATTACCATATCTTTACCCTCATCACTCGGTTTTTTTCGATTTATCAAGTGAAAGTAACCAGTGGAAAGAGCTTCCATGATAAGTACCTAGAAGGTCATGAACGTGGTTGCAAGTCTAGGGCAGACATAGGTAGATGGAGCAGAGTCTGTTCGAGAGGTAGAGTATGTTTCGGTCCCAGGTGAAGCAAATCCAATTTACCAAGTTCTAGTCCCAGTTCACGATCAAGATCGAAAGCTAGCAACATCGACAGAGAGTTCCCTGCTCCAATGGTGCTTGGGAGCAACAAAAGCTACAGGGGCTCCTCCATTTACAAAGGAAATAAACTAGGTAGCAAGAAACTACCTTTGGTATACAGGAAAACCGCGTCCAGTAACGAGGCTGCATTTCTATGTGCAGACACAACCCTTGATCCCAGTATGGTATACCAAAAAATTATGCTTTGGGATATTGGAAGGGTGACTACAAATGAGAAAGAACTGGAAGTGAAATGAGCTGAAGGTGCAGGAATGATTATGGCCAACCTTCCTTCACCCTTATAGGATTTGTTGATGTTAGTTATTTCTTACTGGCAACCTACGTTGATTTCAAGTCTAGGGAGGATGATTATACTGTCCCATCCCTATTTACATTGCTAATAAACAAGGGTTAGGTATGAAGGTATCTGGCCACCTCGATCCAACTGGCCTCTCGCTTCGGTGTTGGGTGATGGTCAAACTGTTGGTAAGTAATCCATCGCATAAAATGTAACTACAGGTGCAAGACTCGATAAACTAAAACTGGAATTTCTTAAACTTGAACTCCAACTAGCTATGCCACTATTTGATCTGAGGCTAGCTCTGAAGCTTATAAATAAAGGGGTTCTAGTCCATGAACAATTGGTTATTTAACACATGCTTCCACATGGTAAACAAGGTCCACAGGTCGATCTATGACTGGAAATGGAACTACTGGTTCCAGAACTAGCTAATATAGATATGCATCTCGATCTATCTTTGCGCTTGGTGAAAATAAGGATGCCTTTACATATGTTTAAGGTTAACCTGCCTGTTGCTTCTGCCTTTGACTAACTTTTGAATGAATCATGGACCTTAAGCTTATAATGGAGGGTGCGAGTGTCCTCCTCGGTCCCTTGTCTAAATCGAATGGGAGATTGTGCCAAGATGAGATTCCAGTAGGAGCCTATTTAAAGGCACCTGGAAGAAATTGCAATAAGGTAGTTACAAGAACAAGACCCACAAAAAAATCCCTAATCACTAAGCTAGCAAGAGATCACCAAAACAATGTGATGTGTTTTGGGCTGGAGAAATGTTATTTAAACTCCAGGTCTAAAATTTAAACGAAAAATGAATACTCGCTCCCTCCATTTTTCCAAACATCATTTTTAATATTATGCCTTCCAAATATCATTTTTAATATCATACCCATTGTTTTTTTTTATGGATGTTGTGATTCTTTGTAATTTCAACAATTGATTTAAAAGGAAGCTTCAATCAATTCAATTTCATTCTAATAAAATTATTTTAAAAACATTGATGATGAACCACACAATGATTCGTTCAAAAGGCGTCGACTTTAAAAAATTTATGTGTTTATCTATAAGAGTTTTTAAAGAAATTAATTAATTAATTATTAAAATAAAATTGAGATAAAATAGTAAATTTAGGAGAGGTTTTTGCAACCCATGGCTTTTCTCATGGTATTCCACCTTGCCAACAAGGGGGGATTAACCCAATCATAGGTAATTAATTAATTAATTATTAAAATAAAATTGATATAAAATAGTAAATTTAGGAGAGGTTTTTGCAACCCATGGTTTTTCTCATGGAATTCCACCTTTCCAACAAGGGGGAATTAACCTGATCATAAGTCCCAACTAAACCTACTCTCATTTGGAATGGCTAATCCCAACTGGTTTTAAGGATTGTTATAAGGGTTAGGGGAATAATGAGTTATTTGTTAAGGGATTAAGGATTAGGGGCTTAAGGGTTAGGGGAATATGGGCTTAAGGGTTAGAGGTTTAGGGGTTAGGGGTTAGGGTAGTAATGAGTTAGTGGTTAAGGGGTTAGGGGATTTAGGCACATTAATGGATTAGGGTAATAATGAGTTAGTGTTTAAGGGATTAGGGATTGGGGTTAGGGGAATAATGAGTTAGTGGTTAAGGGGTTAGGGATTGGGGGTTAGAGGTTAGGGGATTTAGGCGCATTTAGGGTTTAGGGGAATAATGAGTTAGTGGTTAAGGGATTAGGGATTGGGGGCTTAGGGTTAGGGGATTTAGGCGCAGTTAGGGGTTAGGTGAATAATGAGATGGTGGTTAATGGATTATGGATTAGGGGCTTAGGGGTTAGGGGATTTAGCAGTTAAGGATTTTAGGGGTTAAGGGTGAGGGTTTAATTGGTTATGGGTTAATAATTAACGGTTTAGGGGTTTAGGGGTTAATGGGTTATGGGTTTAGGTGTTAATGGTTTAGGGGTTTAAGGGTTTAGAGGTTTAGGGTTTAGGGGGTTAAATGGGTTAGGGTTCTAGGGGTTTAAGGGTTAAATGGGTTAGGGGTTGGGAATGGGTTGGGAATTAAGGTTTAAAGGGTTAAGCGTTAAGGGTTTAGAGGTTTAGGGTTTAGGGGGTTAAATGGGCTAAGGGTTTAGGGGTATAGGGGGTTAAATGGGTTAGGTGTTGGGAATTAGGGGTTAAGGGGTTAATGTGGTTAGATGTTTGGGGTTTACGGGGTTAAATGGGTTAAGGGTTTAGAGGTTTAAGGGGTTAGGGGATTTAGAAGTTAAGGATTTCAAGGGTTATGGGTCATTAGGGGTTAATGGGGTTAGGGTTTAGGGGGTTAAATGGGTTAGGGGCTGGGAATTAGAGTTTATGGGGTTAGGGGTTAAGGATTAAAGGTTTAGGGGTTAGAGGGTTAAACGGGTTAGGGGTTTAGAGGTTTAGGGGGGTAGGGGATTTAGTCATTAAGAATTTTAGGGAAAAGGGGTTTGGGGTTAAGGGGTTAATGGGTTAGATGTTTAGGGTTTAGGGGTTGAATGGGTTGGGGTTTTAGAGGTTTAGGGGGTTATGGGATTAGTAATTAAGGATTTTTGGGGTTAGAGGTTAGGGTTTAATGGGGTTAGGGTAGGGGGTTAAATGGGATAGGGTCAGGAATTAGGGTTTAAGAAGTTAGGGGTTAAGGGCTTAGAGTTTTATGGTTTAGGGGGTTAAATGGGCTAGGGGTTTAGGGTTTAAGGGGGTTAAATGGGTTAGGGGTTAAGGGTTTAGGGGTTAAGGGTTTAGGGGTTATGGGTTAAGGGTTTATAGGCTTAGGGTTTAGGGGTTAAATGGGTTAGGGGTTTGGAGGTTTACGATTTAGGGGGTTAAATGGGTTAGGGGTTGGGAATTAGGGTTTAAGGGGTTAGGGGTTAAGGGGTTAGAGTTTTAGGGTTTAAGGGGTTAAATGGGTTAGGGTTTTAGAGGTTTAGGGGGTTAGGGGATTTAGAAGTTAAGGATCTTAAGGGTTAGGGGTTAGGGGTTAATGGGGTTAGGGTTTAGGGGGTTAAAAGGTTAGGGGTCAGGAATTAGGGTTTAAGGGGTTAGGGTTTAAAGGTGTAATATTAGTGTGGGTGTGACTGTGTTTGGTGGATTAATGTGTGATCTCTCTGTGGAAAATTTGGAGGCTGGTCATTGCCCTTGGGGAAGTTACGCTCAGGCGTCGGTTACTTTGTCATCGTTTATCATTCAATTTCCTGTGTTGGTTTGGTGGGTGATGGTATTTGGTTTTCTAGTGGTGTAAGTCTTTATCTAGAAGTGGGAGGTGTCTTTGTGCTTCCCTGTGGTGGTGGGAGAGACATTTGGCTCCTTCACTAGTGGTGTTAGTTTTCTATAGTGGGGGGGTCTAGTCTATGGACTCTTCACACGATGGGGTTCCTTGACCTTGGCGAATTATGAAGCCCCCGGTGTGGTGTGGGTATTCTCCCTCCCCTATCGTCCATAGCCTTGTGGGGGTGGAAAAATCATAAATAATCATGGCGGCTCCATGATAGGGTGGAAAGACTAGGGGTTGTACGCGACTCGCTAGTGTGGGTGCGCATGGGGGCCTTAGAGGAGGTAAGAAGGGGGATAGAAAAGGTGGGGGTTTGAGGGTTCAAAAGTAGAGTTTTTGGGGCAGAGGAGGTCATGGTGGTAAGGGGAATCATGGGTTCGATTGATTTGAGGTAAATGATGGGCAAGTTATCCAACATTATTTCCTAGAGAATTTTCGTGCACTTATCAAGAGCCTGATGGAAAGAGTGGACACAAATGAGAGATTATTTCGAGAGGAGCATGTAGATCAGATGGAAACATTGGATTGAATGCACTATTTACAGTGCCAAGTATGGGAGAGACTGGTAATGGTTTGGCGAGGCCAATATCAACTCACTAAGAAAGTAGAAAATATGGATACTTGGTTGGTGCACTTTGAAGGGCATGGTCAGTGTGACTTCTGTCCTCCACCGCATTTAGGAACAACCTCGGAAAACCCTACATCCATCACGTTGGATGACTAGTATGCTATTTGGTGTTCTTTATGTTTTATATGTGTTTTGGTGCCTTTGGACTAACCATTTATGGACAATGTCCCTAGTCCCTCTTTTGTATTTTTTTGCATGTGGTGCAATTTTTTGTCAACAAACCCAGTCAAGGTGAGACCACTTGTTTTGTAACTGGCTATATGTACTCCTTTTTTCCTACATGAATATAACATTGACTTACAAAAAAACAAAGGGTCATACATCATTAAAAAATTAATTAATTTTCATGCTTAAATTAATATTTTTTCATATCTATTTACTAAATAGGTTTATAAATATATATTTTAGGTTTATCTATTTAGTATTTATCAAATGTAAATATGATGTTTTAATACTAGATTTAAATGAACTCACATGTTTAACATAAGAAATGTTATATTTATCTATTTATTAAATGTAAATATGACGATTTAACCTTAGATTTAAAACAACTCACACTTTTAACATAAATCAATGAAGTTTGAAAATTAAACTTTATGGCCAAATATTAAATATAAATATAAATATAAATTTGGCTATCTAATTAATATTTTAACCTTTACTAAAATTATAATGAAGGCATTAATGTAAATTTGATAGATGAAACATGTAATTATGTTAATTGTAGATGAATCCATTTGCACCGTTAAACTTTAGAGACAAAAGGGTATTCATAATTTTAACACTGTAAATTCAGAGACTCCTTTGTCTCTAAATTTTAACACTTCAAATGGATTCAAAGACACCTATAGTGAAATGTAACACTTCGGTACCAAAATTGCAATTTTACATATATGGAGTGACACAATTAAAAATTACTGACATAAATGACTAATTCATATACTTGTTGTACTTGTTATTTGGCCACATTTTTATGTTTGGACTATAATCGTCATTTACATTAATCATTATTAATTTTGTCACTTTTTATCTAGTCATATATTTTAATCCTAGACTAAATTACTCATTTAAGTTAGTCACTTTTACTTTAGTCACTTATTATCTAGTCATATATTTTATCCCTAGACTAAATTAGTCGTTTAAGTTAGTCTCTTTTAGTTTAGTCACTTGTTATCTAATCGTATATTTTATTTTAGGACTAAATTAGTCATTTAAGTTAGTAATTTTTATTTCGATCAAATAAAATTGCTAAAATTAAGTAGTAATTCACTTGAAATAATTGCGGTGACTAACATTTTTAGTCACCTAGTCATTAATTTCATCATTTTTTACTAGTGAAATATCACTCTTTTCAAAAAAATTATAACTTGATGGCTCATTTCACCACTTTGCTCAGTGTACTTTAGTCATGAGTTGTCATCATCATTTCAGTATTTGCATCACGAAGTTAATTCAGTCAGAGTCTTCATCAGGTACTAGGGTTTTCAAGGTCCATCAAATCAGCATTTGCATGCATAAAAGTCCAACAAGTAAAAGAGTGACAATAAACACATTTTATTATGAAAGTTTGATTTGTAAATTTAATTTCAATTCAATATGTAATTTTATGTTTCTTAATATGTAATAAGTTATCATGGTTCCAAGGTAGCTGCATACTCAAGGTTCCATCAGCAAACTAAGTTAAATTTATAAAATTCATAGTGTTCTAAATCCATCAAAAGATCAAATCCAAAGATCAAGTTCAAAAGGTGAAGTAAAATGTCAAAGCTGAGTTTAGAAGGAAATGTGGTTACGAAAGCCAATCTATGAAACTTTACCAAGTATGAAGGGCCATCAAAGACCAAAGACACACTCATTTGCATCCTCATGCATTGAGCTCTCAAACTCCTAAGTCAAAAATCAAATTTTGAGGAAAAAAATCGAGTTTTTTGGAAGGCGTTGCGCTCCTGCTTAAGGCACCACACTTTTGACAGAGAGGGTGTTGCACTCCTGTTTAAGGCACTACGCTTTTTCCTGGGAGATGCTACACTCCTGCTTAAGGCACTATGATTTTTCCAGCTTTCTCCCACAGCTTCAAACCTTCATTGTAAGTGGTCTAGCCATCAAGAAAGGGTTTCTTCAGTCAATTGCAAGTAGGTTACACCTCTCAGAGCCCTCCTTTCAGTTTATGATTGTGAATTTAAGGTCAAAACTTTCCTCACTCACCATTTCAAGTTTTAACCCAAGAAACCCTAACTTTCATCATTCCAAGCCAATATTGTTTCCCTAGACCCTATTTTCCCTTCCCACACTCCATAATCACTCCTCCTATCCCTATATCACCTTATCCCTTATTCCCAAGTCCCATTTCCTAATACCCTACTCCTAGGATGCATTTTCCTAGGAAACCACACCATATCCCTATAATTAAATTCCCTACCCTATCTCCCTAATTTTGTATATCCCCCACCACTTTCCTAAGCTCCCTAACTCTCTTCCCCAATTACCTTGATTTTCTTACACTTATCCCAACTCCCTAACCCTACTATCCTACCCCTTTTCCTTTCCCCTTCCCTAGGGTTTCAAAACAAGACAAACATTATGGAGGAGGAGATGAACATCGAAGAGGAGAGGAGACACCACAAAGGAGGGATCATTTTGAGGCTTGAGCCATCCAACACTAGAGAATTTTTGGCCTCACCCATGACAATTAGTTGCTTCAAACATGTGGGCTATTTTGAATTCTGTGAAATGGTCCAAAGAGTACAACATCGCCCTGCTTTGACCAGAGTTTTCATCTCTATCCTCCAAGACAACCAAGTGACCATTGTAGGAGTGACCTTCACCATCTCCATAGATATTATTGCTGCAGCCACAAGGATACCCAATGTGGGTGAAATGGTTTAAGGCCAAATATGTAGATGCCCAACATTATGAACCATTTCTCAAGCCAAGGTACAAAAATAAAAAAAAGAAAGTCCTTCCTTTTAGTCACCTACTTGATAAATTTTCTCTCATGATGAAGATTATCATGAAATATTTCACTTGTGAGGGTAGATTCTCTAGACTATATGCCTATCATATTAGATTTCTCATGCATTTCACTAGGGTGAAATTTCTCAACATCCCTCACTATTTGTACAGGAGTATTGATAAAATTTCATACATAGTGAAGAACAGAGAGTATGCTCATTATATGAACAACCTCTTCCATCACTCTCTAATCAAAATAATTGGCCTACATCATCTCAATCAGCTAAAAATTACATAGGAGATCTTCATTGAAAATGATGTCTTCAATACTCCACCACCTCAACCCACTAGACCAATTCCACCAGTAGCATCAGTGTTTGAAAGACAAATAGGGTCATCTAGCAGGGCTACAGTCAAAGAGGTCAAAGAATTCAAATAAAAAAAAAGGTTCAAAGCCTACCAAAGGGGACCTAGGAAAGTGTTTTCTCCACATATTGTGGAAGGGGCCTTGCCTTCTTCATCAGCAAAGCAGGTACAACAGGATGAGCAGTAATAAGAGACAATTGTCCATGAAGAGGAAGACCTTCATGAGGAAGAAAGAGACTTTGATTTGATGGACTTGGATGACCAAGATGATCAAGAGGCCTCAAATCTGATCATAAAAGAGAAGGATGCCACAATCAAATAACTGCAGGACAACATCGTAAGAGCCCAATTTTTCATATCACTCCTTGAACAATAGAACAAGTAGCTGAAAGACAAGTAGGTACTCATGAAGCTAGAGCTGATAAAGGAAAAAAGACAAGACATCAAGGGTAATTCAATGATGGCACCTAATGAATCTAACCATGATGACACTCAAACCATCAATCCAAGACCAAAAACAAGAGGTCTTAAGAGAGATTTATAGCAGGAAAAACATGAGGTAGAGAAACTTAGTTTTGAGGAAAGGATTGCAAAGGAAGTTGAAGATGATAGAGAGGTTTGGCTTGATAGAGTTAACCTCCACCTTGAGAAGCTCCTCCATAAGGCAAAAAAATACAATGAGATGCTCAGACACATGTCCATCAGGTACATCACTAGAAACAAGATCTACAACATCAAGCTTAGGTAATTGAAGGACAAATATAAACAAACCCTAATCAAGCAAAAGGAGGAGGATAAACTTGAGATCCTTATTGATGCCTCCCTGATTTCTTGGGACACTTCATCAGCACTCTATCTACCAATTTTGAAGGTTTTTGGGTAGTTTTGTTTCATTTTTGGTAATTTTGACAAATTTTGACAGACTTTCAGCATAGTCCACTTGTCAAAAATGCGGTGCCTAGGGCGTTGCGATTTTTATAGGAGCTTCCAAATGACAAATGGCCACCACCATTGGATTCATAAGGTCCTTTAAATCAAATTTTTTCTATTGGAACATCAAAATTTGGACAATGTGACAGGGAGAAATGGCCAAAAACACCTCGAAAATCACCTTTCTACCTCATTTTTCAAGTTGGCACTGCGCTTTTGACCAGTCTTGGGATATTTGACATTTGAGGGGCTTAACTTCATAATTTTTAGAACTTAAGGGAATTTTGGGAAAGTAGATAAGATCATATTTCCAATGATCTATGATGAGCCCAATTTTGACTTCAGAAAGGCCTCCAAAAGTGGCCTTGAAGTTTGCATTGGAATTTTTCTTCAGGTGTTGTGCTTTTGCTTCAGGCACTGCGCTTTTGCTAGATTCAGTGATATTTTCAAATTTTTCCAGATTTCTTAGTTGTTCATAGAATTTATGTGTTTTTATTGATGTAATTCATCCATTTAAATGTAATTATGTCCTAAATAGTTACTAGAGGGTAGATACATTGGGTAAAATTGTATTTTTGGATAAATGAATCAATTTCACCAAAGTTAGGGATGAGTTTGTTGACCTCCCTAGTCTTTGGGTTTCCATTTGAGCACTTTGTGGATCATTTCCTCAAGTCAGGGATTCGGCCCTTGAGTTAGTGAGAATCATTTTTAGTCTATATTATTCACTTATTTTCTTATAGCAAGGGTTGGATGTTGTTGGATTGATCTTGGAACACTTTTTGTAATCAGACTTTTGGCAAGTAATAACCGACTGAGTTGCAACTATTTTGATGGAATTCCTATGGTAAAGTGATTTGACATTGTTTATTCTTTTTTTATGCAAATGTGTGAATGTATTGTGATTCATATTCATTCCATTTCTAAATATAATTTTTTCATGAGTCTGAAAGACATACTACATTAGCTTATGCTCTGTTTTGGAGGAATAGATACATTTTGTTTCATCTTCTTCTTAGTAGAAAAGAATTCATATCTCTTATTCCCTTTTCTCAAATCCTAGAAGTCTAAACCACTTCATTAGATATCATTTTGTGTTAAACTGCTTACCTACCTTGCTCCATTAGATACCTGCAATTTTGATCCTTGTTTTTCCCTGACCTAATTTCTTCCTTGACCTATTCACCATCCAACACCTCAAAATTCAATCAATAAAACCCCTATGATATTATACCTAGCATAATATCTCATTGATCTAGTTATCTTGACTGATATCCATTGGAGAGATCCCTCTCCTACCTAGTAGGGCTAGCTACTTAGTGAAATATTGGTTTGTGGTTACCTTTGCTGGTCTCTTCTTAGCCTCGTAGATCTGGTGCAGTGATAACACCTCTATAGGGGATTTGATAAAATCATTCTATGTTCCTGATAATTTCATGTTCCTATTGAGATATTAATCAAAAATAATGATGAAAATATTATAAATAAATAGCGTGTGTGACATTTATTTAGTATTTAAACCTTGTATCATCTTTTTATATCAAACTCTATTGAATCTTTTTTGCAACTACTTACATTAGGTGACAATTTTACTCATTTTTCAGAGTACAGAAGATGATTGTAGAGATTGAAATCCTAAATTTTAAAATGATATTTGTGGTGACAAAAAAGGTTCAATGGAGATAAATTCATGGAGAAACAAGTTCCAACTAATAAACACGACAATAATCCTTCTTTTTTAGAGGATAGTTTAGAACTTGTTCTTACTCTCTTAACTCAAGATTGATAGTTGATAAGAGTTTATATAACAATGGAATATGCTTCAATTCTTGGTTATAAAATCATATGGGAGCATATAACCTTTTATTATATGGAGAGAATTTTTTATGAATCTGTATTTATTTGATAATCATGATTCATACAATAATAGTTATCTTAATCTTGATGTTAAAATTTATACGTCAACTAGTTCAAATTTTAGTGAAAAGGGAAATTTGAAAACTTAGCTAAGTCATGAAGTTCCTTTTCACCTAATTTAGGATGATGAATCTCAACGTGATATGCATATTGATATCATTTTTAAGTCTTCTATCCATTAGATGATATTGGAAAATCACATCGTATTCATGATTCGTAGTAGAAGGAATTCATATTTCATGTGTTTATTGATATTGATTGTATTGAATCAAATGTAACACAAAGTAACATACATTCATTTTTAGGGTTTAGACTTGAATAATTCTCATGATTTCTCTATCTAAGCACAAATCACACATTTCAATTTTATTTTCTAATGATTTCTTATTTTTTGTAAGTTTGAAAATTGTGAGGCTACATCATGATCATGTCCAGGAATAACACCTAAGTAGGATGAGGAATTGAACTGTTAAATTAACATCTAGGAGTGCCTTAACAACACACCCAATCATTGTCTATAGAAGACCCCATGGAAATTTTATAATGATGTAAATATTGATATTTAGAATTAATTTCAAATATTCAACTATATTCATGCTAATATTCCATTAGATGCTTATTATGAAAAAAACTTAATGAAACCATTTCTTTTATGATTGGTAATATTTATTGACTCAATAAATTCCTTAGTACTGATTTTATATTTAATAAATTATATTATCATGAGTGTATGAAAATTTATGTAAAGAATGAAATTTATTCTTTCCTTTTTTAATTTTTCAATATCCTCGATGGAAAGAAGCTAGTTCTTTTGGAGATTATCAAGTAAATGAGGCAAGTTTGTACAACCTTATTAAGTCCTCTATATTAAACCGCAATGAAAATACTCATAGTATACTTACATATTTTTATCTTTGTTATGATTATTTCACCTTAAAAAGGATAAGAAACTAATAATTATTGTCAAATTTGAGGGGGAAACCTCCTTATAGAATAACTACAATGAAAAAGACAATACTTGATGATTCTAATACTATATCTCTTTAGTATATATATGGGTAAAAACCCAAAGGTGGGTTACACTTTTGTGAGAATCAGTGGCGGAAAAATCATTTTCCCAACAGTTCGGCCGAACTTTTATAGAAGTTCGGTCGAACTGTTTTAGAGTTCGACCAAAATTTCAAAATTAGTTTGGCAAAATTGATTTTGTTATTTACATTGATAGTGTATTGACGATGTGGGAAAACAGATTTTTGGCCGGAGATGGGAAAATCGGCAACCAAAGTTCGGTCAAACTAATATTCCAGTCGAACTATTAGTTCGGCCGAACTTTTGTTTATAAATATACCAGCCCGCAAACCTTAATAGGTTTCGGGCTTATTATCGTTGTCCCAAATGTGTATGCCATGTTTGATGTTTGTTGGGATTATTACCATTTTCGCAACTTTGTATGCCATGTTTGATATTTTTTGTTGCAGGGTATTGGTGTTGCGAAGGGGTGCGGGAGGTGAGAAATTTGTTGGTGTTCTGCATTTTATGCGTTTTATTTTTTTTACGATTTTTTTTTTTTATTGTTTTTCTGGTGTTTTAATTTTATTCCTTTGTTTTTGTTTGCAGGTAATTTTTAATCCGCATCCTCCGCGACGTCTTCGACAATCTCCTTCTTGTCTTCTCATTGCAGCCTCGACATTTTCGAAAATCTCCTGCCTCATCTTCTCTCTGCGACTTCGTCTCTAAATTTCCAGGTTGGTAGACAAAAATCCTCCTCTGTTTTTAGATACGAATATCTATTGAACCACGATAATAATCTAAATTTATAATCTTTTAAATTTCTATTTCTTGTCTACTATGTCTCTCTATATAAATAAATTTCATAAATATTAAATTAGTTTTAACGCATAAATCCCCCTCCATCACACTCAGATTATTTCCATAACATCCATAAAATATCTCGCCATACCTAACATCTTAAATAGATAAACAAAATATTTCCAATATTAATATTTATACCAAATGTTTGCAGCCATTGTGCTCCCTGGTTGGGGAGAGAAATTAATATTGAAAGTGAGGGTTGGGTAAATGATTTAATATGAAATATTTTGTTTCTTTGTCAATTGATTGCGCCAATCTGTCATTGATTTTTTTTCTTTTTCATGATCATTGATGAGTAATGCTTCCAAATACCTGCACACACCCAAAATTTAAAAACAATTAGAAAACAAATGAAACTCAAGAAAATATTGCAGTTCAACATCCAGATATGTAGCAACTGACCAGAATGACATTCGTTCTTTTTGAAAATTTCCACAACCCCATAGGATAAATGTTATGGAAAATTAGTTTTACTTCTCATGGGGCCTTGGATATACGGTTGCACTTATGCTCAGCCATACACAAACCTTAATAGTTCATGATAATTTATTTGTGCTTGATATGTACATACGTTAACAAAAAGTGTCTTCGAACCTAAAAATCCTGGCACATACTTCAACAATGATTAGGGCTTGATGGAAGAACTTCATAATTTTCCAAAAATTGAGGATACAGATAAAGAAATTAGATTTAGTATTTTTGTAGTTCAACATCTAGATATGTAGAAATTGACCAAAATGACATCCATTCTTTTTGACATTTTCAACATCCCCAGAGGATAAATGTTCTCGAAAATTAGTTTTATTTCTTATGGGGCCTTGGATATAGGGTTGCACTTCTGCTCAACCATACATAGACCTTAACAGTTCATGATAATTTATTTGTGCTTGATATGTATTTAATCCTAATGTTATATGAAACACAACTAAAATGTTGTGAGAAACAAATACCAACATCAATATATAAACAACAGCTAGTATGCTTCAAAAGAGAGTTCAAAATCCATATATGTAGCAACTGACCAGAATGACATCCATTATTTTCGACATTTTCAACAGCCCCACAGGATAAATGTTCTGGAAAATTAGTTTTATTTCTTATGGGGCCTTGGATATAGGGTTGCACTTCTTCTCAGCCATACACAGACCTTCACTGTTTATGATAATTTATTTGTGCTTGATATGTATTGAATCCTAATGTTATATGAAACACAACTAAAATGTTGTGAGAAACAAAGACCAACATTAATGTATAAATGGCAGCTAGTATTTTCAAATGCCAATACTAGGAAATAGAAGAAGCATTAGGCATTTCTCAATCTTCCCCAAATTTGCTATTGCATTTCAAGCTAATTGTTGATTTTCTGGACTGGTATATCTTATTATACATACGATCAGATCAATCAACCCATGATGGATTAAGAAAATTAGATATTCCAATAATTCATCATGCATGTTGTGCACTTCTTCTAAATTGTCCTTTACAATATTGGTCCAAGCTATATATCTAGCTCTAGTACCTTTTATCTACAATTTTCTTTATAGAAATGTATTAGCACAACAAACTTACCTACCCAAACATTAGCTGTATGCAATATACTCAAATGTTTGCATAGTTTAGACCTTCAAAATAACCGCAAATTCTGAAATAGTCCACCCTCCAGTTGTTGCCAAGGAAATGTTTCTTACCATTGTCTTTCGTGTTAAGAATAAGGGAAATCAATTGTGACTATATGTCTCATGTTGTACCTTGAGTACCTTATTTCTTAATTGCAACTTCACTAGTCTCTGCTTGCCATTGTAATATTTAAAATTTTCTTGTAATATTTAAATCAGCCCAATGTATTTAATTAATGTACCTAAATTTACAACTTCCATGATGCTTCTAATCTTGTAAAATGTTAAAAGTGGAGTGTTTTATGATGTAATGGATATTAATAATATATATTATGTATAGTGATATGATGATAGTGTAGGTTGATGTTCAAGTTGTAAAATTCTTCTACATATCAAGGATAAATGATAGTATAAGCCAAAAATGACATTATTATAAATTATTAAACAATTTGATAGGTGCTAAATCATACTTCTTATTAAGGACATATAACTAATTTGTAAGTTGAAAAATATTTATTAATATTCTTATCCTATTTATAGATGTCAAAGTAAAGGTTTCTAGATGTGATTTCTCCCATAAAATTCAAGGAAAACTAACTGACAAACTAAATTCTAAGGCAAACCTTGTACATGTCATTTCTCCCACAAACTAATAAAGGTGTGACTTTTGACATAACTTCATCAACCACTACCACTAGTTGTTTTATTAAGTGCATAAAATAATTTTGTAAACCATGCAGATGTCGCTTCTCCCACAAACTCATAAAGGTGTGAATTTTGACATAACTTAATCAACCATTACCACTAGTTGTTTAAGTAAGTGCAAACCACTACCACTTTAAGTCAAACCGTGTACATGTGTCATTTCTATCATACATGTGTCATTTATATGTCATTTATATGTCATTTCTATGTCATTTATCCCATAAAATATAAGGCAATGTCATTTCTCCCATATACTATAAGGCAAACTTTAAGGCAAGCTATGTACATGTCATTTATATCTTAAACTCTAGGCAAGGAAAAATGCAAGGCATGTAATTTCTAGATCTCATTTCTCCTATAAAATTTAAGGCAAACCATGGACATGCCATTTCTCCCAAAAACTAAAGGCTTTCTCCCTTAAATTCAAGGATAACTTGAAGGCATAAAAACTAAACTTAAAGAACTTCCATAGGATTTTGAACTTCCATAGGATTTTATTCTGTCTGTTGAGTGTTAACTTCTAAAATTTCTAAAGGAGGAGTCTGTAAATGGCTAGGTAGCCTCTAGATCTCATCTTTTCTGAAAGGTGACATATCCAGTAGATTCCCCTACAGTCAATCTATGGAACATATCTAAATAGAAGTTCTTCATTTTAATATCCATAAACCACAACCACTTTAAGGAAAATCATGTACATGTTTCATTTCAACCATACATGTGTCATTCCTCCCCTAAAATCTTAAGGCAAACTTTAAAGCATGTGTCAATGGATTTTTACCATTAAATTTAAAGCATGTGTCATTTCTCAAGGCTTTCTCCCATTAATTCAAGGCAAACTTTAAGGCCTAAATACTGAAACTAAAGTAGTTGAAATTCCATAGGATAGGATCCCCCAAGTGTAGGGAAAAATATTGAGAGGGGGGGGGGGGGTGGGGGGGTGAATCAGTATTTAGAGCTTACTAAAATGTAATATCCCCAAATAGGGATTGCACAACAATCCTGTTGAAATAACGCAATTTTGGGAGACTTATGCATGGAAATTATTTTGCAGCCCTTATATCCCTTAGATCAGCAAATCTAGAGTCTAGATCCAAAAGGGGAGCAAAAAAGAATCAAACTAGGTGTGGTAAATAGATCTCCCACCACCTAGTCTAGCTGAAAAACACCCTACAAGAGGGGCTGCAGCTATGCACAACTAACCGCTTCAAAAATAATGCAATCTTGGAAGGAATGAGCAGTAGGCCATAAAATAAGATAAAATTTTTGATATACAGCGGAAAATCAGATTTATACAATAGAATACAGGAGACAAGAGAGAAATAAATCTTCAGAAAAGAGGGCTGCAACACATATATAAAGTGCAAAATGGCTTAATAGCGTTATTTTATGGAGCTGTAGCAGCTGAATGTTACACTTCATATCTAGAACATATCTGTGGATGAAATATTAGATCTATTTCAAATCTGTACTCTAGAAAGACTCTATTACAAGATCCCCTTGGGGTTTTGACCAAATCATGCATTACAAAGAGTAGATCTGAGTTTTAAGTTGCGGATATGAAAAATGATTCAGAAATTTCTGAAGATGACTTTACATTAAAATAGATCAGATCTAAATAGAACAAAGTTCAGCAATCTAATCCATGGATCACCAAAGTGAAAGGCAAAGCCTAGCACCAGAGATCTCTCATAAAAAATGGGGTCAAAACACCCTGCAAAACCTCCACTGAAAATAACGTAGTCCATCAAGGAAAAATTCATTGTAGCTTGAATAACAGAGATGGCCTGATGCCAAGATACAAATATGAAGCTCAAATAGTGGATGCACTCTTCCAGGAGGTTAAAAGACACACTCACTGAGAAGAGGCTCCAATACAAGCTAGATCTGAATAGATCTAGAGTTCCACTTACTACAGCCTACAAAAGCAAACAAACCCTCACTAGATCTACATTGTAGTTGGAAGTAGAGCTTCACCCAAAGCCTGATAGTGGATCAAATCAGCAATACTCCTCCAAGAATCATTAATGGAAGAGGTGAAATCCCTGCATAAGAACTCCAAGTGCTAAGCAGCACTATTATCCACTGAAAAACAGAGAATGGTATTTGTCTAAACAAGCAAGATACTCAGAAATATAGACAATCAACAACCTCCTCTTGTTTTCTTCCCCTTACTTTTATAATATGAAAGCCTTTGCAAACCCTAAACCACCTTGATGAGTTAGCTCCTTTCACATGAGGGGCCTCCTTCTAGAACTGTACTATCCCTTCATGAGGTGCATTGTATCTAGACAACATTGTAGATTTGGTCGAGGTTGATCCAGTCTCATAGCTCAAACCCCTTTCACACCTGCAAATGATTTATTTACATGGCCCATATTTATCCATGATCATATGGCCATTGATTTATTCATTCTTTTAGGAGTTTTACATGTCCTCCTTTATTCAATTATTCATGCAACAGAAAATGAGAAAAAATTTCATATTCCTCTTAGCTTAGGCTAAGTAGGAATATTACAGTCCTCCCCTCCAAAATGTTTCTTGTCCTCAAGAAATTGATAGGGTGAGAGCCATAGTACTTCCCCTCCTCCATTGATGACATCATCAATTATCAAGTCCTCATCATAATCCAAGTGCTCATTAAGCCAATACATCAATAATTGTTCCTCCAAGGTCAACATAAGATGTGCATAGTCCATACCACCAAGAGTGAAAAATTCAACAGAAATAAACATGGCCGGAGCAATGCTCCATATAAAACATGTAGCATGAGGTACAGGGAGAAGTTCCAATCCATGTGGTACATAAAAACTTCCCATACTCCCTCCATACAATCCCATAAACAGTACAACTATATCATCCAAGTATGGAAGCAAGACTACATATATGCAAACAAAAATATGAGCTTGAGGAGGTGGGTCGAAATCCCACATGTGATGCCAGTGCAGTGCATCTCCTAGTTACATTAGATCAAGGTGTGGTAAGTGGAATTCCCACCACACATTTTCTGCATGAGTCACCTTAACATGGCTGAAGAGGTTAGATAAGTTTGGTGCCTTTGGAAAGCACCCATCATGATAAGGAATCTCCCTTTGCACAACAAGGGAGTGGCCAAGTTAAAAATTTCTATTGGCCCACCAAAAGTCATGAGATCCACATGATCTCTCACTCCCTTTAGGAATCATACCCTGTAAAAACATGGTAAAATAATATGACAAATCAAAAGATAAAGTTTTCTCTACATGATCAGATCTTTCACCATCAAAGTTCCTCATACACATGGAGTTGTGCATGGGCATTCCCCTCCTCTCAAAAGAGGAAAGGAATGGATAAAATGACTCTTGCATAGAGTCCATTGGTTGTCCCAACTCCACATAGCTTATGCACTCTTAAAAGTGTTGATGTAGTTCCTCTCTCAAGCCTTCCCAATCAAAGCTCCTCATGATCAGGGTATAGATTTTCATTGAATGCATATGGCTGAGAAAGAATTCTTTATGTGCCCCTTGTAGTATCTTCTTCTTGAGCTTGGAAGCTCTAGCCAAGAAGACCTTACCATGATGATAGATGACTCCCCCTTTGACTAAGTAGCCCTCTTCTTGCTGCATGTCATCTAGTATCATACCTGTGTGGAGATCTTTGGAATACTCTACAAGCAGCTAAGATTTCCAATACAGATCCACACTGTTCAACAATTATAACGCTGATGATACATCCATGGAAGTGTTTGTCATGTTTTTGATCTCTTCTCTGACATATCTCATGCCAAATTTGTGCTTTGGAATGTTGTTCCTCCCATTCTTCTCCTCCCACAGTGTAGATCTAGGAAAGAGAGAGGGTGATAGTGAAGCAAGAAGAAGATTCCCCTTACTCTTGAGTTGTTCCAAGCCCTCCAGTGTTATCGCTTGGTCTCCCATTGCTCCAATCCATCCTGGATCTAGATTTGGAGCAGTACTTTGTGAGGCCTCCCCCACAAGATCTGAATCTAGTGGCCTCCCAGGTGGTTTTCCACTAGATAAGAATTTCCCTTGTAGAATTATCATGAACATAAGAGAATGGTCTGTGAGATCCTTGCTTTCACTGAGCAAATCCATCTCTATTGTTTGTGTGGAAGTGCTAGGTGAGGGATAAATATGCATGCCTTGGATCATTTTGGGTTTACCACTCTTCATGTCCACCCACTCCATCTGCAAAGCTTTCCAATAAGTGGTGACTTTTGCCAGTGTAATCAACCATTGGACACCCAAAAAGATATTAGTGTCTGGTATGTGAACTACAAAAAAGTGATCCACCAAAGTGTAGGACCCCATAGTGACTGAGAGTGATGGAACATATTGCATGAATTTCATTGTCCTATCTCATGGGACCAAAACAGAGAATCCCTCAAAATTATCAGTGGGGATTGCTCTCCTCTTGAAAATATGAGCATCAATAAAGTTGTGGGTTGCCCCACTGTCAATCAGCACAGATACCGTCTGATTCATGATTGAACCTTGTACTTTTAGGGTCAAGTAATTAGGCACTCCTCTCAAATATGCAAGAGTTCCACTTATTGGAGCAAAGGCTCCATCCCCATCTTCAGATGGTGTTGGATCTCCCTCAACATTATCAGCGTTGTGACCCTCCTTGGTTCATCATCTTAATCTTCCTCCTAAAAATCTAAGAAGAATTATATGTAGTGTGCTTTCCCATTAGCACATCTATGTCCAGGTGCCCATGACTCTTGGCAAGTGAAACATAGTATATTCTTTCTCAGCGCCCTCCTGATTTCAATATCAAGAGGCTTCTTGAATGAGCTCTCTTTGGAAGGAGCAACTTTTTCTTCCTTCTCTTTAGAAAGGTGATGGGCCTTGCTCTGGAAAGTTGCCTTTACTTTTGGCAAGGAATCTTGGAGGTATCTAGCCCTCTCAATGGCATCATGCAAAGTGATGGGCTTCGTATATTTAACCAACCCATGCAAAGGTCCATCCAAGCCATCGATGAACATGTACACCCTCCTTGCTGCAGATAGATCAGGAACCATAACAAATAATCTCGAAAAATCAGAGATATAAGTTTCTACATTTCCTGATTGCTTTAACTTTGCAAGGCTCATGAAAGGTGCTTCTAGATCCTTTCTGTCAAACCTCTTCACAAGTCTTCTAGTGAACTCAAAGTAGGCAGTCACATTGGCATGGCCCAATGTAGACAACCCATGGAACCACCAATTGTGTACTTCACCTTCAAAGTGCAGCACTGCAATCTTAATGGCTTCAATCTCAGGGACTTTGTTCAACTGAAAGTAGATATCCATCTTTTCTACCCATGCCTTGGTATAATTGGTGGATGAACCATCAAAATTGGACAAAAGGAATCATCTCATAGGGTGGTGTCTATCATGATTATGAAAGAACCCACCATATCTATACTACTGCTTTGGTATTCTTTTGTCCTTAAGGTGACAAAACTCTTGGAAACTCAAGTGGTCTCTAAATATCTGACTTTGAGATTCATATTCCACAAGGTAGTCTTCAAGGGATGCTTTCTCTTGTGGTCCTTCATTCTCCATAGCCAAGAAGGTAGGCATAGTGGAGCGTTTTCGAGCTTGTGGGGCTTGTGGCTAGGTCACTGGTTGACCAGTCCAATGGTGAGACATGTCAGAGATTTCCCCAGGATGAAATCTCTCAAGAGATTCCCTCATTATGTCCATCCTCATTTCCTTAATCTCTCTAGCAAGACATTGTATGGCCACCAAAATATTTCTTGCAAACGCTTCTCCTTCTTTATCATTTGCAGTTTCAGGGGCTTTACCCTTGTCTTGATCATCAGTGGTGTAATCAAACTTCTTGTGACTTCTATTTTGATACCTCTTCTCCCTCTCAGTAATAGGATCATCTTCTTCTGAATGCAACATGGCTATGGTTTTCCAATGAAAGCACAGGTTGTGCCAAGAAAGGAGCTCTGATACCACTGTAATATCCCCAAATAGGGATTGCACAACAAACCTGCTGAAATAATGCACTTCTGGGTGACTTATGCACATAAATGAGTTTCCAGCCCTTGGATCCCTTAGATCAGTAGATATGGAGTCTAGATATAAAAGGGGAGCAAAAAAAAATCAAACTAGGTGTGGTAAACAGATCTCCCAACACCTAGTCTAGCTGAAAAACACCCTACAAGAGGGGCTACAACTATGCACAACTAACTGCTTCAGAAATAACGAAGTCTTGGAGGGAATGAGCTGGAGGCCATAAAATAAGATAAAATTTTGGATATACAGTAGCAAATAATATTTACAATGATGCTCTTACATTATACAGTAGAATACAGGAGACAAGAGAGAAAGAAATCTTCAGAAAAGAGGGCTACAAAACATATATAAACTGAAAAATGGCTTAACAGCGTCATTTTATGGAGCTACAGAAGTTGAATGTTACAATTCAGATCTATAACAGATCTATGGATGAAATATCAGATCTATTTTAGATCTGTACTCTAGAAAGAATCTATTACAAGATCCCCTTGGGGTTTTGACCAAATCATGCATTACAAAGAGTAGATCTGAGTTTTAAGTTGTAGATCTGCAAAATGATTCAAAAATTTCTGAAGATGACTTTACATTAAAACAGATAAGATCTAAACAGACTATTGATCAACAAGCTAATCCATGGATCACCAAAGTGAAAGGCAAAGCCCAGCACCAGAGATCTCTCATCAAAAATGGGGTCAAAACACCCTGCAAAACCTCCACTGAAAATAATGCAGTCCCTAAAGGAAAAATGCGCTGTAGCTTGAATAAAAAAGATGGCCTGATGCCAAGATACAAATCTAAATCTCAAAGAGTGGATGCACTCTTCCAGTAGGTTAAAAGACACACTCACTGAGAAGAGGCTCCAATACAAGCTAGATCTAAACAGATCTAGAGTTCCACTTGTTGTAGCCTACAAAAGAAAACAAACCCTCACTGGATCTACATTGTAGTTGGAAGTAGAGCTTGGCCCAAAGCCTGATAGTGGATCAAATCAGCAAGACTCCTCCAAGAATCCTCAATGGAAGAGGTGAAATCCCTGCATAGGAACTCCAAGTGCTAAGCAACACTATTCTCCACTGAAGAACAGAGAATGGTATTTGTCTAAATAGACAAGATACTCAGAAATATAGACAATCAACAACCTCCTCTTACGGCCTTCCCCTTCCTTTTATAAGATGAAAGCCTTTGCAAACCATAAACCACCTTGATGAGTTAGCTCCTTTCACATGAGGGGCCTCCTTCTAGAATTGCGTTGTCCCTTCATGAGGTGCATTGTATCTAGACAACGCTGTAGATTTGGTTAAATTTGATCCAGTGTGATAGCTCAAACCCCTTTCACACTTGCAAATGATTTATTTACATGGCCCAGATTTATCCATTTTCATATGGGCATTGGCTTATTCATTCTTTTAGGAGTTTTACATGTCCTCCTTTATTCAATTATTCATGCAACAGGAAATGAGACAAAATTGCATATTCCTCTTAGCTTAGGCTAAGTAGGAATATTACATAAAAGGTTTTACTTTTTCTTTACAGAATTCCATATATAGATTTTATGAACCCAACTCACGTATACACACGTATATAATAAAAGAAACTAGCGTATACTGATATAAATTTGCAGATTAGAAAAGCTTTTCAAGGACAGTCTTGTAGGTTTTATGAACAGAAATTATCTACACATGAATCTTATAACAGAAAATAAACAATATCGAGAGCATAAAACATAAAACAAATAAACACAGAGATTTTCCCCTGTATCCCAAATCAGGACGACCAGCTTGATTTTTCATTATATTCCTTTTAGTGTTACAACACATATATATATACATGCCGAAGCATACATAAACCCCAATCCATTAACCATGGATTAGAACATAACTGTAGTTCCCTTGACTGGATCTAAAAAATAGGAGGGGCCAAAATCCATCGTACCCCAAAACCACGTGCAAACTCATGCACAAAACATGGGTGGGTCCTCCTATGAGTGGGTCCGCACACCAAAACAATTTTCGCCGGGGCGCTGCCTCCCCCCTTGTGACCCCCCTGCTGTGCCCGGCGCAACATACAACGTGTGGGGCTAGTCGTGGAAAGAATATAACACATACCCAACATTCTCCCACTTTTTGTTTTCTTTCCACAGGGGCCACAGGAGAGCTTAGTCATTGGGCCAATTCTTCAACACCCATTGTTTCTCTACACCAAGAGAACGTTTGAGTGCTCACAGACTTCGTCAATGCATCTGCAACATTCTTCAAAGTGTCCACCTTTACCAGCAACACCCTTTTAGCCTCAACCATATCTCTAACAAAGTGATATTCATCATCAATGTGCTTTTTCTTTGAATGGTAAGTAGGGTTCTTAGCCAAGAACATTGCACTTTCACTATCACAGTATATCCTTATAGCTTGTTGTACCAACCCCATACTTGAACACAATCTCTGCAACCAAACTGATTCCTTGCTTGCATGAGTGGTTGCTATGTATTATGCCTCTGTAGTTGAAAGAGCCACTACAGACTGTCTTTTACTCATCCAACTGACTGCGCCTCCAAATAGGTTAAACACATACCCACTTGTAGATCCTCTTTGGTCTAGATCTCCAGCCCAGTCTACATCAACAAACCATGAATGTCAAACATTCTTTCCAACCCTGGTCTTCCTTGGTAGCACAAGCCATAATCACTAGTGCCACGTAAATATCTGAAAACCCGCTTCACTGTTGTCTAATTCTCCTTCCCTTGGTTTGACATAAACCTACTCAATACTCCCACTAAATGTGCAATGTTTGGTCTAGTACAGACCATTGCATACATCAGGCTACCCACTGCACTTTCATATGGAACACGGGACATATAATCCTCTTCTTCTTGTGTCTTGGGACACTGTTCAGCAGACAACTTTACACCTACAGGAATAGGAACATTCACTGGTTTACTATCCTGCATATTGAACCTCTGTAATATAGTTTTGACATACTTCCTCTGGTTTAACCAGAGCGTCCTCTTTTCCTAATCTCTCTTAATTTCCATGCCCAAAATATAGTTTGCAACACCAAGATCCTTCATGTCGAATTTGGAGAACAGTTGGGTCTTAAAATCTTGGATAATTTCTTTGTCATTTCCAATCAACAACATATCATCCACATACAAGACCAAATAAATACCATGGTCACCAATTAATTTAAAATAAACACAATGATCCCCCTTATTTCTGGTGAATCCAAGTCCCCGTATATAGGTATCAAATTTCTGATACCACATCCTTGGTGACTGTTTTAACCCATACAAAGACTTCTTCAACCTGCATACCAGTTCTTTCTTACCCTTCACCATAAAACCTTCAGGTTTCTTCATGTAGATCTCCTCTTCTAGATCCCCGTGAAGAAATGTTGTCTTCACATCCATCTGTTCTATCTCAAACTCAAATGCAGCAGCAATAGATAAAAGTAATCTAATAGAAGTAAATTTGGCAATAGGAGAAAAAATATCACCAAAATCAATTCCCAAAACTTGGGAATAACCTTTTGCTACCAACCGAGCTTTGTATTTCTCCACCTTGCCTTCTACATTCATATTCTTCTTAAACACCCATTTGCTCCCAATGGGCTTCCTTCCAACCAGCAACTCCACCAGATCCCATGCCTCATTTTTGTGAAAGGATGCCATTTCATCAACCATGGCCTCCTTCCAGAGTTTTCCATCCTCGGAATCTACTGCCTCCATGACAGTTCTGGGATCATCATCAGTTATAGTTAAGGCAAAACCTGAACAAAAAGCAGATGGACTATACCTTTCTAGTTGCCTTCTTTCCCGAGTTTATCTTCTCACAGCTGGAGTTTGTGGCTCTTCCTCTTCTGAGTCTTCTTCTGTTGTAGAGTCTGATTCATCCTCCTTTAGCTAAAACTCTATCTCCTCAGGTTCCTTTGGTATGATTTCATGCTTAACAACATCTTTCACCTCTCTAAACACCACATCTCGGCTATACACAACCTTCCTTGTTTCCGAGTTCCAAATCTTGTAACCTTTTAAACCATCCTTATACCCATTAAAGATGCACCTTTCAGATTTATTATCCAACTTGGTCCTTTTCTCCTTTGGAACATGTACATATGCATCACATCCAAATACCCTTAGATGTGAAAGAGAGAGTTTCCTACCAGTCCATACCTCATGTGGAGTCTTATCCTCCAACGCTGATGAAGGTGATCTGTTAACTAAGTAACATGCAGTCTCCACTGCCTCTGCCCATAATTCTTGTCCTAACCCGGTACCACTGAGCATGCTTCTTGTCTTTTCCAATAGCGTTCTATTCATTCTTTCTGCAACTCCATTTTGCTAAGGTGTGTATGGAGTAGTCTTTTTCCATGCTATACCACACTTCTTACAGAACTCTTCAAATTCCTTCTTACAGAACTCCCCACCATTATCTATCCTCAGTGCCTTTATCTTCTTCTCTATCTGGTTTTCCACCAGAGCCTTAAATTCTTTAAATGTAATAAAGGCTTGTGATTTCTTCCTCGAGAAATATATCCATGTATTCCTTGAGAAGTCATCTATAGATGAAACATAGTACAGACTTTCCCAGTGACTGGAGCAAGCCTGAGGTCCAAACACATCATTGTGCACAGTTTCATCTTGTTTACCTCTTGCTTTGAAGGAAAATTCACAGGTCTGGTTTCCCATATACACAGAACAAAGTCAAAATCGGAGAAATTAGACCTTACCTTCACGCATTTCTGCTCTTGAAGTATCAGAGGCTCTTCTCTCCAGCTGTATATCCAAACCTTTGATGAGATAGCATGGTCTTTTCTTCTTTTCTCCAGAACCTTTATGACTTTCATCCACTTTCGGGAACCACATAACTATTACACCTAATCAAGCAATAGTGCTGGCGGCCTTCTGTAGAGTTCCAGTCCGAACTCCCCACATTAATACCAGTGCTCCCCGAACCATCTTGCAGGCATCTTTCTTGAACACTATTTTTACACCTGCATCATCAATCTTGCTTACATAAATCAGATTTCTGGCCAATGTAGGAATATGTAGAACACCAGGAAGTGTTCTAATCCTTCCACCTTGCAGCTTCAGCTTGACCTTTCCACGTCTGATGACTCTGGCCTTCCTATCATCCCCTAGGAAGACATCACCACCATCATATTTCTCTTTCGTGAGCAAGACCCTATCAGGAGGTAGTGAAAGGATGCACTGATTCAATAAACCATGAGTCAGTCCATGTCCAGTATTTGAAGAAGAAGCCAAATACACATCCCCACCTTCATTGAGGTGGTTTGCCTCTAATAGAAGGAGCATCATCAGATCCCTTTCTAACTCTTGAGTTAGATCTGCACTCCTTTTGTAGTGCCCTTCCTTTCACATTTCCGGCCTTCACCTTTACAAGCTTTCCAGGGATTTAGATCTCCCTCTAGATTTGGATCTCCCACTCAAAACCTTATTCTTGTTTCTATTTTGGGACCTTCCTCGTACAGATAAGGCATCTCCATTCTAGCCCTCCATATTTCTCCGTCTCATTTCCTTCGACAGCAAGGCTGAGACAATGTCATCAAAATTCAAGGTATTTGTATTGCTACCTATTGCAATAACCAGACTATCCCATGAGTCTAGTAGAGAACACAACAAAATGATGCACTTATCTTCATCTGAGATTTTAATATCAACAGATGACAGCTGACTTACCACAGTATTGAAGGCATTCAGATGCTCTATCACCGAGTCTCCATCCTTCATCCTCAGGTTATACAGCTTTTTCCGCAGGAACAAATTATTCACTAGAGACTTAGATTGGTACAAAGTCCCAAGTTTTTCCCACAAATTCTTCACCATAGCTTGCCCAGATACATTCAACAATACTGAATTTGAGACACACAACCGTATTGTGCTCTTAGCCTTCCGATCTAGTTTCTTCTAGTCTTCATCTGAAATTTCCATTGGTTTAGTACCTGTATCTACTGCGATCCACTGATCTTTATCCACCAGAAAATCCTCCATCTTGAGCTTCCGCAACTCAAAACTATAACCATTGGATTTCTCGATCTCTATCTTTGCACCGCTCGCCATATTCTTTCACCGCAAGAATCGATCCCGCAAATCTCCCACTGAACAGGGTCTACCTCAGGCCCAAACTAAAAAACCCTCAGCAGCAAAGGCGTCCCCTTGAAGCCGAAACAGCTCTGATACCAAATGTAGGTTTTAACCCTGAACAAAAATTATCTACACACGAATCTTATAACAGAAAATAAACAATAGCGAGAGCATAAAACATAAAACAGATAAACACAGAGATTTTCCCCTGCATCCCAAATCGGGACGACTAGCTTGATTTTTCATTATATTCCTTTTAGTGTTACAACACATATATATACATGCCGAAGCATACATAAACCCCAATCTATTAACCCTGGATTAGAAAATAGTCGTAGTTCCCTTGACCGGATCTACAAAATACCAGGGGCCGAAAGCCATCGTACCCCAAAACCATGTGCAAACTCATGCACAAAACATGGGTGGGTCCTCCTATGAGTGGGTCTGCACACCAAAACAACTTTCGCAAGGGCACTGCCCCAGACCCCAATAGTGGGGGCTGCCTCCCCCCTTGTGACCCCCTTGCTACGCCCAACGCAACGTACAACACGTGGGGCTATTCGTGGAAAGAATATAACACATACCCAACAAGTCTTTAATTCAATTTACTAGTAATGAATCTATTAGATAATCAGTAGCTATGTGCAGTAATAGCAGTATAAATCATCACAAAAGAGCAACACACATGAACACCAATATTTAAGGTGGAAACTCAATCCGGGAGAAAACCACCCCAATTGTCATCTCTGTCTTCAATATTTATTATATGGAAAACTATTTAAAATATTCTATTGATGCAGACTCATATCAGTATGCAAGCATCTACCTGTAGAAGGCTACAACATTCTCTCGTTTTCCAGCTGCTACTGGAAGGGAGCTACAACCCCCTAATCTCATTTATCAGCCCCTACTAGAAGGGAGCTTGAACCCCCTGATCAAAACACCAGCTTATACTGGTACGAAGATTCTACTTCCATACTAAAGGCTTCAACCCTCAGAACCACTGCAGACGACATTTCATCAATTTTCATACTGGATCAAACAGCATCTACAAAACTCTTCATAAACATCAAAAACCATAGACTTTACCCAATACTTCAATCAGAACAATGAGACCACTGTAACCAGAACTCAAAAATAATCCAAATTTTAGAATAAATATGCAGATACAAACTCAACCGTGAAAATTCATCAACTTAAATTGAATATGCTACTTTGCTTCACTGAACTCGCATGTATATGCGTTTTCCTTCACAGCAACCTGCATATAGCTCCGTGAATACTATTTTTCATAATGTAATCAGTCTTAGATCCAGATTTGAGGCTTTCAGTCAAGTATCTTTAGAAATGCACAACACTTCATCAGTTAGTCACCATCAACCATGTTTATTCTCTCATTGATCAAATTTGTACATAATCAACTTAGCAGCATATACAATATTCAAACAACCCATATCTACAAGAAGACTTCATTGACAGACAACAAACAACTAGCAGGAATAAAAAAATACCTCTACAATAAGCTTCAGACAACCCTAACTGCCATACAAGGCTTTTCTGAAGCAAACCCGCGTATATACGCACTTTTACTGAGAAACTAGCGTATAGATCTGTAAATATAAACTTTGCAGATTGAACCAGATCCATAGAACTTACCTAGATTTCTTCACTTGACTTCAGCAAACTTGCTCTAGTTCATAGATCTAATCATCTCTTCAATGGATCATACAAGAGCATAGTCATTTCAGATATAGAGATCCTGAATCATCATTGTATCCATGGGTGCATCATAGATTCAGATCCATCGATTAAAACATATTTCATCCCATGTAGATATACCATAGAGAAATTATTCAGTAACAACCCTTACTCATGCACACCTTGCACTATGATATTCTTCTCCTTATATATATTTAGCCTTTATCAATACCATGAGTCAAAACCACACAACTGCAGATGGTATTCTTTCGATAGAATCAAATAGACAACACAACGCTCAAAACTATGGGCTAATACCATGGTAATGCCTCTTGGTTTCACAATTTTAGAGTGCAAAAGGCATATGCGACTTAGATCATTCTTATCCGCGTGTATACGCGACTTCTCTTCATAAAAAATGTGTATTTACTAATTCTGAATGTATACACGGGTTTCCTTCATAAAAGTAGTGTATACATTGAATCCATACACGGGTTGCCTTCATCAAACCTGCGTATACGTTGAGAAATATTTCCTATTTCATTTATCTTTCACTTACTAAAATTCCTTTCTTTGCCACATCTAAACTGACCTGTAGAAACATCATTTTACATCTTTAACACATAGGTTGCTTATCAAAAGGTAACTCATCAAGTAGGTTTCTATCCAGGACAATTTCATCAAGAAGGTTGCCATCAAGGACGACATATTGCATCATATTGCCAACAATCTCCCCCTTTAGACTTGATGGAAACCATGAAGGTGTTTGATTACCACAATAGATAAAAACATTAATCATAACCATTATTCAACCACTATATTCTCCCCCTTTGACATCAAGGGCAAAGGACGAATCAAAACCAAAATAAGGTTTCTCTTTGCTTGTAGAAAGATGAGCTCTAAAGATCTGATGTGCAATCAATTTACCATGCTCCCCCAGAGTTGATGTTGAATCTTCAGAAAAATTTATCAATGAAGTACATGACTCTATAACTCAACTGAGTATCATCTTTTCTATCACCAAGGACTCATACTTACATACTTTATCCAACCAAGTGGAATTACAGATTTGACTTGACTACCCAACCAAGTCCTTAGAATTGCTTACATGACTGAATATAGCAATTTTATATCATAGGTATCAACATAATCTTTTCATCAAATTACAGATATATCTATTTATGACCAAAACCAAAGAATCTCAAACATGAGATCATAACACAACAACCAATCAGAATGCCAACAATGCATCCTTTTCCACAAGACAAGTGCTCCCCCTTAGCTTGTGCATCTTGAACACCTTCAACAAACAAATCATCAAAGCATATTCATCAAGGAGAAAAGTATCAGAGAATGATACTAAAATATGAATGCTGGAACAACAACAGAGATTACCCAACATCACCACAATTGTTCTGAAATGTTGACCCAGAGAATTTCTGTTAGCAAAAACCCATACGCGGTTTTATGCATAGAAAATCACGTATATATGTGATTCTCCTTTATGAAATCCGCGTATCGAATTTAATCTTCTAAAATTAAGCAGATTTGATCAGAGAGGCAGAGACAGCTCCCAGATTTTGTTTGAGATATTTGAATGCTTCCCTGAGAATAGGTTTAGTAAATATATCAACAACTTGTTCTTTGGAGGGAACACACTCCAATTTAACCTTTTGTTCAAGCACTTGTTCACATATGAAGTGGTACGTGAAAGGAATGTGCCTGGTCTTGGAATGCATAACATGATTCTTTGAGATACTAATGGCACTTGTATTATCACACAAAATGGATATGGGAGGTGAACATTTGATTTGAATGTTTTGTAAAGTCTGCATCATCCAAAGTAGTTATGTGCAACATGATGCGACATCCACATATTTTGCTTCTTCTGTAGGTAAGGCAATATAACTTTTTTTCTTGTTGAACCAAGATACTAATCGGGGCCCCATATAGAATGCACCACCACTAGTGATTTTTTGATCATTAACATTTCCAGCCCAATCTTCATTTGTGTAAGCATGAAGAGTGAGATCAACATTCTTTGGATACCATATACCATAGTCTTGAGTACCTTGTAGATATTTGAATATTATTTTTACAGCCTGAAGGTAAGACTCTTTTGGATTAGTTTAGAATTGTCCAAAAATCCCAACTGCATGCATAATGGCTGGTCTTGTCTTGGTTAGATAAAGAAGACTTCCAATCATGGATCTGTATTTAGGTTGATTCACCGTGGGAGAATCATCATGATAACTAAGGTTACACCCAGTTACCATTAGTGTACTTACAGGTTTGCAATCTTCCATCCCATACTTCTTCAGAATTTTCTTAAGATATTTTTCTTATGATAAAAATATGCCATCTGTTGCTTGTTACACCTGTAAGCCAAGAAAAAATGTTAGTTCCCCAAGCAAAGACATTTCAAATTCTTGCTGCATAACAGAAGTGAATTTTTGACTCATGGAATCTTCATTACTCCCAAAAATTATGTCATCAACATATACAACTACTATCAATATTTTATCATTTTCAATTTTTGTGTATAAGTTGCTATCGGCAGATCCCTTTGAAAAACCTTGTTGATGAAGATATTTTTCAAGACGATAGTACCATGCCCTTGGAGCTTGTTTGAGACCATATAAAGCTTTTTTAAGTTTGCAAACATGTTTTTCATCATTTCCCAAAATGAATCCTTCTATTTGTTCTATATAAACTTCTTATTCTAGATCATCATAGAGGAAAGCAGATTTAACATCCATTTGATAAACTTTGAATTTTTGAAAGCTTGAAAAGGCTAGAAACATTCTTATGGCTTCAAGTCTAGTTATAGGAGAAAAATTTTCTTCAAAGTCTATACCTTCTTCTTGAGCATACCCTTTATAAACAAGTCTAGCTTTGTTTCTAATAACATCTCCATTTTCATTTAACTTGTTTTTAAATATCCATTTTATTCCAATAATATTTTTATCATGAGGTCTTGGAACCAATTCCCCAGTATGATTCTTTTCAATTTGATCAAGTTCTTCATTCATGGATTGAATCCAACATTCATCTTTTTTAGCTTGATTGACATTTTTTGGTTCTATAGTGGATAGAAATGCTAGATAACTAGGAGATCCTACAAGAGTTCTTCTTGTTTGGACACCTAATCCCTTTTCTCCAAAAAATTGAGATTATAGATGATTCTTTTGAACATACCTTGATGGAGCCTTTTCAAATATATCTTCTTATGGTGCTTCATTGGGTTCACCTTATATATTGTTGCTATTTGATGCAGGAAGATATTCATCACCATCATCTTCATTTGTTATTGGTATTTCCCCTTTTGGAGCTGAGAGAGACTCATCAATTACAACATCAATGCATTCAAAAATCTTTTGAAGTCTTATTGTAACATTTATATGCTTTACTTCTTAAATAATAGCCAAGAAATATTCCTTCATCTGCTCTAGGTTAAAAATTACCAAGTTTTTCATCATTGTTCTTGATAAAACATTTTCTTCCAAAAACTCTAAAATTCTTTACAGTTGGAAGATTACCATACCAGAGCTGATAAGGATTTTTATCACCGTTTACACGAATATGAGCCTTGTTAAGAATATTTACAACGGTATGTGTTGCTTCTCCCTGAAAGGTATCAGGTGTTAAGTTATCACTCTAGTAAATTGTCTATCAGAAATGTTTAAAACTTTGTAACTTACTAGAGGTAACAAAGAACCACTTTTAGAATTTAGGATCTAGCCTTCCTGAGTTCCGGATAGGATCTCTCCATATGATTTAGCTTTGTTTTGGTAAAATATTTTAGGCTAGCTATGAGTGAACAATAGGGCTTGTTTTAAAATATTGGTGAGAATAAAGAGATTTAAAGGTAAACCAGAAGGATCTACCAGAACATTGGGCAATGGAGTCAAGTCTCTAGGTAGGCAGAACTAAGAAATAAGGCATATAGATGCAAATGTTCTAAGGGCAAGATAGGTGACCTTCTAAGGCTTTGTATAGGCTTGATTTTATGGAGTGGGTGGAATCTGAGCAAAAGGGAATTTAGGAATCTTAAGCTACAGATAAGAAGATTTAAGAAGCAGATCTAACTGGGACCTAGAGAAATTAAGAATTATATGGTCCAGTTATCAAGTAGAAAACATTAAAATGCCAACAAGTTTCGAAACAGGGAGCTTATGATCACTAATCCTGTTTAATTTTTCCTTAGTTGATCATTACAGACTAGAAACACATAATATGAATGAATGTAAACTTTAAAGAAATACGATGAAAAAAAGGAAAGAATGAGACTTATCTTGTCACCACGAGAATCCTTTGCTATGATGTCTCTGATCTCTTTCTAGTCTGTTTCTTTCGCTAATTGACTCACCAACTTCAATATGACCAGAAAATAAGACTAAATTTGTCTTGAGAAATTTTTATTCACACAAAAATACTTCCAAGAGTGAAGTATTTATACAAATTCTAAACTAAAATATCTTGAAAAAATATCAAGATTAGTTCACAAATCTCTCCAACTGTTTTACATAAATAGAACTTAAGTAAAGGACACTCAAACTAATGCATCTAATTGGCACTGGCACTATTTTTTATGGATAGATTATGAAAAAGAGGAGAATTCGAATTTGATCCAACTCTTACTTGATGATGAGGCATCCAAGTCACTAACTGCTTCCTTTCTTTGTGCATTTTGCTCCAAAAATTCTGCAAACTTTGGGTCCAATGATATCTTTTTCTTTCTCAATATGTAATAGAAATGTAAAAATTGAAAGAGGTTATTGTGGATTAATATGTTGGTGAGATAAACCTCTTTCATTTTCCTAAAATCCCTCTCCAGATGTGCACAATAGGCTCTGCAAAAATATGTGTAAAATAGAGTTTTACACAATCTGAAAAATAGCTTGTAAAGATGTGCATGTATCTCTGATTCTGAAATCACTGTGAAAAAATTGAGATATTTTTTGGTATATGGGTCTCTTAGGAACAAAAACCTCCTTCATTTTTGTATGATTTATTTCGGATTGGCCACAATCTTCTCTGCAAAATGATGACTTAACTGGAATTTTCTGCAAAAAGTGCTTTCCAACATTGTTTAATATTTCTAAAACCATAATAGCTGTTAGAAAAGTGAGAGAGGTTTTTGTAGAAGGTCCTCTTAAAAAAATAAACCTCCTTAAGTTTTGAAAAAATCATCTTGGATTGGTCACAATAGTTTCTGCAAAACAATGAATTAATCATGAAATTTCTGCAAAAATGTTCCTTCTTGTTGTGTTTTTCATCTTTTCACTTTTTTGTTCTTTTGACTGTTTTACTTTCAGTTTAGACAAACTTCAATGTTGGTGAAAGTATTGTCATTTAGTTTTACCATTTTACTGCCTCTGTATTTACTTTTACTGTTTACCTTTGACTGCTCTGTAACTTCATTTTAACTTTCACTCTGACTTTTACCTGATACACTTTAACCACTGATACTCTTTAACTGTTATGCTTTTACTATCCCTGTAAATTCTCATTTCACTTTTACCATTCACTGTGCACATTTCATAATTATAATATCTCTCTGAATTTGTATACAAACTATTTGTTGAATGAAGATATTGAGTTAAAATCTAAGAATTTGGAGCAAACAATTTTGTCAACTAGTATTGAAACTGTTGGTCCAAATCCATATTCTGATAGTAACCTGCAAAAATAAAAAAATTTGGTAATGAAATCTAGGTCTACAGGGAGGTGATTGTAGGCTTTTTGAAAGGCCTGTGGAATGAGAGTAGTCTGTGAATGTTTAACTTTATTTTTTAGGCATTTTGGAGAACTACTGCAAGATTTGATTGTTTGTAGGAGTTATTCACTTTAACAGAGATGAAACTGAGTAATGTAGGCAAAGGATGGATTTATTTTTGGATTTTTTTGCTCAATTAGGTTTTCTGAATTGGTTTGATTGAAAACAGGGAATATCAAGGTAATTCAGAGGTTTTAGTTGCTCAGATCCCTGATTTTAATCTCTAAACTGTGAAAATTGAGGAAATTGGCTTTAAAAAGGTTCACAGTCGAAGACAGGGATTTTTGGTCTGTAACAGTCTTCAATTCAGTTGTATTCAGTTGGCAGAACTCGCGGAGATTCTCTGAGGATGAATTTCAGAGGAAATGATTCTTTATAATTCAATTGGTTCGCGAAAGACTCGAAAATGGCGTCGGGAGGCTTTGCAAAGGGATCACAGTGTTTTGATATGGAAACTGCGTGAAATAAAAAGGAAATAGTGAAAAACTAAGGTATAAAACCTTAAGTCATATCACCTATTAATCTCATTTATTGCAGGTTGGGCGAGAGCGGTTTTGAATTCTGTTAGGTCCCTATATTACTAGTATAGTCCCTTATTTTTGTTAGTGTAACCCCCTTATTGTTATTATTGTGCCCTTGTAACCCCCATTTTATTATTATTGTGCCCTTAAATTATTAATGTTAGGTCGGCTAGGATTACATTGTGGCCCACTAGGATTATATTGTGGCCCCATGGACTCCTATATATAGAAGGAGGTTTTGTTCATTTGTATAATCCAAGAATTGTTCATTTATGTAATGTATTGGAGGTTGCCCCCTCGAAGTGGCTTATTTCTAAGGTGTTGATATCTCTTTTCTTCTATTTTTGGAGCTGGTTACTCAACATTTCGTATCAGAGCTTTGGATTCTAGGGTTTCGCTGCTCCAAACAGGTCATCGTGGAATTGTCGCTATAACTTTTTTTCTACGAAGTTTCAAAAGCTGCAATTTTTAGGGTATGAAGCCGAAATCCTGAGGAATATTGTCTAAAAATTTCAGAGATTGGTTCGCAATATTTTTGGAGATATGATCTATGGAAGTTAGGTCTTTTTTCAGGCTCCTAAATAGGTCATTGTGGCATTTGCGTTATAACTATTTTTCTACGAAGTGTCAGAATCTGAAATTCGTATGGTGTGAAGCAGAAATCCTGAGGAAAGTTTTCAAAAAATTTGAGATCTTGGTTCACAATATTTTTGGAGATATGATTTGTGGAAGGTAGTGCTTTTTCAGGCTCCTGAATTTCATCTCAAAGAGGTGATCGTGGGAAAAGTTCAATAAATCTCTCTCTGGGCATCAGATTGGAGTGCCGTAAAAAGTGGTCGCAAGTACACAGACTTTAGTTTCTTGGATATCAATTTTAGAGACAAAGGACAAAACAGTGACACGTGGAAATTCGTACAAGTTCGCTCTACTGAACCAGTCCATAATTAGGTCATTTTGGAAGATTGGACACAACTTTGTCTTGGAGAATCAAAATCAGGTCAGACCTGTGGCATTCAAAAGATAATTCAGAGGGCTACTTCAGTGCTGAATTTCAGATATATAAGAGCCACAACCACAGAGATAATACAATTTCAATATCGAGCTCCTCAAAAGCAAGTAAAAGGTGTGTATTTTTTTTTCTGAATTGCATAAGTCTTGTTTGAAGAATCAAGTTGAATTGATTGCAAGGGCATATTGTAGACTAGATATCAGTATTGGATTATAAAATGGCCCCAAAATATAATTCAACACCCATTAAGCCTTTGGAAAGCTCTACTATGACTCATGAAGACGAATAATTGCAACATGATCTATCAAAATTACAAGAGCAAGTGCAACAAATTTCACTCTCGCAAAGAGCAACAAAAAATGAAATGGAAGTTTTGAAGAAAGGCATGGAAGAGAAGATGGATGGTTTGAAGAAAGGCATGGAAGCTAAGATGGATGGCATGGAGGCTGGCATGGAATCTAATATGGATGACATGGAAGCTAAGATCGATGAGAAAATGGAAAACATGAAGAATTTTCTAAAAGCAGACATGGAAGGTTTGACAAAGTTTATACAAGAAAGGTTTCCTATTGGTGAAAAGATAGTAGAAGAACCTCATGATGAGAACAAAATAAATGTTAATTGTGATTTCATAAACTCTAATGTTGGCGGGAAGAACCACCATATTCCAAAGATGGATATGAGGAAGTTTGATGGAAAGGATTCTGTAACATGGATACTACAGATGGAGCAATATTTTGATCTCCATAACGTGCAAAACACACAAAAGGTACGCATTGCAACTTTACATTTAGAACAAAATACCTTTGTATGGTATCAATGGCTTTGCTCCCGTAAAAAAATTGTCACTTGGTCAATTTTTACGGAGGAAATGATAGCACATTATGAGGATACAAAGAGCAACACCTTCTTTAGCCAATTGATAAATCTCAAACAAAAGGGTTTAGTGGGGCAGCACATTGAGGACTTCCAAAAATTGAATATAAGGGTAACTGATATTCCAGAGGAACACAGGATTGATCTCTTCATAGGCACTCAAAGGATAACATCCAACATGAAGTTCGTGTTTTGGAGCCTGATTCATTGGAGAAGGCATTCAGGTTGGAAAGAAAAGTTGAATGTAAAATTATGGCGACAAGGAAGCCTACCACTCAATTCTATAAATAAGGAAGTGTTACTACGCCTAGATTTCCACAACCTACAAGGTTGACACCACAACAATTGGAAGAAAAAAGAGCAAAAGGGCTTTGCTACAGTTGTGATAGCAAATACACTAAAGGTCATAAGTGTGCTGAAAAAAAATTATTTTACATAGATTGTGAAGAAGAAGAAGAAAATGAAAAAGAAGAGGATATACACCAGGAACCAGCCATAGAAGAGGAAGAAATGAATCCGACCATATCATGTAATGCTCTGGCAGGAATTACCACTCCTCAAACTCTCAAGATAGCAGGACAGATCAAGAAGAAAAAGGTAATAGTGTTGATTGATTCAGGTAGCACCCATAATTTTATTCATTGTAAGGTAGCCGAGGAATTAAATTGTTTCCTATACCCAGCACCAGAATGTCAAGTGATGGTTGCAAATGGAGGAACTATAAATTGCTCTGGAAAATGCCATAATATCAAGCTAACCATGGGGAATATGTATTGACTAGTCCAATGCTTGCCATTCCTATGGGAGGTGCTGATGTTGTACTAGGAGTACAATGGTTACAATCTTTGGGGACGGTAGCTTTTAATTTTCAAGAACTTTTCTTGAAATTTTTTTCAGAAGGAAAGGAAGTCGAATTACGTGGTATTGAAGGGAAGACGGGAAGGATAATAAGCTCTAATGTCATGAAAAAGCTTATAAAGAAATAACAATGAGGCGTAATTGCACAATTATGCTCACTAGAAGTTCCGACATCAAAATCATCTATTTCTGCAGATCTCCAACAAGTCTTGGACAATCATTCCAAGGTGTTTGAAACTCCGAAAGGACTCCCACCTATTCGTGATCATGATCATGCTATTCATTTGATTCCAGGAAGTGTTCCTCCAAACATCAGGCCTTATAGATATCCTTATGTCCAAAAGAGCGAAATTGAACGTATGATTGCAGAAATGTTAGAGGCAGGTATAATTCAAACTAGTCAAAATTCTTTCTCTGCTCCTGTAGTATTGGTACACAAGAAGGATGGATCATGGCGAATGTGTCCGGATTATAGGGAGCTCAATAAGCTCACCATTAAAGATAAATTTCCCATTCCTGTGATTGATGAATTATTGGATGAATTACATGGAGCAATTTATTTTACCAAGTTGGATCTTCGTTCGGGATATCATCAAATTAGAATGAAGACTGAAGATATTCCAAAAACAGCATTTCGAACTCATGAGGGTCATTATGAAT
The DNA here is from genome assembly GCA_034641835.2 of Pinus albicaulis. NCBI lineage: Eukaryota > Viridiplantae > Streptophyta > Pinopsida > Pinales > Pinaceae > Pinus > Pinus albicaulis. The sequence goes on along the minus strand of CM076578.1, from coordinate 1,748,121,630 downwards.
TTTTGGTCATGCCTTTGGCCTTACCAATGCACCTTCTACATTTCAAGGGTTGATGAATTCCATTTTCAAACCCTTCCTTAGAAAATTTGTGCTAGTATTTTTTTGATGATATACTAATCTACAGCAGGTCTTGGAAGGATCATGTTGAACATGTTGACAGGGTGCTCAAACTATTGCAGGAGAAAAAATTATATGCAAAAAAATCCAAATGTTTCTTTGGAGTACAAGAGGTGGAATATTTGGGTCATATTGTATCTCACGAGGGTGTGAAAGTAGACCCTAACAAAATTAAAGCCATTAAGGAATGGAAAGTCCCCACAACCATAAAGAAGTTGCGAGGATTTCTTGGGTTAACAGGGTATTATCGCAAGTTTGTTAAGAATTATGGGAGAATAGCAGCACCTCTAACAACATTATTGAAGAAAGATGCATTTTCATGGACCCCTGAAGCAACTAAGGCCTTTGAATGTCTTAAGGAGGCAATGTGCCATGCACCGGTCTTAGCTACGCCAGACTTCACAAAAACCTTTATTGTGGAATGTGATGCCTCAGGAAATGGAATTGGTGCAGTTTTAATGCAAGAAGGAAGACCCATTGCTTTTGAAAGTCGTCCAATCAAAGGAAAGTATTTACAGAAACCTATTTATGAGAAATAAATGTTAGCAATACTGCATGCACTAAAGAAATGGCAAACTTACCTAATGGGAAGACACTTCAAGGTAAAAAATGATCATGATAGTCTTAAACACTTTTTGGAACAAAGACTATCGTCAGAAGAGCAGCAAAAATGGGTCACAAAGATGTTGGGTTATGACTTTGAAATAATCTATAAAAAAGGAAAGCTTAATGTGGTTGCAGATGCACTCCCAAGAAAGAATGAAGAGGTGGAAGCATTGCTTTGTGCCATTTCTATTATCCAACCAGATTGGATAACCGAAGCAAGAGATGAATGGAAGAAGGACAAAGATGTATGGACTCTCATTCAAAAGTTGCAGCAAGATCCTAGTACATCTGATACATTTAGTTGGAAAAATGATTCCTTATGGTACAAAGATCGCTTATATCTTTGTAAGAATTCCCAACTAAAACGAAAGATTCTTCTGGAATTGCACACTTCTCCTTTAGGAGGACACTCAGGATTTTTAAAAACTTACCACAGGGTGAAGAAAGAATTTTTTTGGGATGGCCTTAAATCTGATATTCAAAAGTTTGTGGCGGAATGTTTGGTTTGCCAGCAGAATAAAGTGGAGACAATTAAGACCCGGGACTTCTACAACCTTTATCCATTCCAAGTCAGCGTTGGGAGGAGATTTCAATGGATTTTATCACAGGTTTACCTAAGTCTGAAGGAAAGAATGTCATCATGGTGGTAGTTGATAGACTTACCAAGTATGCACACTTTTGTGCGTTATCTCATCCATTTAAAGCAAGTACAGTTGCTACTACATTTATGGACATAATTCAAAAGCTACATGGAAGCCCAAGGGTTATTGTGAGCGACAGAGATCCCATTTTTACTGGAAATTTTGGGACGGAGTTATTTTCTTGTTTGGGTACTCAATTAGCTCATAGCTCATCTTATCATCCTCAATCTGATGGTCAAACTGAGATAGTAAATAAATGTTTGGAAGGATATCTTCATTGTTTTGTATCTGATAAACAAACACAATGGGTCAAGTGGTTACCTCTCGCTGAATGATGGTATAACACTTCCTTCCATACTGCAGCAAAAATGACCCCATTTATGGCACTTTATGGATATCATCCACCATCCATCACATCATCTTTAAAGGAAAATTCGAAGGTTCAAGCAGTGGAAGATCACATCGAGCATCAGCAAGAAGTTCTCCAACTCTTAAAGGATAACCTGAATTTGACACAAAATCGAATGAAACAACAGGCAGATCAACATCGCAGCGAGAGAAGTTTTGATGTAGGAGATTGGGTATTTTTACGGCTACAACCATACAAACAAATGTCCCTCAAGCAAGCTAAGAAGGATAATAAATTATCGCCAAAGTACTATGGTCCTTACGAGGTGTTGCAAAAGATTGGTACTATGGCATACAAATTGGAGCTTCCTGCTTCTTCGCGAGTACATCCAATTTTCCATGTTTCGTGCTTAAAGAAGGTTATCGGTGAAAATATTCCAGTTCAAACAATATTACCAGAACTTGATGAGGAAGGAAAAATCATATTGGAACCTGAAGCGGTCACGAAAACAAGAACTCGACAACTACGAAATCGATCAATTTCAGAGTATCTCATCAAGTGGAAGAACTTACCCACTGAAGATTCTACATGGGAGGATGAGAATTTTATACAGAAGCACCCAGAGCTACTCAAGCGTTGAGGACAACATTTTTTTGAAGGAGAGGGGCATGTTAGGTCCCTATATTACAGTATAGTCCCTTATTGTTATTAGTGTAACCCCCTTACTGTTATTATTGTACCCTTGTAACCCCCATTTTGTTATTATTGTGCCCCTAAATTATTAATGGTGATTTGACTACAAGGATTCAATTGTGGCCCACTAGGATTATATTGTGGCCCCATGGACTCCTATATATGAAAGAGTTTTGTTCATTTGTATCATCCAAGAATTGTTCATTTATGTAATGTATTGGAGGTTGCCCCCTCGAAGTGGCTTATTTCTAAGGCGTTGATATCTCTTTTCTTCTATTTTTGGAGCTGGTTACTCAACAAATTCAGCTTGGGCAGTTTTCGCGCAACTATTAAGTGGTAAGTGGTAATTCATTTTTTGAATGTGATTCAATCATATTATGACACATTGACAGAGGGCAGTTTGGGAAAACCACCCATATCGCGCAACTTTTACAAAATTTCGATCGAGCACTTTGATTGTGTGATATGGGATTATCGCCGTCGGATCTGGCTTTCAAAAGCGAAGGGTCAAGATTAAAAGAAAGGTGTAGGGATGGGGAATGATAAAGGGTCCAGGGATAGATTATCGGATTAACTCTGAATCGTTGGATCAAAAGGTAAATAGGGGTCAGATGGCTAAAATGCAACGCGATGGGATGTGAAAGGATATGGGGATAAAAATATCTATTTGTTTGAGAACCATCAGATTAAAAGGGTTGGGATGATCCGAGGGCTAAAATTAACTCCAATAATGTAAAGGAATTTGGGGAAGTTTATGTACAAAATGGGCTTTATTCAATGAAAAAATGACTGGGAGGGATTTTTACGAGGGATTTAACCAAGGTTAAATTATTGGGGTATAGGATATGTATCGGGGATCTGACAAAGGGTTATAAATTAACCTTAGGTTAGGGAGTCAGGCAAGGTAAATATACAAGGGAATGGGTTTAGAAGTTTAGTTTAGACAAAACTTCAATATTTTTGTTTTAAACATATAATTAAACATGTCTAAAGATTATTCTCATATACTTTTATTATATAGTGAATTAAATCGAGATGACTTAACTACCATAGGGGGCGGGATATTTATAAGGATAGAATTTAGCCAAAGGGGTTATAAGGGGGGTTTTATTTAAGCATGTGGGAATAAATTACTTTGGCTTAAGTTATAATAAGTGGGTTTTTTTTGGAATTTATTTATAAAAAGGAGTTATATAATAGGAAAAGGTTAGTTGTAGGGAATTAATACATAAGTCAAAATTAATATGAAAATAGGACATGGTATACTCAAAACACATATTTATAACAAGTAAAGTGAGGTTTTAAAGATAATTTGCATTGATATTATCACTTAACTTATGATGTAATGTTATTTTCAGGGCTTGATGTGTTTAAATGATGTAGAAAGTTAGCTAAATAGGAATTACAAATGCCTTTAAGTAAAAATGGAGTTTTACTTAGGATTATTCAAGGGAATGAGTGCATGAATGGTAAATGATGTGATTAAGGGATTAATATAGACATTTCACACTTTCAATGGATCAGTCATAGAGCCTTGGGTCCGGTCCCAACAAAAGTCAAGGAAATTCCTTGAGCCTTTTTTACTGATAGTCTAGAATGTTTCATGACTATGGGAAGGGGAAGTTAGTTATTTTGCAGCCCATGATGAATGATATTTACATTGAGACTTTTCACCTTCTTCTACCTACCCATCTTACCATGCTAATATTTTTTTCTTCCTTTGTAGTAGGTGCATTTAAGCTAGCAACCTTCACAGCATTTATTCTTTCTGAAAGCAAGTAAAACTATCTAATTCTACACTTATTTCGTCCATGAATCCAAATTAAATTGTTGGATTCACTTTATTTCTCTACCTAGCTACTGAATTGTCATGATTAAACTGTATTACAACTCAATATTCTCTATGTATAACAAGGAAAATTGAAAAATGACAAGTTAAGACTAAACTGTTTAACTCATCATGGAATCTGGATCTTATTGACACTTTGCCACAGTCAAAACGTAAAAAGTAGTGGCATGTATGCTTGCACACTTTCATTTTTTCTTTTGGGGTCTTTTATTTTTTCTAAGTCCTTTTATTATTCTTTTAGGACTTTTTACCCTCTTTTCGATTTTTTTGATTTTTTACAAAATATGTGAATACAACTTGCAGAAGGCAAAGTATGTACAAATTTACAAGATTATCAACAGTCAAGTCAAAATTATGACCCCTATATTATAGGTTGCTAACATGTTATAAAATCATTAAGCATAAAATGAGCCATTTGTTGAACTTTTCTATTCATTCTTTTTTCCACGCCATTTTGTTGTGGGGTTCCAACTACAAAAAACTGTCTTTTTATGCCATCTTGTTCACATAAATCAAAGAACTCATCTGATATATATTCCCATCCTTGGTCATATCTAATAAATTTGATTTTTAGATCTAATTCATTTTCAACCAGGGCTTTAAAGATCTAAAATTTTTCAAATGCTTCATCTTTGTGTTTTAGTAAACTAATCCAACACATTCTAGAGAAATCATCAACAAAAATAATATAGTATTATTCTCCACAGGGTGACCTTTTTTCTCCTAGATCCACATAAGTTAGTATGTATGAGTTCAAGAGGCTTACTTGTTGATCCTTCTTTGGCATTGAATTGTACTCTAGTTTTCTTACCGAATTGGAAAGATTTGCATATGGTACTTTTAGGCAGAATGATGCAGGGAAGATCACGAACTGCTTTGAGTCTGCTAGATTTGCTGATTTGAGAGAAACTCAAATGTCCCAATCTTCTGTGCCATAACCAATTTTTTGAATATTTACCCAAGTAACATTGTTCTTTGCAACCTTTCAATAAATACAGATTGATTAGTGTTCTAGTTCCTTTTATTAATATTTTTCTCGTGTTAAGTTCATGTACCACACATTCTTTTGAACTAAAGACAACTTAATTTCCTTGATCACACATTTGACTCACACTTAATAGGTTGTTTTAATCCATCCACATACATAAGATTGTTAACTTTTACCTTTCCTTTTATAAAAACATAACCTTTTCCTTTAATGGCAACATGAGTATCATTTCCAAAGGTAAGATTCTTTTCTCTTTCTAGAGCATTGTATGCAAGGAGTTTATTTCTATCACCTATCATGTGTTCTGAGCATCTTTTATCAATTTGCCATTGATTTTCTTCCCCTTGTGCAAATAAGGCTATGCCACAATTCTCAACCTGTAAGTCCTTCTTTCTCCATATCTTGGAATTTGAAGGTACATGCTCTTTTGGTTGGAGTTTGCTCGTGCATTCAGATTCTCCATGACCAAAGTTATTGCAATAAGCACATTCAATTTCATTTTGAAGAGGAGAAAATTTGTTATAAGTATTATTTTTTATTCTGGTCTCATTTCTTTGCTTTCTTGCTTCTCTGGTCATGATGGTTTTGTATGCAACACATTGAACAAATTTATGACCAAAATTATGACATGAGAAACTTTTCTCATTAAAGAAAAAATTTTGCGATTATGAAACCTTCTATTTGTGTTTACCTGCAAATTGGTGTTTCTCTATTTGATATTTTTGTTATTTTTCTTTATATTGAAGTGGTCATGCTTTACCTATGAAGTTTATTTTTCTTACTGAGTGACAAAATGTTGTAGGCTGGATTTAGTTGTATTTAGATAGCTTGGTGCTGAAGACTGAGAGGATTCTCCAATATATCCAAGACCTATCTTTACAAAAGGAGAGCGTTGAACCTTGATAATTTCATCTAAGGTTTTAGTTCCTTTAGAAAATCTAAGATTTAAATTTTTCTCTTTCTAAAGTTCCTTCCTTAGACTTACTATTTCACATTCTAGTTTCTCATTGTGCTTCTCCTTTTCTATTAGTTGATTCTTTAGAGTATCTATGGCAATTTTGTTTTCTTCCAAACATATTTTGAGCTGATTAATTTCTTCAAGAAAATCATTTTATTCTAGTGCATCCATAAAGGTATCTTTAGCCTCACTAGAATATTTTTCAAAATCCATGAGTAGTCTAACATCTTGATCAGATTCTCCTTCTTCACTATTTCATAGCCCATCACTATCTTCATGAGTATAATAACTTTTTCTATTGATAAACTGATTCTTATTTACTTTTTCCACTTCCTTTTATTTTTCATGTTTTTCTTTATGAGGGAACTTAGTAGCATAATGACCAGCTCTTCCACAAGAAAAACATTTAAAAGGAAGCTTACCTCTAAATATTCCAGTGCCAAGTTGTAGCTTCTTTATAAAATTTATCTCATCTTCTTCTAAAACATACCCTGACCCTTCTTGTTCTTCTACTTCTTTTCCTTTTGCAGTAGCTCTAAATATAACTTCTTTAACTTCAGATGGACCTCCTTTGTGCATTTCAAAAGCAGTATAAATACCATAAATTTGAACAATAGTAAGAGTTTGTAGATCCGGCTTTTCTTCAATAGCAGACACTTTTGATTCAAATTTGGGAGTTAGAGATCTTAAAACCTTTTCTACCAAAGTAGTGTCAGTTATGGTTTCACCCAGATTTCTCATACAATTTAAAATATAATCTAGACATAAGAAGAAACTGGCAATGCTTTCCTCATTATGCATCCTCAGATTTTCATATTGAATTATGAGAGTTTGGAGTTTAACACTTTTTACCTTGGTATCACCTTCATAGCTTAGAATGATTTTGTCCCATATCTTCTTTGCTATATTCAAATGCATGACTTTGACAAATTCTGATTCAGTCGGATTTCCCAATAATGCATTGATCACATTTGCATTGGTTTCATATTTCTTTCTTTCTACTGCATTTGTTGGAACTGATGCTGGATATTGATAACCTCCTTCAACTATAGCCCATACATCTACTCCAAGAGACTAAAGATAGGATCTTGTCCTTGTCTTCCAGAATATTAAATTGTTTCTGTTGAAGAGAGGAGGCCTGATAGATGTTGTCCCATCTTGATTTCTCATCTTAGCTGATATTTCCTCTAGCGATTAAGTTTCTTCAGAAGAACCTGCTCTGAAACAAATTGTAGGGAAAAATACTGAGAGGGGGGGGGGGTGAATTAGTATTTAGAGCTTACTAAAAGGTTTTGGTTTTTATTTACAAGATTCCATACGTGGCTTTGATGAACCCAACTTGTGTATACACGCACATACAATAAAAGAAACTAGCATATACTGATATAAATTTGCATATTAGAAATTTTTTTGAGGAACAATCTTTAATTTAGTTTTCCAGTCATGCATCTATTAGATAATCGATACTTATGTGCAATAAAAGCAGTATAAATCATCACACAAGTGAAACACACATGAATGCCAATATTTAAGGTGGAAACTCAATTCGGGAGAAAACCACCATTGTTGTCATCTCTGTCTTCAATATTTATTATATGGAAAACTTTTTAAAATATTGTAATGATGCAGACTCATATCGGTACACAGAAATTTACCTGTAGAAGGCTACAACCTTCTGTCATTTTCCAACTGCTACTGGAAGGGAGCTACAACAAATTAATATCATTTATCAGCCACTACTGGAAGGGAGCTTCAACTCCCTGATCAGAACACCAACTTCTACTGGCAAGAAGCTTCTACTTCCATACTAAAGGCTTCAACCCTCAGAACCACTGTAGACCATGTTTCATCAATTTTTATACTGGATCAAACAGCATTAATAGAACTCTTCATAAACATCAACAACCATAGAATTTACCCAATACTTCAATCAGAAGAGTGAGACCACTGTAACTAGAACTCAGAAATAACCTATACTTTAGAATAAATATGCAGATACAAACTCAACCCTGAAAATTCATCAACTTAAAATGCATACGATACTTTTCTTCATTGAACCCGCGTGTATACATGTTTTCCTTCACACCAACCTATTGTATAGCTCTGTGAATACTGTTTTTCAGAATGTAATCAGTCTTAGATCCAGATTTGAGGATTTCATTCAGATATCTTTAGAAATGCAGAACCCTTCATCAGTTAGTCACCATCAACCATGTTTTTTCTCTCATTGATCAAATTTGTACATAATCAACTCAGCAACATATACAGTATTCAAACAACCTAGATCTACAAGAAGACTTCATTGATAGACAACAGACAACTATTAGGAATAACAGAAAACCTCTGCAATAAGCTTCAGAAAACCCTAACTTCCATATACGCCTTTTCTGAAGCAAACCCCCGTATATACGTGCTTTTACTGAGACGAAATAATGTATATATATGTAAATATAAAATTTGCAAAATGAACCGGATCCATAGAAATTACCCAGATTTCTTCACTTGACTTCAGCAAACTTGCGCCAGGTCATAGATCTAATCATCTCTTCAATGGATCGCACAAGATCATAATCATTTTAGATCTATAGATCCTGAACCATCATTACATCCATGGGTGCATCATAGATTCAGATCCATCAATTAAAATAGATTTCATCCCATGCAGATATACCATAGAAAAAATTATTCAGTAACAACCCTTACTCATGCACACCTTGCACTATGATCTTCTTCTCCTTATATAGATTTAGCCTTTATCAATACCATGAGTCAAAACCACACAACTGCAGATGGTATTCTTTGGACGGAATCAAATAGACGACACAACGCTAAAAACTATGGGCTAATACCATGGTAATGCCTCTTGGTTTCATAATTTTAGAGCGCAAAAGGCATACGCGACTTCAATCATTCTTATCCACATGTATACGTGACTTCTAATCATAAAAACTATGTATTTACTAATTCTTAATGTATACGCGGGTTGCCTTCATAAAAGTAGTGTATACATTGAATCCATACGTGGGTTGCCTTCATCAAACCTATGTATACATTGAGAAATATTCCGTGTTTCATTCCTCTTGCACTTACTGAAATTCCTTTCTCATTCACATCTAAACTGACCTGTAGAAACATCATTTTACATCTTTAACACATAGGTTTCTTATCAAAATGCAACTCATCAAGTAGGTTTCTATCAAGGAAAATTTCATCAATAAGGTTTCCATCAAGGACAACATATTGCATCATATTGCCAACACCAAGCTCAAGGCTTTCTCCCATTAATTAAAGGCAAAATTTAAGGCCTAAAAAACTAAACCTTAAGTGGTTGAACTTCCATAGGATTTTAGTTTGTCTGAACTTCCATATGATTTAGTTTGTTTGAACTTCCATAGGATTCTAGTCTTTCTATTGAGTGTTAACTTCTACAAGTTCTAAAGGCAGAGTCTGTAAAGGGCCAGGTAGCCTCTGGATCTCATCTTTTCCGAAAGGTCACATATCCAGTAAATTCCCCTACAGTAAATCTCTGGAACAAATATAAATAGAATTTCTTCATTTTAATATCCATAAACCACTACCAGATCTAAATAGAAGTTATTCATTTTAATATCCATAAACCAATACCACTTTAAGGCAAACTGTGTACATGTGTCATTTCTCTGACACATGTGTCATTTCTCCTATAAATTCTTAGGCAAACTTTAAAGCATGTGTCATTGGCTTTCTCCCATTAACTTTAAAGCATGTGTCATTTCTCTAGGCCTTCTCCCATTAATTCAAGGAAAAAATTAAGGCCTAAAAATTGAACATAGTTTGTTTGAACTTCCATTGGATTTTAGTTTGTTTGAACTTCCATAGGATTTTAGTTTGTTTGAACTTCCATAGGATTTTAGTCTATCTGTTGAGTGTTAATTTCTACAAGTTTTAAAGGCAGAGTCTATAAAGGGCCAGGTAGCCTCTAGGTCTCATATTTTCTGAAAAGTGACATATCTAGTAAATGCCCCTACAGTCAATCTCTAGAATAGATCTAAATAGAAGTTATTCATTTTAATATCCATAAACCACTACCACTTTAAGGCAAACCATGTACATGTGTCATTTTTCTCATAAACTCTTAGGAAAAAATTAAAGAATGTGTCATTTGTCAAGGCTTTCTCCCATTAATTCAAGGAAAAATTTAAGGCCTAAAAAATGAACCTAAAGTAGTTGAACTTCCATAGGATAGGATCCCCCAAACTCAAGGCTTTCTCCCATTAACTCAAGGCAAACTTTAAGGCCTAAGAACTGAACCTAAAGTGGCTGAACTTGAATAGGATTTCAGTTTGTTTGAACTTCCATAGGATTTTAGTTTGTCTGTTGAGTGTTAACTTCTACAAGTTCTAAAGGCAGAGTCTGTAAAGGGCTAGGTAGCCTATGGATCTCATCTTTTCTGAAAGGTGACATATCCAGTAAATGCCCCTATATTCAATCTCTGGAACAGATCTAAATAGAAGTTCTTCAATTTAATATCCATAAACCACTACCACTTTAAGGAAAACTATACATGTGTCTTTTCCCCCATACATGTGTCATTTCTCCCATAAACTGTTAGGAAAACATTAAAGCATGTGTCATTTGTCAAGGCTTTCTCCCATTAACTTTAAAGCATGTGTCATTTCTCAAGGCTTTCTCTCATTAATTCAAGGCAAACTTTAAGGCCTAAAAAGTGAACCTAAAGTAGTTGAACTTCCATAGGATAGGATCCCCCAAACTCAAGGCTTTCTACCATTAATTCAAGGAAAAATTTAAGGCCTAAAAATTGAACCTAAAGTAGCTGAACTTCCATAGGATAGGATCCCCCAAACTCAAGGCTTTCCCCCATTAATTTAAGGAAAACTTTAAGGCCTAAAAACTAAACCTAAAGTGGCTAAACTTCCATAGGATTTTAGTTTGTTTGTTGAGTCTTAACTTATAAAAGTTCTAAAGGAGTCTGCAAAGGGACAAATAGCCTCTGGATCTCATCCTTTCTTAAGGCATGTCATTTCTAGATGTAATTTCTGCCATAAAATTTAAAGAAAACTTTAAGGTAAACCATGCACGAACCATGTACATATTTCATAAATACTCTAGGCAATGTAATCTTTAACACATCTCATTTGTAGATGTGAATTCTACCATAAACTTTAAGTCAAAATTTAAGATAAACCATGCACACGTCATTTATCTCATGCACGTGTGTCATTTCTCCCATGCATTTACAATAAGTGTTAATTTAATATATTTTACTGAATTTGTTTTTTTCAGGGTTAAAAAAAAACCCACTAAATATGGTTGAAAAATGGACATTATGCATATATGTTTCTTGCTATCCCAATCTAGGGAAAGCAATGATTACGTATGTGCTTTGCAATATTACGACTAGCAAGGTCCTCCAAAGGAAAATGAATATATCGGGAAGAACAATAAACAATGAAGCATATTATATTGCATTGATAGAAAGCTTGGGAATAGCTAGGGAGTATGGATTAAATGGAATTGTAGTTTTCACCAATTACGAACTTGTGTGAAACTAGATAAAAGGCATGTACCAAGTTAAGAAGGAGAGGCTAAAACAACTACATGGAAAAGAAAACAATATTGTTATCCAATTTCATTTTTTTAGTATAAGACATTGTAAAAATGTTAATAAGATGTATATTGATCTATTGCATGGGGCAATCCCAATTCAAGATTCATCTATCAAAGATGAAATAATAGATGAATTAGAATTATATAGGGAAATGCCAATGCAAGATTCATCTCTCAAAGATGAATTAGTTTTGAGACGCTCTTCTTCCAAAATTCAAGATTCATCTCTCAAAGATGAATTAGTGTTGAGATGCTCTCCTTCAAAATTTATTGATGGACATTGTAACATATCTTGGATATGTGTGTGTTTTGTACTTATAAATGCATCTTTTTTAATGAACATTTTCAATTATATACCAAGTGTGCTCCCACCATGTAAAGCACAACTTGGTGAACTTCACATTTGCAACAAGTGATGAACTTCACATTTTTATAAAATTAAAATGTGAGGACTTCAACAAATGCTTGTTTAAATGGAGTTTCACGCTTCTTTTTTAATGACCATGTGTTTTTTCAATTATATACCAAGTGTGCTCCCACCATGTTTTCAATTATATACCAAGGGTGCTCCCACCATGTAAAGCACATTTTGGTGAACTTAAAATTTTTATAAATTTTTTGTTTAAATTGAGTTTCAGACATCAATTAGTGCTTTGAAAGTTGTGTTTTAAATAATTTGTCTACACTAAATTACATTAATTTTTTGAAATTTATTTTGAATTTATTTTAAACAGCAATTTAAAAAAATAACTGTAAATTTCCACTGTAGATATATCTACATATATATATCATGGAGGATGAAAGGCAAAGATCAATAGAATCCCATATCTCTATGAGAGAGGGGGATCAAGGATCGAGGGATGTTCATGGTACATTTAAATATAATATTAAATCTCCATACATATACATACATCTGTGTACATATGGAATTGTTTTTTATAAATTTTGTGAGTTAAATTTTTTATTAATAAGTTCCATTTTTTATTTTTTAGGAGGTAGGAGGACAAGGGTGTCTACTCCATCAATGGAGCATGGCCATGGTTCATGCAATCATGGTATGGTTCACACAATTTAATCAATGAATATGCACATGTATTTATATGTATGAATGTACTTTTTGAATTTATTATAAATTCATATTTTTTTATGAAGCTTCACTCTCATCTCCTGAGGTTGGTGGCGGTACACATTGCCTTGGAGGGCCATCAATAGGTGCTAGAGAATTGCGTGAAGGTGGTGATATGTATTCCCCCAGAGGCCAATCAACAGATGGTCATGTTGGTTCTCAACCAATCAATGATATTTCTAGTTCTCAATAGGGTCATTCTAGTTCTCAATAGTCTCAGGGTGGGAAAGATGCTATCCAACCATATCAAGGTGCCATCAATTTGAATATTATTTTCATTCAATTTTTACAAATTTTTTACATGTTTTTTTTTAGTATACAAAATTTTATATATTGATGCAGAGGTTAAAAATGTTTTTACAAATGTTGCTCGAAAAAGACGTAGGACAGAACGCGTCATTCAAGAAGAAGGTCATACATAAACAACGACTTATCCGTCCAAAATTTTCAATATACATTGGGAATAAAACATGAAACAATGAACCTTACAAAGATGTCAACATATCAATGCAAAATTGAAGAGAGATCTCGTGGCTTTGACTCTCCCCGCTAAGAGTCGACAAAGCTTGGAAATAGTTACTCACTCTTTAAGCAAACTAGTAGATGTGTACCTAAAGCTTGGGCAAACAACTAATAATTTTGTAGAAGTGATGAGATAAAGAAAGAAAAAAGTGACAGGTCCTGATACATGAGAGGTTGTTAAATAAATAGTTACAATAGAAATGGCCAATTCTATGTTTAATTTAAAAGAAGGGCTGAAAAGAAAGATGTTGAAGGTGCAATATTTCAAGCACCCCCATATAGCTCGCTATTTGTATCATAGAAACCTTGCGGCCTATGGATGAATCCCATGGAACGTCGAGGTTCTGCTTTATTTTACAAAATTAATTTATGCAGAATCATTTTTCCAAATGAAACCCAATTACAATGACCTTCCCTTTGAATTTTTTGGTCCTGGGAAAGGTCACTTGTGTGACTGTAGGGGTGCTAGGTGTGATGTTGAGTTGCCTCGCCCTAATCCACCATTGTTTAGTCAACCTCTTCATGTCGAAACTTTGTGGTCAGAGTTGGATGCCACTTCTAAAATTAGTCGAGAAGCAAGGGATGCCATCATTAACAATGTTGACAGTGGATTGAGTGGAGTCGATGTTTGCTTGAATCGACAAAGAGCACATGAGAATGCACGCTCTAATTTTGTGTTTTATACGGATGAAGAGATTGACAACATGAGTGTTGAATATCTCAGAAGATATGCAAAGAATTGTTGCAATGGTTGGCAAGACCTAATTGTTCATGAGAAAGAGGGCATGGGAACGGTATGTGTTAATGGTTAGGGTGATTATTTTAACACATGTACAATTTGTAATAAATTCATATATACATAGATTTATTTGTATACATTAATCTAACAAAAATGTATCATTATATGTTAACATCATTTATAGTTGTCACGCTTGATGAATAAAGAAAATGTTAATATCACGGTCGAAGCCTCTGGTTCAAACAATCAAGATGGGTCTCACCATAAATCACATAATCAAGATGGTTCTCACCATCAAGATATGTTGGCAAATGTTAGTGTTTTTTAAGTGAACATGATGATGTACAATTATTTTTTATCTATTATTATATATATTGAAACATGATGAGATATTTTTAAAATAAAAATTGTGCACACATGTACATGTATATATATATAATAAAATGTTTTAACAGATTCTGATTCCATCCGATGTTTTTGGGATGGTGGTACCTTCTTCTTCCTTGACAGATGTTCCAAATCCACCATCACAAGTATGAATTTTTTTTCACTTTTAAATATGTTTTTAAGTTATATATTCTAGCTCAAAAAGTTCCATTAAAAAATGAGATATCTATATCTTGAGTTATTTTAAATTTTTTGAATTTTAGGTTTTTGGAGATTTTCTTTCCGAGCCACTCTTAGGAGATGTGCCAAATCCACCAGCACAAGTATTCAAATTTTCACTTAAATATCTATGTTTTTAATTTATGAGTTATAAATTGAAGTTCAAAAGCTTTATTATAAATTGAGATATAGATCTTGAGTTATTTTAAATTTTTTGAATTTTAGGTTTTTGGAGATTTTCTTTTGGAGCCTCTCTTAGGATATGTTCCAAATACACCAACACAAGTATTCAATTTTTCACTTAAATATATGATTTTAAGTTATAAGTTATAAATTGAAGCTCAAAACTTTTATTATAAATTGAGATTTAGAGCTTGAGTTATTTTATACTTTTAATTTTTTTGAATTTTAGGTGCCTAGAGAGGATTTCTTTCTCCACGGACTCTAGCAATGGAGTGTATGATGGAGATAGGAAAATCCACACCATTTCAACCATTTGAACAAGTTGTGTAACTTTTTTTTTAATATTATTGAAAATAATTTTATATATGCATTTTCATTTCAAAATTTTTAATAGTAGTATAGTATATATATATATATATATATATATATATATATATATATATATATATATATATATATATATATATATATATATATATATATACATGTATATTGTACAGTTTACTATTGAAGATGTTCCAATGGGGGAAGTTTTAGTAGACGAGCAACAAATAGAGAGGGAACCTCATGAGGTATTGCATGATTTTTTTTACATTTTGTTTTTTTACATGAAGTTCTATATATTCTCATTCAATTTTAAAAATTAAATTTTAATGTTTGTACACATTGTGTACAGGTTCCCCATGCTTTGCAGGATATCTCGAGGATCGTGACTTTGTTGGGAGAGACACTACATCCATCTGTGTTTAATGGATGATGCACATGTACTATTCGATCGATGATGCACATGCACGTGCAACATTATATTTTCAATAGATTTAGTGTTAAATTTACTTTTATATATATAGTATTATTTAGATGCAGTCATATATAACTTGATACTTGATACTTGATACTTGTGAGATACAAATTTTGGATATTTTTTATGTTAACTACATTTGGTACATGTGAATGTGATATAATGTTTTGTTTTTAAAACTCAATTTTTGGATGGTTGAACTACATTTGGCATGTGAAGTAATGTTGTGATATAATGTTTTGTTTTTAAAATTCAAGTTTTGTATGGTTGAACTACATTCGACATGTGAAGTAATGTTGTGAACTATAATTTGTTTTGGTTTTAAAACTCAAGTTTTGGAAGGTTGAACTACATTTGGCATGTGATTGTACGATATAATGTTTTGTTTTTATTGGATAGTTGAACTACATTTGGAATGTGAAGTAATGTTGTGATATAATGTTTTGTTTTTAAAACTCAAGTTTTGGATGGCTGAACTACATTTGGTATGTGAAGTAATGTTGTGAACTATAATTTGTTTTGTTTTTAATACTCAAGTTTTGGATGGTTGAATTACATTTGGCATGTGATTGCACGATATAATGTTTTGTTTTTAAATTCAAGTTGTCATTTTCCAAACAAAAAAAAATTCACATGAATATATGTACATGTAGAAATGATTTAAGCACATGTTTGAATATATATGTTAAAACGATTAAAGTACAATACATATCGACATGTGTGTGTGTGTGTGTGTGTGTGTGTATATATATATATATATATATATATATATATATATATATAAACAATCATAAGATTCTCTCTCTATATATATATATAAACAATCATAAGATTCTAGGTCTTGTTAGATGTGTCAAACAATAATAAAATTTTAAAATTGCATTCTATAATGTATATATATCCAATACGTGCAACAGTTTTCATGAATGCATGTATAGAAAATATACTTTCAATTAATTTCATTCTAGAACATATATATCCAGTACGTGAAACATTTTTCATCAATGCACATAGAAAAGCTACTTTCAGCTAATTGCATTCTAGAACATATATATCCAGTACGTGCAATATTTTTCTTCAATGCACATAGAAAAGACACTTTCATTTGATTGCATTATAGAACATATATATCTAGTACTTGCAACATTTTTCATCAATGAAAATATAAAATCTACTTTCAGTTAATTTCATTCTAAGAACATATATATCTAGTACGTGCAACATTTTTCATCAATGCACATAGAAAATCTACTTTCAGTTAATTTCATTCTAGAACATATATATCCAGTACTTGCAACATGTTTCATCAATGCACATAGAAAAGCTACTTTGATTTAATTTCATTCTAGAACATATATATATCGAATACATGAAACATTTTTCATCAATGCACATAGAAAAACTACTTTCAGTTAATTGCATTCTAGAACATATATATCCAGTACGTGCAAAAGTTTTCATCAATGCACATAAAAAATCTACTTTCAGTTAATTTCATTCTAGAACATATATATCCAGTACGTGCAACATTTTTCATCAATGCACATAGAAAATATACTTTCAGTTAATTACATTCTAGAACATATATATCCATTACGTGCAACATTTTTCATCAATGCACATAGAAAAGCGACTTTTAGTCGATACTAGTGTGCATGTACCAAAACAATGTACATGTGCAAACACTTGCACAAATAACATAACAAGGTAGTTCAATTTTTAGTTGAGTTCTGGAAGTTCTAAAACATGAATCCAAAGAGAATAAATTGTTGGGAAGTTCAATAAAAAAAAAATCCAATGGAATTTCATCTTCAATGATCCGTTCATGTTCGTATTTTTACATTTTCCATTTCTTAATTTTTTGTTTTTTTCTTTGATTGAACCTCTATCAAATTTATGGGTGCTGCACATACCAAGCGACTATATTGACAACTTATGACATCAGGTTCATAGTCTTCAAATTAAACCAAATCCCCACTTTGATTAGTTTCTCTGAAAAATAACCTTTCAGTATAATAGACCCTCTGTCATATGGAAACCCGTGATCATTATAGTTTTCTAATAATTTCATATTTCATTTAGTGAAACACATCAAATAATACTTCACATTTTCATCGTTGATAGTAGGTGCAATTACAGAAAAAACATCTCCTTCACAATAAAATAAACTTATGTATTTAAATTTAGATCATAATTAATATGAAAAAATAACTTTAAAATAATTTTAGTATCTATTTCTAGATCTCTATCATTTGAAAGAAATTCAAATGTTACTGTTATGAAAAAAAATCCAAAAATAGAAGAAAAGAGAGATCAACGCCTTTTAAATTAGCCACTTTGAGGGGGAAACCTCCAATACATTACATAAATGAACAATTCTTGGATGATACAAATGAAAAAACCTATTTTCTATATATAGGAGTCCATGGGGCCACAATATAATCCTATCCGACCTAACAATAATAATTTAAGGGCACAATAATAATAATATGGGGGTTATAGGGGTACAACAATAGCAATAAGGGGGCTACACTAACAAAAATAAGGGGATACACTAATATTATAGGGACCTAACATGCCCCTCTCCTTCAAACAAGTGTTTCCCTCAACACTTGATTATTTCTGGATGCTTCTATATAATAGTCTCATCCTCCCGTGTGGAATCTTCAATGGGTAAGTTCTTCCACTTGCTGAGATACTCTAAAATTGATCGATTTGGTATTTTTCGATTTCTTGTTTCTATGACTGCTTCATAACTTATTTCACTTCGATGTTGATCTTCCTGTTGTTTCATTCGATTCTACACCAAATTTAGGTTATCCTTTGAGAGTTGGAGAACTTGTTGTTAATGCTCGATGTGATATTCCACAATTTTATCATCCATATTATCTTTCATTTGATCCATAAAACCATCCAACTTAGCCTCCATTTTTGCTTTTAAACCATCTATGTCATCTTTCATTGCTCTTTGTAAGATCGAAATTTGTTGCACTTGGTACCATAATTTCGATATCTCATACTGCAATTATTCTTCTTCATGCATCATATTATATATTTCTGAGGGCTTAATCGGTGTGGAATTATTTTTGGGAGGAATTATATAACTCAATACTGATATATATGTTTCAATATGCCCTTGTAATCACTTCAAACTAATTTTTCAAACAAATGTTATCAAACTTGTTTAAAAACTACACACCTCTTTTTGGATTTTGAGGAGCTCGATATTGAAACTGAATTATCTTTGTTATTTCAAATCTTCAATATCTGAAATTAGGCCTTGTTGTAGCCCTCTGAATCTTCTTTCGAATTCCATAGCTATGATCTGATTTGGATTCTTTTAGACAAAGTTATGCCCAATCTCACATGATGACCTCATTATGGATTGGTTCAGTAGAGCGAAGTTGTACAATTTTCCACTTGTCACTATTTCATCATTTGGCTTTGAAATTGATAAACAAGAAACTACATTCCATGTGTTTGCGGATAATTTTTACAGAATTCCAATCCGACACTCAAAAAGAGAGTTATGAAGATTTTCCCACGTTCACCTCTTTGAGATGAAATTCAAGAGCCTGAAACAATCTTAACTTCCACAGATCATATCTCCAAAAATATTGTGAACCAAGATCTAACATTTCTACATGAGATTCCTCAGGGTTTTGGCTACCTTCATATACAAAATTTTATAGTGCAAATTCCATGATGACCTGTTTTAGTTGAAATTCGAGAGCCTGAAAAAAACCTAACTTCCACAGATCATATCTCTGAAAATGTTGCGAACCAAGATCTGAAATTTTTACACAGTGTTCCTCAGGATTTCGGCTTCACTTTGTAAAAATTTCAACTTTTTAACCCTTTTAGAAAATAATTTGTAGTGAAAAATCCACGATCACCTATTTGGAGTAGTGAAACCCTAGAATCCAAAGCTCTGATACCAAATGTTATGAAACCAGCTACAAAAGTAGAAGAAAATAGAGATCAATGCCTTATAAATCAGCCACTTCGAGGGGGAAACCTCCAATATATTACATTAATTAATAATTCTTTGATGATACAAATTAAAAAACCTATTTTCTATATATAGGAGTCCATGGGGCCACAATATAATCCTAGCCGACCTAACAATAATAATGTAAGGGCACAATAATAACAATATGGGGGTTACAAGGGTACAACAATAACAATAAGGGGGATACACTAACAACAATAAGGGGATACACTAGTATTATAAGGACCTAACCGTTACCTTCTCTATAAAGATTAGAAACTCGATCACCATCAGATGATATTGTAGTGTCCTCTTATTGCATTTCTTCAAACATTGCAACGAAAATTTTCCCCTTTTTATTTAGCTCTATATTTTTCCAATCTTTTACATACATTTTGTTTTCACAAACATCATTGGATTTTGTGTTGTCTATGCAAACATGACAAAAACAAGAATTTTAGATCTAAGACTTTTGTGATCCATAATATGGATAAAATAACTTTTATGATCCATGACCTAATCCTAATGATGTGATTAATCCAAAAGTTCTTTTATCTAAAAACAAGAATATTTTCTTTTATCCAATGCAAACACATTTTTGGACAACTTTGTTTTAATTGCTGAAATTTTCGAGTCCCTTTTATTTTTTCAACGTCATTTCCAATCATTCTATCTACATCTTCAACCCAAATATGCCAAAAAAACCTATATGGAAAATTCAAAGAAGAATGTAAATATAATATCAAAATACCATCAAAGATAATCACTATGATAAATGTACACTGTTTAAAATTGGATATCCAATAAAAATTAAATTGAATGTACCTTCGCACTTCCCTTGATCAGTTAGTCTCATCACTTAGTGCAGCGATGCATCATTGAAAAAATTATTTAGCATCCACAAGTCGGTTTGCAGAGGGTTTCATTTGATATATTTGAAGTGCTTGCTTTATGCATGCCCCTGCACCGTCATGTTCTCCTTTTCCATAACCAGTCTCAAAGAAATTCCAACAATGTTTAATGTAGGTTTTCTTCTGAAGACAACACAACCAAAAGAATGATCGTGAAGATTTGAATTGACCTGCGCATCCATCTGACCATATCCAATGTTCATTTAATTTTATTCCACAACTTTTCAAGGAGTCATAAATATTTCCAAAACAATGTTGTACAAAATATGTATCATGTGTATGATTTTCACTGATACAAAAGTGATATTCTTTAATAACATGTCGATTTTCACTGGTGCTTTCTATATGATCAACGTTTTGTTCAGCATGTCTATATAGAATACGGATGAGCATGGAGACTTGGTCAGAATGATAGTATTCACTCTGAATTTATTTTTGTGGAACAAATGTGTAGTTTTATGCAAAATCAATTACTAAAAAAATGGTCCCTGCTGGAAAAAATTCATGAGATTTTTTGAATTGCAAGTCCTGCCATCGAGCTCTATGGGAATTCCTGGTGTATTTATAAATTTCTACCTCAAACTTTCTCAAAAAATATATCACAAAAATTTCTTCTTCTTGTAATTCAATTCTTTTAGCACTATTTGAACCTTGAATTGATGTATGGATATATTCATATCCCTTCCATTTCACTTTCATGTTAGACAATGATTGATCATTTATATAGTACGATATTTGTTTTGAAATTTAGTCAAATTTCCACAATCATCGCATTTTTTACCACCAACACATTTATTTTCATAAAATAATTCATCACTTTCTCTTCCACATAGAATTTGAGATATGAAATCACAAATATTGGAAGGAGGAGGTGAATCCTTCCAAAATGTTATACCAAAATTAAGGAATGTGTCATAATATAACTAAAATTCCACATGATAATGACAACAACAAGTGTCACATATAGTGATAGGTTTTACATACCATGGTTTTTGTTGCACAAAAGCACTAATTAAGACACCAATTTTTCTCTTCTTTGAACTTGTTGAACAACTCTATCTGAGTGGTGTCCAAGAAATTTTTTGGTTGTGTTTCATACTAATTTCGTGCTATTCTTCTTCACATCACATCCCTTGCATTTGGCCAAACACGTGAATTTTCTTCCAATATTCATATATTGTTTTTTAAACATTTTCTCCAAGTCTATCTTTATATGGTTTCCTATAAATAGCTCTCCAAAAAGCAAGTTAATCATTTACATCTATTTGCAATCGAAATTTTTGATGTTTTTGCAAAGATTTTCGTGAGATTCCTAATCCTTGTGCCATAGACTTTACCAAGCGATTCTCTTTAGTACTTGATGAAACCACTGCCATATGTATTTCTCTACGTGCAACTAAAATTTTTTTTTGTCTAGATCTTCTAATTGATTTTATAGCACTATTTATATTTTGTATCACATTTTCCTTCTTTTTCTTATATTTTGTTGATTTTCGAATACCCAATAAAGTCGTAGCTTCTTCTAATTTCCTTAATGATAGGATACCTTTCAACAATTGGGCTTGAACTACCACATTTTCCTTTATGAAGCATGTATAAAAAATGTGATTAACACAATATCGTATAACATGATGGTCATATCTTTTATCTCCATATGTGTGAGTTTCAACATTTTCTAACATCTCATCATCGACATTGACTTCATATGTAAATATTCGAATTAATAGTACATAATAGGTTTACATATTCAATAAATAAATAAATTAACAAATATTTATAATTTCAATAATACTTGCATGTGTTCAACACACACACACACACACACACACACATATACCTTGTGATTCAATTTTTTCACTTGAATTTCTTTCAACATTTTCACCATCTTCAATCACTGGTTCAATATTTCTTTCACTTTCTCTTTCAAAATTTTGTATCTCGTCATCAATGTTTTGAGGAATATCTCTCTATGTTTACATTGCGAAATATTTTTCAAATTAGTTCATAAAATAAAAATTATGCAGCACATTTTACACTAGGAAAATTTTAAATATCAAATTCATAATATTTACATTTACATACCTACTTCAACTTCTAGCTGAGGTTGATTTTCCCTTTCAATATTTGAGATTACTTTTGTCTTTCTTTTGTGATATTATCTCCCCCGTTCTCTACATTCCTCAGGGTCTATTTTTCGATCATATTTTCTCGTGCAATTCCTTCGATTTCCCATGATCAGAGTATGAAGTTCAAAAAATTTCCTTCAAAAATTTAGACAAAAACTCAATTAAAAAAAATAGCACAAAAGATTTAATTTAAAAAAAACTCATTTTAAAAATTTTGCAAAAAATACATACTTCAATCCAAAACACTTACTTTAAAAAATCTGAGAAAAAAATGTCTTATAAAAATGAAGTGAAGCTCAAAATATTTCCTTCCAAGTCCTGCAAAAAAATTTCATTTAAAAATTTAGACAAAATCTCATTTAAAAAAATCATTATAAAATATTTACTTCAACCCAAAACGCGTACTCTAAAAATTGTCACTTCAAAAAATACCTCCAAAAAATGGCCATTGAAAACTAAGCCCAACTTCTTAAAAAATTCCACTCTAAAAAATAGCTCCAAAAAGCCTCTAAAAAAATATCACTTTAAAAAATACCTCCAAAAAATGTCCTTTGAATATTAAGCCTAAAAAGAGTCCTTTCGAAATTAAGTCCAAAAAATGACTTTTGGAAACTAAGCCCAAAAACCTCTAAAAACCAAATACATCCAAAAAAATGTCCTTTGAAAATTAAGCCCAAAACCTCTAAAAACAATGAAAATGAAGCCCCAAACTTCTAAAAACAAAATTCCTTAAAAAAAAACAATGAATATTAAGCCCAAAACTTCTAAAAACAAAATACCTTAAAAAAACAATGAAAATTAAGCCCAAAACCTCTAAAAACAAAATACCTTAAAAAAAAAATGAAGCCCAAAAAACACCCAAAAAATGTATCTCAAACCTCCAAGAAATGTCTTTTGAATGTTATGCCAAAAATTCCTTATACCCAAAAAAATCCTTTGCAAAATCAGACCAAATGAAGAAATACAGACCAATCTAGACTCTTCTATTCAAGATTAATGAAGAAGGGAAAATAATACTAGAACTAGAAACAATTTTGGAAACAAATACTAAGCGGCTGAGAAATCAAGTAGTTACTAAGTACCTCGTCAAATTGAAGATATAACTAGTGGAAGAAGTGGCATGGGAAGATTAGTGTTTCATGCAGAAACAACCATAGATAGTCAAGAGTTGAGGAAACCATTTCTTTGAATGGGAGGGGAATTTTAAGCCCTATATAAGCCTCATGTTAACCCAAAAACCCATTATTAAAGCCTAGATATTTAGTTATTACATTTATATTATTATATTGTTATGTAGGCTAGAACCCCTCATGGCCACATTTTATTATAATTGTATCATTTATCTCTTGTATATATGACCTTATTTAAGCAAGAAACATGGAAGACTAGATGTACATGTGAAGATGGAGGAAACCACAATTTGTAGGAAATTTGTAGGTCATACATTATTATGGCTTCGAGTCTTGCTATTGGTGGAAATTTCTCCTCAAATTCTATTCCCTCTATTTGTGCATAACCCTTGAAGACCATTATTTCTTTTTTTATTGCAACATGTCCTTCCTCTTTCATCTTATTATTGAAAACCCATTTGGTGTTGAAGACTTTTTTATCCTTGGGTCTTCATACAAACTCCCAAGTGTCATTTTTCTCAATTTGGTCCAATTCATCATTCATTTATTTCACCCTAAATTTGTCTTCACTAGCCTAACTGATATTTTTGGGCTCAATTTGTGAGAGAAAGGAAATATTTTCATGAATAGAACTTCCAATAAATTTCCTTCTTATTTCGAAACTAATTCTTTGATCACTAAGTAGTTGAATTTTTGGGTGTTTCTTTTGTACATACCTGGATGGGGTCTTATGCCTTTGTGTAGTGTATTCTCCTTAATCTTCTTCCTCTTCTTCTTCTTCTTGATTTTCATATCTGAGAGAATAATCCTCCTCATCAACTGACTTCTCATTTTCTTTAGACTTCACTGGATGAGGTAGTGTTTCATCAAATACAACATTGATGTAATATTCAACCCTATTTGTCCTCTTTTTGAAGCATTTGTATCCCTTTTTCTTGACTAAATATCCAATAAATATACCCTCATCTACACAAGAGTCAAACTTTCCAAGGCCTCTATCATTTCTCTTGATATAGAATTTACTCCCAAACACCTTGAAATGTTTTATATATGATGATATCCCTTTCCATAACTCATAAGTGGTTTTATCACTATTAAGCTTGATATTTGTTCTAATTTATAATTAAATAGTTACTTGAGCCACTTCACCCCATAAGGTGTGTGCAACCTTCCCTTCATCCATCACTTCTCTAGAAATATCCTGATTGGTTCTATTTTTACTTTCAATCATGTCATTCTAATTTGATGTTCTTTCTACTAAGTATTTCCTCCTTATTCCATTTTTTCACATAATTCTTCAAATTATTTTGAGGTGAATTATCCCCCCTATCAAATCTCAAGAATTTTATCTTGAGTTCCTTTCCATTCTTAACCTGAGCCTTAAACACTTAAAACTTACTCATGAATTCTAAATTCTCTTTCAAGAACATTATCCAAGTATCCCTTGTAAGGTCATCAATAAATAAATAAAGTAAATTTCTCCTCTTGGGTTAATTTTTTTGGTGGGATCACATATATCTATATGAACTAGCTCCAAAGGTTTAGAAGATGAGAACTCATTTGTTTTGAATTGTGTCCTTTTCATATTTACTAAATTGACATGACTTGATAATTGGACTATTACGATTTGATAGTCTTGGTAAGCCTCTGCCTTCCCTTAACTTACTAATATTGACTAGGATATCTAAATTTACACGACCCAAAAAAAATTTCCATAGCAACATTCTATCTATTTTTCTTAAGTAACAATTCACTCTGGAATCATCAAACACATACACATAGCTGTGAGTTCTAATTTACTTCTCTACCAACTTTCCATTCTCAGATTTTTGTATCTTATAGTCCTTAGAGTGAAAATCCACATCATAGCCATTGACATACATTTACCTTACAATTAGTAAGTCTTTCTTTAGACCATCCACATATAAGACATTTTGTACCTTGGTCTTTTCATCTAGACTAACTATTCCCTTTCCTTGAATTTGTGGAGGAGCATTATTTCCAAAAGTGGCATTGCCTTTGTTTTTCTCTTTTACAAACAAGAACTTATTCTTGTCTCCAATCATATGCTTGGAGAAACCAATATATACATACCATTTTACTTCCAACTCATGTTTGGATAAGAAATTCCACACTCCTTAGTTTTCTTAGTCTTTTGTTTCCATGTCTTCATGTCTCTTGGATGTACTGAATTTTCAGACATCTACTATCTATATGGACAAAGAAACTTGGTTCTACATTCATTTGCATTGTGACCAAATTTATTACGATTTAAGAACTCAATTTCATTCATAAAGGGGGAGAAGGAATTTCTACTCCTTGAAAATGAATTTCTAAACCTAGGATTATGATAGTATCTAGATCTGGAATTTTCATCTCTTTCAACTTTGATATTTTTCCAGTTAATGGCGTTATGTCCAACAATGTGAAATGAATAGTAGTGTCCATAGAAAAAATTTAGGTACTTGATCTTTGATAATTAACATGTTTGAGTATATTGATTGTACCTTGGTTTTCCTGTCGGTTGATTTACATATCTATGTAAGGGAGTATTTCAAGATTTAACAAAATTTCTCAATTTATGAGGACTTCTCTAACATGTCATCCATTTTTCTTCATTAAATATTCCTTGTAATGATTTTACATAGCTTCTAAGACCCTCAAATCCTCTGGACCTGATATTGGCATTTTCTTTAAAAAAAAATTGTGTTTGATGATATGCCAGACCTACCTTATTTATTAGAGATATTTGACTATTCATAATGTGGTATAGTTTCTTTATTACCTTGAAATTGTTTTTTTCCAAATCCATCTTAGTTTTGGATTTCGCAATGTCTATTCTCATAGATATTATCCCTTCTTCTAAATTGTGGTAGTTATGTTCACATTCAATGATCAATTAATTCATAATTCCCTCTTTCCTTTCTTCTTCCTATAGCTTATTATAGATCCTTTTTTTTTCTAGATTTTGTGCTAGAATGTCCTTTACGTTAACAACTTCTTCTAGTTTTTCTTTTTGATGTTCATTATCATATTTGTACATCCCTTATTCAACTCACAATAATTTCTCTTTTCATTTTTTTTTCTTCCTTTTGGCCTTCTTTATTTCATCAAGAGCATTGATCAGCTCTCCTCCAAGATCTACTATGCCTTATTCTTCTTCCTCGAGGTCTAAGTCATTCTTGGACCTAGATTCATATTTGAATTCCATGATTAAACATACATCAGGCTCATCTTATGAAGACTCTTTACTATTTTCTTCTGAAGAAGAACTATCCTCTTTAGAGTAGAGCCCATTTTGGAAGTATTTTTTGTTTTGATATTTTTGAGATTTATCTATTGACTAATGATCTATTTTATTTTTTGACTTCTATTTATATGCAAACTTGGAGGAAAAATTCCCAACTTTTCCACAATCAAAGAATTGGAAGGCTAGGTTTCCCTTATACATACTTGAACCATGTTTTAACATTTTGTAAAACCAAGCTAACTCCTAACCAGATTCAGATTTGGACCATTCATGGTGACCTTAGCATTCCATAGTCTTCTTTGAGACTTTAAATTCCACCTCACTTGGCTCAACCTTCTCTTTTCCTATTCTCATCTCATAACCCGTGAGGGTTCCTTGTAGTTGCTCCATTAAAAGAGACTTCAAGTCTAACATCTCTTCTATAACTGATATTTTAGCATTGAATCTCACACGCATAGATCTCAATGCCTTCTAGGCAACTACTTAATTTTTGAGGTCCTATCCAAGTCCTCTAATCATATTTACTACCTCATCAACTCTAAGAAAATATTCTCCTATATTTTCTTCTTCATTCATTATGCAGCTCTCGAATATCATCTTGAATGTTTGAAGCTTTGTTTCCTTAACTTTATAATCTCCTTCATAGCTATTATTAAACTTATTCGATACTTCCTTGGTTAACTTACAATGCATTAATTTTACTAGTTTAGATTGATTAATACCAAAGAGAATGAAATTGTTGGCCTTTGCATTGTTCCCATAAACCTTTTTACCATCTTCATCCATAGGAGGGGTATCTGGGACAATATAATCGACTCCTACACAACTCCAAACATATACAGTTAGGGACATGAGATAGGTTTCCATATTAACTTTCCAAAATAAAAAAATTGTACCATTAAATAATGGTATCTTACTTGAACAAGAGTCATGACATTCTTGTATGGCCATATTTCCCTATCAATCTACTTTCAAGTGGCTAAGTTGTTCCTAAAGGAACCAGGCTCTGATACCAATTGTTGGGAATCAAGAATTAGTGAGGGGGGGGAGGGGGGTGAATCAATAATTAAATTTTTTTATTTATTTTAAGTGTAGAACATGAAATTTAAATTCCATATAATCAAACAAAACATGAGAGACCAACATTCACATACATTTGAACATCATGATTTATGAGGAAACCCTTCTAGGAAAAAAACCACCAAATATTATTTTTGTATTATGATGATAATCAAGGAAACAACTTTGATTGCATCATATATTTTTGAGAACCTACTCACAAGAGCCCCAACCTCTTTCAAATCAACAAGCCACAAGTTTCCCAAATGCTCGAAACTCTTAGAACTACAGGCCCCTAACTGCTTCAGTCAAGTGTTTTACTTTTCGTACAATTTCAAATTGAGAACAATGACCTACCTCAGTATCAAAAAATTAAGTTGTTACCCTTAGTTGCTGTCTCTATACAAATCCTTATACTTTTATTTCACAGAAACTCAACCATCTCTACCTAAACTACTTATAGTATACTACACCCTCCATGATTCACTCGAAATACATAATATTAGCATACAGCCATACAAATTCCTTTGTATAACTTACTCTGTCATTCCACTTTGCATCATCTAATACACTATGGTCCTCACACACAACAATATACACACACATAGTATCATATTTTACCATCTTCCTAATTTTCTCACTATGACACTATACAAATAGTTTCTCCCCACTCTATCACGTAGTTGAAGAACTACATTAAATGAATTAGATATTGTAGGAAAGTAAACATTGGAAAAAAAAAAACAACAATCATAATCATACAAAGTATTTACTTGCACGATATAATTTCCCTTTAATTTCTTAGTATGGGTTCCTTTATGAATTAAATGACCACAGTACCTATTCAGAGTCTTTCAACAGAAATTTCATTCTTAATATGAACTATCTAAAACTTATCCTCCAATCTAATTTTTCCAAGAGAAGAGGAATCCCATTACTAAAACAAATGTGCTACACCAACCACATTAACTATGATATGCTTCCTTCAATTAGTGTATGTAATATTCCCAATTATCCCAAGCTAATGGTAATATACAATTTTATTTCATTTTCCTGTTTCATGAATAAATGTGTAAAGGAGGACAATAAAAACTCCTAAAACAGTGAATAAATCAATGCCCCATGTGAACAAGGCTAAATCTAGGCTATCTAAATAAACACAGTTATGTGTGACAGGGATTGAATCATTTGAATGGGTCAACCATGACCAAATCAACAGTGTTGTCTAGAAGAATTCATCCTCATTGATGCATAGTGTAGTCTTAGTTGGAGGTTGCACATGTAAAAGAAGCTAAATCATTGAGATGGTTTAGGGTTTTGCAAGTTCTCAATCTTATAAAAGGAGGAGGAGGACAGCATGAGAAGGGTGTTGATGATTATCATATTTTTGAAGATTTTGTCTGTTTAGACATTTCTTATTCTCTTAGTTGTTTAGCAGAGAATAGTGTTGTTAAACTCTAGGTGTTCCTGATCGAGAATCCCACCTCCTTCCTTTAGTAGCTATTGGAGGAGTCTTGCATTTATTATCCACTATCAAGCATTTGGCCAAGATCTTCTTCCAACTACAACGCAGATCCTGTTAAGGGTTTGGTTGTCTTTGTAAGCTGCAGCAAGTGGAGGCTATATCTACTCAGATCTAGGCCATTCTAGTGCCTCTTTTTAGTGGGAAAGTCTTATATCCCCCTGGAAAGAGAGTATTGGATGATTAGAGAATTGATTTCAGATCTTGGCTTGAGGCCACCCATGTACTAGAGCCTACAGCGTAGTTTTCCTTCTAGTACTGCATTATTTGCAAGTGTATACTTGCAGGGTGTTTTGGCACACTTTTGGAGGAGAGATATCTAGTGTTGGGGTTCTGCCCTTCACTATGGTGATCCATGGATTTCATATCTAATCCATGTCATATTCAGATCTGATATGAATACTATTTTATTTGCTTCAGAAATTCGGAATCATTCTATAGATCTGTTGCATAAGATCTCAGGTCTACTCCATGTAATTCACTTTTCTCTGAAAACCCCAAGGGGCATTTCTAGAGGATCCTATCTAGTGTATAGATCTGATATATCTAATTTTTTGTACAGAGATGTACTCTAGATCTGAAGTGTAATATAGAGCTGTTACCAACCAATAAAATAATGTTTTTGAGCTTGTTCAGTCAAAATATATGGTTGCAGCACCTTATTTTTAAGGATTTCTTCATGTAAAAGTATTATATTTATGGTTTACATCTTATGGGCCATAATGTAAATCTAATTTGCTGATGTGAATGTTATTTTTGAGCCTCCATATTGGCCTCTTGCTTTTACTTTGCTGAACTATGTTATTTCTGAGCAGTATTGTTTAATATTGTTGCATGTGTCCCATTTAAGATATTACAGTGTATTTCAATTCCACGTCATGTTTTTTGTTTTTGAATTAAATTCTAATAAGCCTACTTATTTTAGTAATTCTAGTATATCAATATTTTTTAACAATGTCTGTAGTTATATCTCCAAAATTGGCTAACTACTATATTGAAGATATGTCGCCAAACATGCCGTTATGAACTCCTTGAAGACTTGGCATCATACATCAAAGGGATATAACCAATGGTATAATTACAAAGTGCTCAAAACCACAACTCGAAGATTCAAATATATTTTAGTGGGTAGATATTCTAACTACCAGATCACTGACTAACCACTCTAAAATGAATTTTGAGTCCTTTTGCATTAGGTCCTACATAGGTCAGGAGTATTCCCTCATTCCATTGGATCACCTAAAGAGGGCACTGGATGCATGATATGCCTCTAAAAATATGTTTCCATAGCACCAATTATCGTCAAATATAACTCTACCAATTGTCTTAGCCATGTGTCACTTAGGTCGAGGGTCAGGGGTTAGGGACTGGTCCTTTGGACTTCTACTGAAACCTTTCCACGAGACAAATTCCCGACCTAAAATGAAATATTGATTAGGCCAAAGGAATTACCTTACTCTTCCTTGTTCTTCATCAATCCACTTAAGTTTGAAATTTCTTTAAAAAATTAATTTCTTGCAAAAAATAAGGTCTATGCATAACCTTGAAGTATAGAACTCTGCTAAACTTAAATTGATCATAACTCAATTATTGTTTGGATTTTTTCAATATTCCTTATACCATTATAAATGTATTTCCAAGGCATATATGTATGAGAACATTGTAATGAAAAATTAACAAATCCCTTAAGGAATAAGTCCCTTCAAAGACTGGGCCACCCAACCTTCATATTTATAATCTTTTTAGCTTCCTCACTTAACCTACTACTATGATGGTTATCTATTAAATTACGTAGCTACCATAGGACTCACCCTTTGCTTGAGACTCCTTGGAAAGCTCCATGGACCCTACATCTTTGACATAAATGATAACAAGTTGGCATCAATGACAATAATTTTCCCAACATCATCAGATCCTAAGGTTAGGGCTATCTTAGAAAATTGTCATTGGCCAGGATTCTTTGAGAACTTGAGAATATATGATGATGAAATTGCCCTAATTTTTTTTTTAAACCTACAACACCATGAGGGTCATGAAGTAGTCACTAGAGTTAAACAATTGATAATATACATTGATTAATACTTAATCAACAAGTCCACTATTGGAAATGTATATCACTACTGAGAGGAGGGGTGAATCTGTAGTTATGGAACTTATTAAATTTTCGCCATTTAATTAATCATTTAAAAATTTACAATCTAAAACACATAAGTAGATATCATAACATCATAAAATAAGACATAAACACAAAAATAATAAAACAGTTAAGACACCATTCATTTCTAGTGGAAACCCTGAAGGGACAAACTTACAACCCATTGTTTCTATGCTCCTTATTATTCTCATATCATTAATAAATCAAATCATTAGATTATCATCAAGCCTCCAACATCTAGGATCCACTACCCCTTTAAATATTATTATTTGATTCCACCACCTAGGGATTCTTTATTCACAAAAATTTACAGGGCACCACCTACTAGAATTCACCACTCCAAATAAGTCTTGCCTAACCACCACTGGACTATCCATCCACCATTGGATGGAGCTACCACTCCCTAAATGTTGTAACGTACACCTCCCCTCAAATATACCCAAGTAACCAACCAACTGGGGTAAACATGAGATTAGGGAAGTTAAGAGTAGACTCAACCTTGTCGGTGACTTTAAGGAAGTGGAATCGACGTAGAAAACCATAACATAGTCCCCATGTACTTGCTATAGGACCCCAAAGGCTATCCCAATTATCCACCTAACTTTCCCCTAGGTCCCACTGAATTTTAATGAATAAAAGCCTCCGAAACTTCCTTTATATGGGAAAGGATGTGTCTGGGAGGCTCTGGACACTCCCACAACATATCCATGCATGTATCTAGGGACTTTACCCCTCAGACCTGTGCTAGCGTCTACGGGATTTATGGAACTTTCTAATCCAAGAACCCTGGGCAGTACCCAAAACTACTTGTAGCTTTGAGAATCCATCAAACACATGATAAAAATGCTAATGCATCAAAAAATGACTCCAGGACTAGGCCTAGCCATCCCAAAATGGGACTGAAATGTTGTCAATCACTTGGAATATATGAAATATATAGGTATATGATACAATATTGAGCATGAATTACTGAAAACACTTATGAGACATGACAAGAAGGAT
Source organism: Pinus albicaulis (assembly GCA_034641835.2). Taxonomy (NCBI): domain Eukaryota; kingdom Viridiplantae; phylum Streptophyta; class Pinopsida; order Pinales; family Pinaceae; genus Pinus; species Pinus albicaulis. The sequence goes on along the minus strand of CM076578.1, from coordinate 1,748,088,701 downwards.
CACCACCCTCTTCCTTGAACTGATATGACATCAATTAGGTATTGCACCCATTATTTTAATATTTACAAGTAAATACATAAAATAACCATGACTTGAACCAGTCATATAACCATGCATATAACCAACATATAACTATGTAAATAAAATTGAGATAATAGCCATTAAATCCACACATTAATAAGTATCAAAGCAATGGAACTTAAATTTTATTAAAGATAGGAAATAGACGGCCAGGTTCGAGACTTCCACGTACCATCCGACCATAGACATGGTTGATCCAAATCTCTCTTTAGCCAGTCACCCTCGTGCCATACTCCAAGCATGAATGTGGGATCTAATGGATAAAAAAATCCAAAAACAACCAAGGGAATACATAGCTTAATCCACCTCCACCCTCACCATACCATGATCACACATAAATCAGTGCCCCAATCACAAAACCAAATTGCGCTTGGAATTTCTCCAGAAAACCATCACTATCCTTGATGAAATTTTCATTTCCTTGTCTCTTAGGATTTACCGCAATCCAATTCTGGATCACTAGGCCCTAAACCGAGACACCACCCTTAGGATTTACCATGTATCTCACCAAAACTAGTCAAAGGATTCCTGGGCCTTTGGGAATTTTCCTTGAGACCACCTCCACCCTGAATTTTGAAATCCATCCGACAATTCCAAAGCTCAAAAGCGAGATCAAAATCCTAACACACCATGGATATCCGGAAAAAGGCAAGGAAAGGCTGAAAACCACTGTCAAAACTAGGAAAAACCATTCCACCGACAACAAGATAACCAAGTACCAACATGCATAAGCCATGCATGTCAAAATAATCTAGGAAATCATACATGCAATATGTTTCTTGGAAGTATTCCTACTGAAGCTATTAGATCCTGCTCTTCCTTGCTTGATATTTGCTTTCCTCTCCTTTCCTTGTCCTTCCTTTGCTTTATTTCCTCTTTCTTGGCTCAATATTGAAATGCTCCAAGAAAACTCAAACTATCCAAGAGTATGAGAGAGAGAGAATAATGAGAGAGCTCCAAAACTGAATTGACAATTAATTACACAAAAAAAAGGTACTAACTGATCCTCATAAGCCGTTGTATCAATTAGGCCTTTTTTTTCTTCAGTTTCCATTATTTTCCTTTATTTTCCTCACATGCAACCAGTCACCTTTTACCTTCCTTTTCTCCTAATTTCATTTTTTTTTTATAAATAAATGTGCCAAAAATATGATTACCTCTTTAATTCCTTAGCCATTTCCTTTTCCAATTTCCCTTATCCATAAACACATCCATTGATTCCCACTAGGATATATTTTCCCAACATTCAGCTTGGGATACGTTTCCCTTAACCGTGGTCTTATTTTTTGCCTTTATTAACTTTTATTACATGAAATTTTAGCTAGGATATATTACAAAACCCTCCCCCTTGGGGAATACCTTCCTTGGTGTTAAACCACACCTACACCTCAGTGAAACCATTGAGAATAAAACATACTTCCCATGGATATTTATAACTTAGTCCGTTGTAGTATTTATAATGAATTTGTAGAAATTTTGAATAATTGTTAAATTATTCACCGAGATTATCCTGATCACACACTATTTGAGCTTCATGCATAATACATAACCTCTTATACTATTGATCATTAATTGCGGAAATATAAACAATCGCATGCGCACATTAAAACCATAAACAATCACACATATAAACACAGTATTTATGGGAAAGCTTAAAGCTGAAAACCCCCAACTATCTGTATATTATAATGATAGAGATAATGTAACAATCATTGTACAAACTCCTCACAAGCTCTTAGTACAATCTCCAATTGTTACACACTACACAAGCTTAGATCTAGCAAAACACATGCTCCAATCTGCTCCACCTGTTAGCCTCGCTCATCACAATCCCCTCGATGATTATCAGTTCTGATCGAAATTAACCACCTGGTATGCACCAGACCTCATTGGTGAATTTGATTTTGACATCAATGTGTGGTGCAAACTCACACGCACCAAGATAGTCACAACTGATACTACACTTTCTTCACCTACCTCTCCACCGGGTCTCCACTCAAACTTCATATAATCGGGTTAACTCGATGTATTCTTTAGTTGATTTATGAGTTAATAATTAGTGAACTAATAATAATACTCCACACCACTCTCACTAGTGTATCAATCAGTTAGACTAGATAATAACTAGCTCAATTATGTTTAACTGAAAGTAAACCGAATACAACTCCTAAGACTCAACTAACTCCCACCAATCTCTACTTCACTCCGAATTTAACTCGAAGTTCCAAGTGGGCAGGCCCACTAAACCCTCGTAGGAATATGACTTTTCGCCACCCGCATGTGCCACATTCGTGACTCCAACTGAAGTGCTCCAAGAGGATAAGATAATGTTTAGAGTCCAAATATTATTAAGAGCTAATAATATTCGACATATCTATTTTTAGACTGGCAATCTAAAAATAGATTATGCCCAGTATGTCTAAAAATAGAAGTCCATCTATTTTTTCCAACTTGACCAACCATCCACAAATAGCATCTTGCAACTCATAGAACATGATCTGTATGTCTAAAAATAGACATAGTCTAAAAATAGAATTTGCGCCAAAAATAGCCTACAGGCCCACTTAGTGAAGGCGACTTCTTTCCACTAAGCTCATCATCTTGTTGCATTCTCAACACTCCCTCTCAACAAGATATGGATTATCTGCAACCCCCATCCTGCCTCTGTGGTATTCAAATTTTCTCCTAGTGAGCACCTTCGTCAAGATATGAGCATCCTGATCCTCCGTAGGAATGTATGAAAGTAACATGACCTTCCGCTGCACACAATCTTTGATATGATGATACCGATCCATGAAGCCATGCTGCCTCAACTCATCCTCCTCTATGTACCATGATCCATATACCTATGTGCCTCTGAGATGCTTCAATACATGCTTGCCTGCCTTCCAGAAGAGCTTGGTTGGCTTAACCATAGCTTGTGAACGTTGGTTAACAGCATAGCATATGTCAGGTCGTGTATTGACCAGATACATAAGCGACCCCACCAACTGTTGATAAACAGTGGCATCCACTACCTCCGCCGAAGTAGCATCCTCCTTCCTCCATCCACCAGGAAGAGGAGTATCAACAGGCCTGCAGCCATGCATGTTGAACTTCTCTAGTATCTCCCGGGCATACTTGCCTTGAGAAACAAACAGTCCATCACTGCACTGTAAAATTTCCAATCCCAGGAAATAATGAAGGAGGCCCAAGTCCTTCATCTCAAACTCCTTTGCAAGATCAACCTTGCATGAGTGTATCAATAGTTCATCACCTGTCAAAATCAAATCATCAACATAAAGTACAATGATTAGCAACTTACCCTCCACCACAATCTGGTAAAGGTTCAGATCCGCCTCACTCTTGGAGAATCCAAGTCCGGTGAAATAACTATATATCCGTGTGTACCAAGCACGAGGTGCTTGTTTCAACCCATACAACACTCTCTTGAACCTACACACATGCGACTCGCTGCTGAAGATCTCGAAACCTTCGGGCTGCTCTATGTACACCTCCTCCTCAATGACTCCATTGAGGAACACAGTCTTCACATCCATCCGATGAATGTACCACCCCATCTGCGCTGAGAGAGAAAGAATCGACCGTATGGAAGAATACCTTGCGACAGGTGCAAACATCTCTTCATAATCGATCCCCTCTATCTGTGAAAAGCCTCGGGCAACAAATCTTGCCTTGTACTTCTCCACACTCCCGTCAGCTACCTGCTTCACTTTGTAGATCCATCTCGAACCCCACCACCCATTTCCCCCGCTCTGTACCCTTTTGGGACATTCTCCCATGCAATCGGTTCTCGACAATCGAATCATACTCTTCCACCATGGCATTCACCCATGCAGGGTCTCTCCATGCCTTCTCGAAAGAGGATGGCTCTGTCACGATACACTTGCTCATAAGAGCCATGTATCTAGTATACCAGTCAGGTGACTGTCTCTGTCTGCACTGTGCTGTAGGTGCCCCTACAACCTTCTCTGCATCTTGAGCCAGTCGCTCAGCTTCTGTAGTGTGCTTCCGCCCTCTGATGGCTAGTGCTACCTAAGTGGTCTCTTCCACTCCATGAACCTCCTTTTGTGGCTGATCCACATCATGAGACTCATCCTTAGGAACTAATAGCTCCTCATTTGCATGCAAGTGTGGCTCCCTCTCAAGCGAACACTTCATGGCTTTCTCCTCCTGAAATTTGATATCCCGTCACACAACAATCTTGCGAATATTTGGAAAATACACATGATAGTTGTGGGGCATATCAGTGTACCCCACAAATATCCCAACCTCTGTGGTCGGCTCTAGCTTCTTCCTGGCATCCTTTGTCACATGAATGTAAATAGGTGAACCAAAAATCCTCAAATGGGAAATATCAGGCTTCTTACCAGAAAACGCCTCCTCGGGTGTACTCATGCCAAGTATCTTGTGAGAACAACGGTTCTGCACATATACTGCAGTATTGCATGCCTCAACCCACAAGTTTATGGGAAGGCCCTGATCATGCAACATTGCCCATGCAGCACCCACGATCGTTCTGTTCTTCCGCTCAGCAACCCGGTTCTGCTGTGGGTTATGAGGTGCTATGAGCTCTCTTCGAATTCCTTCTGCGCTGCGAAAGTCCTTGAATTCGCTAGAGATGAATTCACCACCATTGTCGCTCCTAAGAGCCTTCAGATGCTTCCCCGATTCTTTCTTCTCAGCCGGCCTTGAACCTGCTGCACATTTGAGATGTTCCGTTCTTCTTTCTACATGAAGAAGATCCACTTTCACGAGAAAAATCATCAACAAATATCACATAATACCTGTGATTTGTTGTCGAAGCTACTGAGAAAGGTCCACACACGTCTGTGTGAATTCTCTCAAGGATCGTCGTGGCATGAATATCCTTCTCGTGAAAGGTGGCTTTCACAAATTTTCCCAAGGTACACCCCTTGCACTGATCTGACTGCGCAAGAGTGCCTTTAGGAAGCCCAGTAGAAATCTGCTTCAGTATCTTCAAAGCTCCATGGTGAAGGTGGCCCAATCTCCTGCTGGCCAACCTTCAAACTCATCCTCGGCTCACTACCTCGCTGTAGAGCTCGATTCGAATGGCCCTTCCATCTACCTGGCTAATTGATAAAGGTTCTTAACTCGAACCCTATCCTCTGTGTCCACTGGGGCTTCATCGCGCAGGAAAGCCTTTCCCTCACTAAAGACAACATCATATCCCTTGTCTTCTAACATCGCCACAGAGATAAGATTCTTCTTCAATCCTGGAACATGCATCACTTCCTTCAATACAAAGGGTTTACCAGACTCCCTCTCAAAGGAAATGGTACCGATACCGGTTGCATTGTATCTACCATCATCGCCCATCTCGATGTGCACTCCAAGATCTTTCTCATCCAGATCAGTAAACAAATCTCGATCTCCTGTCATGTGAAAAGACGCACCACTGTCCAGAAACCACACTGAACCCATCACACTTGAGACCAAGCATGCGATCAATGAAAAATCCAACTCAAACTGCGAGGCTAAGGCCTCTCCAGCTGCAGATCCAGCAGCCTGCTTATTTTTCTTCTTCTGCGGACAATTTGTGGCATAATGTCCGTGTTGGTGACAGTGAAAGCACTTCACCTTGGACATGTCCTGCTTCTTGCCTTTCGCACCGAATTGAGAAGCTTTCTTGCTCTTCCCCTTCTTTGCTTTGGCAGCCAAAGCGCAATTCTCTTCATCAGATGCCTTTGATGAAGATCCGTCCCTGGTACTTCGCCTTATCTCCTCTTGCACAAGATCCGACCAAAGTCGCTCCCATCCTGGCAATTTCTCCCGACCATTGACAGAGTCCTGATAGGAATGCCAACTCTTTGAAAGCCCAAGGAGAGCCAAGCTCACCAAGTCCTCATCATCAACAGTCACCCCCACACTTCCCAGCTCATCCCTGCATTGGATGAACTTCGTGAGGTACTTGGGCATACTGTCGCCTTTCTCCATATTTATGTTTCTGAGTTTATCCTTGAGCGCCAACTTCCTCTGGTCGCTCTTGCTTTGGAATAAATCTGTCAAGGCTTTCCACATAAAGAATGGAGAAGCCTTACCATGAAGGCTAGACACTATGTGATCCTTCATGCCCTCCAACAGAATCCTTCGACACTTTGTTTTCTTCCTTTGCCATGCGTCAAGTACGGCAGCATCAGTAGAAGTAGGCTTTGGAATTTCTGCATCTATGAACTCCTTCAACCCATTTTCATCTAGCACCGCCTCCATCTTGTCCTTCCATGAAATATAATTCGATCTGCCCTCAAGGGCATACTCCAATCGCAATCTGTTGAAAGACATCTCAACTTCGACACCAAGAAAACACTGCTACAAATTCGAATTCCACCAGCACAAAACTCAACCGCTTCAACGTCTTGCAATTGCTCCAATGATCAATATCACTCTGATACCATGTAGAAATTTTGAATAACTGTTAAATTATTCACCGAGATCATCCTGATCACACACTATTTGAGCTTCATTCATAATACATAACCTCTTCTACTATTGATCATTAATTGCAAAATATAAACAATCGCATCCGCACATTAAAACCATAAACAATCACACATATAAACACAGTATTTACGGGAAAGCTTAAAGCTTAAAACCCCCAACTATATGTATATTATAATGATATAGATCATGTAACAATCATTTTACAAAATCCTCACAAGCTCTCAGTACAATCTCCAATTGTTACACACTACACAATCTCATATCTAACAAAACACATGCTCCAATCTGCTCCACCTGTTAGCCTGCCTCTACTGTGCAATCCCTGATGAATATTGGCCCTGACTAAGTTCGAATCCACCTGGTATGCACTACGCAATCCTCATTGGCATCTCCATCAATGTGTGGTGCAAACTCATGCACCAGTATGGTCACAACTGATAGTCACACTTGCTCTTTCACCTACCTCTTCACTGGTCTCCACTGAAACTGTCCATGCACTGAAGTTAACTGATGTATTCTTTAGTTGATTAATGAGTTTATAATTAGTAAATTAATTAATAATTAATTCACACCACTCTCACTAGTGTATCAATCAGTTAGACTAGATACAACTAGCTCAACTATGTTTAACTAAGTTAAATTGAACACAACTCCACCAACTACCTCAATAACTCCACCAAACTCTGTCACCCACCGAATCGGTCTCCATGCAATAATGCTCCACTAAACCCCGTGAACAGTATAATTCTTCCGTCGTTCGCATGCGATATATGTAAACAATCAGTGTTTCAAGAGGAGATAATGTTTAGAGTCCAAATATTATTAAGAGCTAATAATATTTGACATATCTATTTTAGACTGGCAATCTAAAAATAGATTCCGCCCAGTATGTCTAAAAATAGAAGTCTATCTATTTTTTCCGACTTGACCAACCATCCACAAATAGCATCCTGCAACTCATAGAACATGATCCGTATGTCTAAAAATAGACTTTGCGCCAAAAATAGCCTACGGGCCCACTTAGTGAAGGCGACTTCTTTCCACTAAGCTCATCATCTTGTTGCATTCTCAACAGAATGATCTTCTCAAAGAAAAAAAACATGATAAAATTACCATATAACAACCATACTACTTATTGGAGCTTTATAAATTATCTCATGGAATTATTTACATCCATATACATATGCGCATACACTAGAACATCTCCAAAACATATGTCAAAAATATACCAGGAATCATACCAAAAATTTTGATGTGAAAATAAACATGCTCCCTAACCTGAAATTCCTCAAAAACCCTGTGTTAGTCTGCATAAATCTTCTATTTTTCTAATGATGCCTTTAGATTCTTATTTATAACCTTCATTTAATTCTCAATTTTTTCCAACATGTCTGGTTCAATCAACACACTGTTAAATGGATCACACCAACTCATGGGAGTATTACAACTCCACCTATACAGTGCCTTGAAGGGACTCGTCCCCAACGACTCTTGATACCCATTGTTGTATGCAAAATCAACCAATGGTATATACTCTTCCCACTTCCTCTTCTAATTCATTACATACATCCTCAACATGTCCTCTAACACCCTATTGACCCTCCACATCTATCCATATATTTGTAGATGATAAGCTATACTGAAGGCAAACTATGTACCAAAAACTACGTATTTAGATACCGATGTAGCACAGGTGTTCATCATAGATGTAGTTAGACTACATGGTGTTCTAAAGAATATTGTGTCAGATAGGGATGTGAAGCTTCACATCCCTATTTGGCATAATCTTCTTTGGAAAACCATGTAATCTGAATACATCTATGATAAACATCTGTGCTACATCACTAGATAAATACATAGTCTTCATTAGAATGAATTGTGCTACCTATGTCAACCTGTCCAGAAAAACCATGATGGAATCATGTTGTCTCACTGTCCTCGGTAAACCTATGATAAAGTCCATGGAAATGAACTCCCATTTCCATAATGGAATCACAATAGGTTGTAGTAGTCAACCTGGATGCTTACACTCTCCCTTCACTTGCTGACAGTAAAAACACATAGCCACGAAATTTTCTACATCCTTCCTCAGATTCGATCAATAATAAAACCTCTTCACTATAGTCAATTTCTTCTGTAATATTCCTAAAATTAGCATGCAGCTAATAGGAATATTAGATTTTGATTTTTTCACCTAGAAGATGAATAAATGGGAAAAGGACCCATATTTAACTTTTATTGACATAAAATCCCTCTTGGTGTGAAAAGGGGATAACTTGGTGGATGGATTTTTCATTTCCCATGTGTGAACAGGAAAAGAATCATGTTGATTCAGTCAAGTTGACCAAGTCAACAACATTGCTTAAGAGGGTATGGCTTGCTTGAAAAGACAGCACAGTTTTGGAGGGAAAGTATTCACATGGTGTTGGAAACCCTAATAGGTGGGACCCAAGGTGAGGAGGCTCACAAAATTTATAAGGAGGAAGATAGCAGACTTTTGAGGTCAGCTTATGGATTATTATTTTTGGTCTGCTCAGACTATTGAGCATTCTTCAGCTGTTGAGCTGAGTATGTAGTGTTGTTTAGCTGCTTAGGAGTTCCTTCTCCTTCATTGAGTGATCTCTTGGAGGGGTTCAGTTCTTCATTTCCCACATCCGGGCTTAAGGCCTAGCATCCTCCTTTAGCCACATTGTTATTTTTGTAGAGAATAGTGCTATGTTGCAGGGTGTTGCAGTGGGAGACTCACAACACCAGATCTTGAGCTTATCTTTTAGAGGAGGGAGCTCCCCTTTCTTTACAAGATCTGTACAGGAGGTTCTGGAGAAAAATTCACATATTTTCATAAGGCCAACTTAGCTCCCATCCACTATATTGTATTTACTGGAGAAAATGCATCATTTTTTCCAGAGTTGCAGCTGCAGGGTTTGAACCCTTGCTTGTGAACTCATTCTTTGGAGAAAGGGCCAACCCTTCTCCCGGAAGGCTATGTACTTCATTCGTCTTCTGTCCATTGTATATTTCAGTCAAATTTATTTAGTGTTGTATTAAAACTGTGTTTTTCAGATCCAGATCTGTAGATCTGCATTTTTGTACATTGTGCTCTCATGAAACCCTTGCCGGGTTGATCTCATTTTGTATAAAAAGGAAGGAATCTCCATTTTCTCAGACATTTATGCATTGTATACTCCAGATATATTTTGTCTCATTATTTTCTACATAAACCCTCATAAAAATAACATTGTCCTTGCTTTAGTACTTTTTGCATGAGATAGGCTATGGGGTTTGGGCTTATTTAAGGCATATTGACTTGGGGAGATATGTTTATGCTGGCTAGAGTGATTTTTTTCACTTATAATTCTACATGTGAGTTGTATGTGATGTATTATAAGAGATCCAATTCCCATTTCTCACTTTTATAGCGTTATTTTCTGAAGACAACTATTTTATGCCCTGTATTTCTGCATTTCCCCACTTGGGAAGGAGGATATAGGCCATATTATTGCTAAGGTTCTTACATTTGCTGGTGAGATGTTATTTTACATATAATGATATGTTCTACATTTCCATGCTCATGATTTTCTGAAGCTCCAACTTTGGAATATCTTAAGATATTCCATTTGTTGTAAAAAATCCCAATTTTTGGATATTACATTGGTATCAAAGCTGCCATCTTGGCTCAGCTTGTGGATTTCAGATCCAATCAGAGGATAAGAAAAAGTGGAGGACAATATGATGGATAGTATGAGATTACTCTCATCTATTTTCAGATCTAAGAAGAGCCTCTCCAAGGAGGTTCAACCGATGGAAGAAGAAAGATGCAATGAAACTCCAAGAGGGTTTCAAGGAGGAGAAAGCTACAGTGAGACCTTTGGAAGGTTTCAGGAGAAAGAAGAAGGTGCATGCACTACCTATTCTCATAGAGGGAGTGGAGAGCAAGAAGACCACTTAGAACATGAGATCATGAGTGGGTATTTGGCAGAATACAAGTGCCAACCTAGGGATTTCAAAGAGACCCTAGATTTTCCTCAGTTTATTCAACTGAGAGAAGAAAGAAGACCCTGCAATGAGAGAATGATAAGAGGCAACAAATTTCTGTTGTCTACATTTGAGGGATCACTCAAGTGTGCAGTAAAGACTTGGGTGATGAAACTAGAGGCATTTTTCCTACTACACCTAGTAGTGGAAAAAGAGGCTGTGGAGATCTCAGCGCTGCACTTGGAGGGAAAGGCAAGATCTTGGTGGATCAGCCATGTAAATCATGCAAGAGTATATACTTTTTCTGATTTTACTCATCAAGTAATCATAATATTTTACAGTAGAAGATCAGAGGAGGAGGAGTCCTCTTCTCCATTTGAGGAGCCTTGTACCAGTGCTATCACCATCATGGAGGGGTAGCCATCTGTAGCAGTAGTTGGATCAGCCAATAAATTGAAGAAAGGAACTCTTGCAGCCCTACAATAGTTTCCCAAGACTCACCAAGGTATGCATGTATTTCCATTTTTGATCATTTCAGAAAATCTTATGGGAAGCCTTGGAAATTTGTCCTCACATGGCCTAGGATCAGAACACATTGTTGTGGGGGAGCAACAAGCTTGCACAACACTGTGAAAAATGGGATTGATCCAAGAGAGGATGAAAATTAATTCCTTTACACCCTTATTGAGTTGCATGCAGCATAAGGGTTTAGGGTGCAATATTGGGGGAGCCATGATAGATTTTGAGTCACTTCCTATTGGTGTTTGGCCTTCAACACACTTGGATTCCTATGGATTCAAGAGATTGGTTGATGAGAGGTATTTTCTGAAATATCTCCAAGGGGTTACATCTCAACTTCCCATGAGGTGTAAGGAGGGATACTTACTTTGGGAGATTGGCAGTCTTCATTGGGAAGATACCAAGGGGAAAAATGATTGGAGGCATCCACATTTGGATGAATGGAGGTGGATGGAGAGCAAGAGGTTGGTGAGCCACTTGCAGATCTATGACACAGGGAAGAAAGAAGCAAAGCTGTGTTGGCTACTCTTGAGAGAGTTTGGCCATCATGAGGCATATCCTTCTCCTAAGGGTATGAGGGTGGAAGACAGTTGGCAGGACACTAGCATCATATGGCAGCTTAAAGGTTGGGTGTATCATGTTGATTTGATCCTCTTCACATCAATCAACATATTTTCAGCTCATGATTTGTATGATGGAGGCGTGAGAGGGTAGAAAGAGTCATTATTGATGTGGCTTCTCTTGGGAGAGTATGGGCAGAAATTTTCCCATACTTTTCATAATATTTCCAGAGAGAAGGAAGGCACATTCATGGTGCAAGGAGGCTACCCTTTTGCATCGGAGGATTATGAGGGGCTTCCATGTAGGAAGGAGATATTATCACATAGTAGCATGATGTTGGATGGCTTTGGCATATGTAATGTCAAAGGGAGGACTCATGGAGCCTTATTTCTAAGGCCTACAACACTGTCACATGGGAGTGTGTTCTTATTGATGGAGTGTTCCAAGGAGTATATGTATCCCTTCTTCTTGAAAATTTTTATGAGGAGATCCTCATGGGGGAACTTATACATGGACATCACTTTTAGCCTACTCACCATGCATGGTAAGAAATAAATTTATGTGCTTGTTGATTACTCTATTGAGAATTTGTATTTTCTCACCATATGTAAACAGTGCATTGCTCCAGAAGAGATCAAGATTATTTATGGGTTTCATGGTCACTTTAGGGCCAAATTTTGTAATGTTGATAACCCATCTCTACATGACTTTGGGAAAGTGTTGTATTGATTTGATTGTACACAGCTGGTATATATTGCTGCTTACTACTCCATAGTAGATGAGCTAACATGCATAACTAAAAATTCTTTGAAGAACAACTTTCCACTTGATGCTCTGAATCAGCAGTTGGAAGGATTGCACTGTATCCACCAGACAAACCATGTGTATCATCCAAACTTTCACATAACCTTCATCCATTTTATTATTTGGATGCCATATGGTGATGATGTGCCATTCATATTGTATGGAATGGTTTGGGTTGGCATGGCTCATGAATTTGGAGGAAGGGTCCTTGGAGACTCAATCTTCTTCTTGCCGTTGGAGGGAAATCATGTTGCATCCCAAGATCAGCATGCCCTCTACAATTATCATATGTGGAGAGGAGGACAGTGTGGGATAGGCCCTCTTGCATATCATGTTCATTTATTTAGCCCACCTATGCTTCAGGAGCCAAAGGTGGAGGAGATTATTCATGAGTTTCCATGCTAGACGGTGACTCATTTCATATGGATGATAGCTTGGGGGTGGAGGTTTCACTTGGGAATGAGGATTTCCAATGCATTTCATACTCCATGCCTTGAGAGGACCTATAGATAGTAGATAGTTATCTCCTTGAGTATGCTATTTCTGCATGATGATAACCATTTGGGGTATCCACCAAATGCTAATTTGTTTGCTTAGGGGAGGCACTATGAGGATTCATTTTTGAGACAACATCTTTTTACTTGGAGGAGATCATCATACATGGATGCTACAGGGAGAGGAGGAAACATAACTCAGTCCATCCTTGCACTTGCTTTAGGACAAGAAATATTTGAGAGGGGAGGACTGTAATATTCCTAAAATTAGCATGCAGGTAATAGGAATATTAGATTTTGATTTTTGCACCTAGAAGATGAATAAATGGGAAAAGGACCCATATTTAACTTGTATTGACATAAAATCCCTCTTGGTGTGAAAAGGGGATAACTTGGTGGCTGGATTTTCCACTTCCCATGTGTGAACAGGAAAAGAATCATGTTGATTCAGTCAAGTTGACCAATTCAACAGCGCTACCTAAGAGGGTATGGCTTGCTTGAGAAGACAGCGTAGTTTTGGAGGGAAATTATTCACATGGTGTTGGAAACCCTAATAGGCGGGACCCAAGGTGAGGAGGCTCACAAAATTTATAAGGAGGAGGATAGCATACTTTTGAGGTTAGCTTATGGATTATTATTTTTGGTCTGCTTAGAATATTGAGAATTCTTCAGCTATTGAGCTGAGTATGCAGTGTTGTTCAACACAAGGCATTCCTGCTTAGGATTTCCTTCTCCTTCATTGAGTGGTCTCTTGGAGGGGTTTAGTTCTTCATTTCCCACATCCAAGCTTAAGGCCAAGCATCATCCTTCAGCCACAGCATTATTTCTATAGAGAATAGTGTTGTGTTGAAGGGTGTTGTAGTGGGAGACTCACAACACCAACTATTGAGCTTATCTTTCAAAGGAGGGAGCTCCCCTTTCTTTGAAAGATGTGTACAGGAGGTTCCAGAGCACATTTCACATATTTTCATAAGGAAAACTCAGTTCCCATCCACTACAGTGAATTTTACTGGGGAAACTGCGTCATTTTTTCCACAGTTGCAGCAGCAGGGTTTGAACACTTGCTTGTGAGCTCATTCTTTGGAGAAAGGGCCAACCCTTCTCTCTGAAGGCTCTGTACTTCATTCTTCTTTTGTCACTTGTATATTTTAGTCACATTTATTCAGTTCTATCGTAAAACTACTTTTTTCAGATCCAAATCTACAGATCTACATTTTTGTACATTGTGCTCTCATGAAACCCTTGACGGGTTGATCTCATTTTGTATAAAAAGGAAGGAATATCCATTTTCTTAGCCATTGATGCATTGTATACTAAAAATCTATTTTTTCTCATTATTTTCTACATAAACCCTCATAAAAGTAACCCTGTCCTTGCTTCAGTACTTTTTGCATGAGATAGGCTATGGGGTTTGGGCTTATTTGAGGCATATTGACTTGGGGAGATTTTTTATGTTGGCTAGAGTGATTTGTTTCACCTCTATTTCTGCATGTGAGTTGTATGTGATGTATTCTAAGGGATCCAAGTCCCATTTCTCACTTGTATAGCATTATTTTCTGAAGACAGTTGTTTTATGCCCTATATTGCTGCATTTCCCCACTTGGGAAGGAGGATATAGGCCATATTCTTGCTGAGGTTATTACATCTGCTGGTGAGATTTTATTTTACATCTAATGAGCTATTCTGAATTTCCATGCTCATGATTTTCTGAAGCTCCAACCTTGGAATATCCTAAGATATTCCATTTGTTGTAGAAAATCCCAATTTTGGGATATTACATCTTCTGATAGGTTGGGTAACCTGAATACGGTTTCACATGAAAGTCCCTCAAGAGCATTTTTAAACAGATGCATGGTAAACATGAAGGATAGTAAACACACAAGATGAAACTGAAGGATAAGCGTGATTTATTTTATTATTGACCATAGATGTACATTTATATCACATTGGTGTGACCCTTGGATTCCCATTCCAAGTGGTCTCTTGGACTCCATTTTTCCATTCGCCTTCTACACCTACCCATTGAGGATTAGGTTTCCAACATTCCCCCCCTTAATCCGAAGGGGTACGTGTGAGTCTAAGAAGAGAGTTGTAATACAAATATGCAAAGTATGCATGGTAGCACTTACGCTGAATGAGCTCTCTGAAATTTTGGCATAAAGAGGTGGTTTAAGGATGACCACCAACACTGGAATTCTTAGTGCAGTTCCAGGAACTCTTCCAAATCTGCCAAGAAGCTGAGGGCTTTTACTAGAGGAAGTGTCCCTCATATTTGAAGAGGGAGACCTTCAACCTAGAAGAAGGGAGGCCTACAGCCTGCTATGGTTTAAGGATGAACACCACCACTAGAATTCTTAATGCATTTCCCAGAACTCTACCAAAGCTGGTAAGAAGCTGAAGTCTTCTGCTAGAGGAAGTGATCTGAATTCTTTGAAGAGGAAGAATATCAACCTCTCATATATGGTTTAAGGCTATCAACCAACCAAAGAAATTTTCATGGGAATCCATGTCTCTGGATACAACTCTGAATCTAGAATGACAAGTTGTGGCTCAGGCTTGCTTGATATGGCTTTGAATCTTGTAGATGACCACAATTCCCCCCCTGTCAGGTACAAGGTGAGATGATGGCGAAAACTCAACTGCAAGATTGCTCACTATTTTAGAACAAGTTCTGACATGTGACTTAAACATCTTCTTACCTGTTGATGCCCATTGCCAAGAAGTGATCCATCCAATATGAATCTTTGTTCTTGCAGGAGGCTTGTTTCTGAAGAATCTATGTGAAGAATGGGTGTGCCGACCACAGTGCTTGCATGGGCGAAGATCGAAACAGTGATCTTTTATATGGCCAACTCGATCATAGTGTTGGAATTTTACAATCTGTTGTTGCTGTTGTGGAAGAGGAGCGGGATCTGGAACAGCTGAAGGTGAACTGTCATACAAAAATCCGGCACTCTAAAATTTTATGGGCTTGGAGTAGTCCAGAATATGAAAGGACAACTCCTTGTCATATCCAAGACCTGTTTTTTGCTTGTTGTGGACAAGCTCTTTCCAAGGTATGATTATGGGCTTGGGAAGTGCAGTGTGAACATCTACATCTGCATACAAAAATGCTTTTATACTGGGAATTGAATGTGAATCAACAGTAACATTATTGGTTGGCTGCTTATGGGATTCTGTTTCAATTTTCTGAACAAAAACAAGTTCAAAATGATGACTCCGCTTCTGTAATTCTTCTCGTTGTAGCTAAGATTCAAGCTACAAAAAATATATCTTTTCTTCTGTGTTTTACAGACAAGTTCGAATGTATGAAAGAGAGGCTTTGCTTATTTTGGCCATATTGGACTCAGTCGTGGAGAGTATGAGAGTATCTAAAAACTTTAATAACTCCGTAATACTGACCATTTTGTTAACAACTCACACTCAACAAATGGGAAACTTGATAGGAAACTAAATGTGAAATGTTCCTATAGATCCCCTCTGGAACAATATGCCAATCAACAATAGTTTTCAACAAGCAATGGTTGTAATACAAAATGATATTTCTTTGGGAAATAAGATGAGAAAGTGGTGAAAATTCCAGCAACAAGAATTACTCATATAGAGGCTTTTTCTAGATTTTCAATGCATGCATATAAATATCCTACAATAAAGGTCCATTCACAGGTTGGCACAGGAGACCCGAACTTTGTAGGAGATTTCAATTTGTAGGAAAATGCGCAGTCATAAACTGACCATTTCAAAACAAAAATGATCCATTCCATATTAAGAAATGACTATTGCACCATTCAATCAACGAATCAAATGACAAATTCATTGTTGAAGAAGCTTCACGATGAGCTTAAACATGTAATTTGGATGGAGCTTATGTTACATGAATCTTATGTGCCTTCTCTCATTTATTTATGAATATTATGTGGCTCTTCCACCCTTAGGCTCCATCCTCCTATTCCACTTGGCCTTCCTCACTCTTATCTGGAGGATTTCTATGTGTTGGTCTACGCCTTCAAATTAAATTGAAATTGGAAAGGACAAAATTTCATGGGATAAGTTATGGTTGTAGCAGAGTGTGGGAGGGACAGTGAGCAGTGGGAGGGCCGAGGGAAGGCCTAGGGGCAGTGGTAGGAGCGATGGAGGAAGACGTGTTATGGGAGGAGAGGTCACCAGAGGTCGAGGGAATATGAGATGGGGAGGGAAGGTGAGTTGGCGGGAGGGAAGGCGGGCCGACGTGAGGGAGGCAGGTGAGTGGAGAGAGGACTTATAACAAAGTTTTTCTCCACCCTTGGGAAGCAGGGGAGGGGGGGGGCACGTGGTAGCCCTAGGCTGCACCACAAGTCCTCTCCGCATTATCTTGATCCTCAACCAATAACAATATTCCAAATCACCAAAAATTTCAACCATTGCAGTGTTGCCACTTGGTAGAACCTTACTCGCCTAGAGGTAGATGACCAATTTTGACCTAGCCAAGTCATCATGCCATGTCAGTAGTGCGAATTTCTGACTAGGCAACCTATCTGTCTTTTTTTTTTTTTTTTTGCATGTTTAGAAAAGCGAACATAACTCATTTCTGGGAGCACATGGAGTGCATTTTTTGTGAAACGAAGTATGTCGGATTCAGAATGAAAACCACTACGCAGTCATTCAGGTTTCGAGCCATTATGAGAACTTTTACTTTTTAACATAAAACTAAGCCCCTGAGCATGTAAATACCTTACATGTATAAGCAGTCATATGCTCATGAAAGCACATTTACAACAACACCCTTAACCCTTCCATGGCGACATCACTGGCACCATGAAAAACATCATGCGGATGCAACCAGTACACATACCACAAGCATGACAAAGATATGCATGAACAACTTGAATGCATGAGGACAATAATATTGACAACACCAAACGTTTTCCAAGGAGAGTGCAACCACCCTCTAATACCACCTGTAATGTAAACCTCCCCTCACAACTACCCAAGTAACCGTCCAACTTGGGTAAACATGAGATGAGGGTGGTTAAGAGTAGACTCAACTTCCTTGGTGACTTTAAGGAAATGGAATTGATGTCTAAAACCATAAAATAGACCCCCTGTACCTGCTATAGGACCCTAAGAGGATATCCTATTCATCCACCTGATGTGTCCCTAAGTCCCAATTAATTTTAATGAATAAAACCCTTGGATGCTCCCTTGATATGGGCAAGGGTGTATCTAGGAAGCTCTAAATGATCCCACATCATAGACATGTGTGTGTCAAGCGAATTTTTTCCTTAGACCTATGCCAACGTTCGTGAGATTTATGGAACTTTCTAAGCTCATAATCACAGGCACTGCCTAGAACTTCCAGTAGCTTCCAGAATCCATCAAACACATGATGACAATGCTAATGCATCAAAATATGACTCCATGACTAGGCATGACCATCCCCAATCAGGATTGATATTATTTTAAACACTTGGCATAGATCAAATCTACAGGTCTAGGATACAAGACAGTGCATGAATGACTGAAAACTCTTATGAGAGATGACAAGAAGGATAATTACCCTCTTGCTCAAACTGATTTGACATGAATTAGGTATTGCATCCATTATTTTAACATTTACAAGTAAATACATGAAATATCCATGACTTGAACCAATCATATAACCATACATATAACCAACATAAAAATATGTAAATAAAATTGATATAACATCCATTAAAGCTACACATTAATAAGAAAAAAAGGAAGAGAACTTAAATTTTATTAAACATAGGTAATAGTTGACTAGGTTCGGGACTTCCCTGTACCACCCGACCATAGACATGGCTGAGATGATTCTCTCTTCAGCCAGTCACTCCCATGCCATATTCCAAGCATTATTGTGGGATCTCATAGATAACCCAATCCAAAAAAAACCAAGAAAATCCAGAGGTTAAACAACCTCCACCCTCACATTACCGTGATCGCACCTAAACCGATGCCCCGATCAAAAAACCGAACCGAGCTTGGAATGCCTCTAGAAATCCATCGTTATCCTTGAGGAATTTTCCATCTCCTTGTCTCTCATTATTTACCACAATCCAATCCTAGATCACTAGGCCCTAAATCGAAACACCATCCTCAGGATTTACCATGTATCTCGCCAAAACCGGTCAAGGGATTCCTAGGCCTTTAGGAATTTTCCTTGAGACCACCTCTGCTCAAGATTCTGAAATGCATCTAGAAATTCGAAATATCAAAACTGAGATTAAAATCACAACACACAATGTCTATCCGGAAAAAGGAAAGGAAATGTTGAAAACCACTGTCAAAACCCAAGGATACCATGGCACTGAAAACAAGATAGCCAAGTACCAACATGCATAATCCATGCATGTCAAAACCAAAAATGAAATCACACATGTAATATGTTACCTACAAGTGTTCCAAATGAAGCTGCTAGATCTTTCTCTTCCTTTTTTGATCTTTTCTTTCCTTGTCCTCCCTTTGCTTTCTCTCTTTTTTCTTAGCTCAATACTGAAATTCTCTAAGAAAAATCTAAGTATCCAAGAGTATGGAGAGACAATAATTAGAGAGCTCCAAAAATGAACTCACAAATGGTTACGCTGAAAAAGGTACTAGTTGAACCTCATAAGCCTTTTTATCAATTAGGCCTCTTTTTTCTTAATTTTCCTTAATTTTCCTTCATTTTCCTCCTCACATGTAACTTGTGACCTTTTACCTTCATTTTCTCCTAATTTCCTTTATTTTCATAAATAAATGTGCCAAAAATACCTTTTTCCTCTTTAATTCCTTAGCCATTTCCTTTTCCAATTTTCCTTTGCCATAAACACACATCCAGTGATGCTGACTAAGATATATTTTCCTAACATTCAGCTTAGAATAAGTGTCCCTTGACCATGGTCTTATTTTTTTCCTTTATTAACTTATATTACATGAACTTTTAGCCCGGGTCTGTTACACATACCATTTTTTTGTCCACCACTAGCAAGGAGAAACTACTCCTTTCTTTTTTAGCCACTAATAAATGGAATTCCCAACTTCCACAAACTCTTGGAGGCACACTTTCATTTATTTTCAAAATGAGCTCCAAGGAGAACTTCACGAACCAAAAAAACCATGTCATTCTTCTCTGCAATATAATAAATATGTCCAAGAACAAAATATGGATACAAAATAATATTTTCATGAATTCACTAGCAGTAATAATACTCTAAATGATATCTAACCATTCCTTACTCGATCTCCAAAATTTTAGCATAAGTTGTTGGTTGAAACACGCTTTGCTACATTATATAAATTCTACACACCACTTCAAGTTTTCTACATAATATTCCTCACAACTTGCACACTTTCCTATTCTCATACACTTTCTCAACCTCACAATAAATCAAACCAAACTCTCATATAGAGAATTTCCTCACATAAATAATTTTCCAAGGTGTAAATACAAAATAATACAGAGCTCAAAAAATCGGTTTATTTTCTAGATTGAACTAATATGGTATTTTGAACATTTTCCCTCCATAATGTAAATCTCCTTGATCTTCATTAAATGAAGGATATTTTCAACTTTAACTAATTTTTAGACGAAGAGTAATTTTTTAGAAACTTTTTGATAAAATACCAGCTGCAAATACAATAGAAAATATCCATTGAGTGTGCACACAATTCATAAATTCCACCTACAACTATTGTCACTAGGATAATATGGGCATCTTAGAGAATATTTTTTCTTGGATAATATGGGATTCCCAATGGTTATGCTTCTATCTTTTCTTGGTGCATAACTTCCTCCCGGAGAAGATGCCTTAAGACATGAATTTTGCATCCTTCTGTCACCAAATTTGCATCTTAGCTTCAAGACATTAACATATATACCTAAACATTGTTATAAGCATAAAATATCATGCATGAGACCCAATACAAATTTATAATACACAATTACAAAGAAAATAGTGCTAAGTTCTTATTGACATCAATGCCAACACTGCAATGAGAATATTCACAACCCTTACAAAGGGAATTCAATGGAGTCAAGAAGAAGAGTTAAGAGAGTTACAGAGCACTAAAGATAATTTAGGTTTCTATCTCGCAGACACAAACACCTCCAACACAACATGGGATATTAAACAGGTCATCATGGAAATGAATAAGGAAAACAGAGGAAGAAGGAAGAATAGGTTGCTCATAGGATGAACAACAATTTTGAGTAAGGGATTATGATGGGCCTCCCAATTAGGTAAAACATAAGGCCTATCTAGCCTTTTGTAGGGACATAAAGGTTGTACTATTCCTTCCCATTTACACTTAATAACGTTTCCTTAGAATAAATGAGTTCTTAGGAAGGTTAAAGATATTTACCATGATTTATGTGCCTAGTGTAATTATATTGCAGTATATCGAGAATATTTGGAATAGACCATGAGGATATCTAGTTATAGAGATTCATGGGACATGTCCCCTAATATAGAAAGATAAGATGTGAATATATTGGAGCACTATATACTCTTCCATGTTTCCATGAAATCACTCAAGGAGAATGATCCTATTTTCTAGGAATTTCAAATGGAAATAAGTCTTCCTTTCATGGAGGTTTCCCCTCATTCATTTCATACAAATATAGGGTTAGAGTACCCCATTATTCAACTATTCAAAGTTATTGGAACTAGTAGAAGCATAAAATTGGAGATCCTTAGCCATTTTAGTTTTGAAACTTTTTATGTACAAGAAATTGTTTTACTAATGGAGGAAGTATTTGGTTCTTATAATATTTATCCTTTACGGATTTGAGATTCCTTGGGTTAGGGCCCACCACAAGTGCTCAAAACCCCTTCTATATCATTCTTCATTATGCACTGGTGCATTCAAGCAATTTATTTCTGAGTATTATTTTTATGCAGGGTTAATTAGCTTATTTATGATCAATATTTTTTTTCATAACATAAGAGCACTAGATAATAGAATTAGTAATGACTATATTGCATAGTTAGCATATATTTTTTTCAATTTGATTCCACTTTAATTGATGATATATTTTTTTTTCCATCATTTCTATTTGTTGTATCTATACAGTCCCTTACTTTTGCAAAGCTACAACAGATTTTCTAAATAAATCCTCCTACCACTAACATGATGATGCGAACATGATTTATTTTTCATTTATTAGACTTAATTATCCTACTATTTCTTTCAAACTACATCATTATCACATTTCACTGCTCACTAGACTGTCTCTTGTAGAAAAAAAAAGGAACTCTAGTAGTAGCTTGCATTTTTCTTCTAAAACTATTCAAACTTTCTTCCAAATCATGGTTAATATTCTTTTATATTTTAAAACATCCCTAGAATTGTGAAGATGGAATTTAGAGGCAAGGAGATGAATTAGATTATTTGACCTATCTTTTTGTATAAATGTCCTTTTTATTGAAGAATTAGGGTTTTCTCTTTACAATCTTTACTTTAGTTGTGAATTTCCTTTCATTTCATAGTATAATAGACATGATTTCATTTAATCTCAGTTAATTTTGTTTTCCTTATTTTATTTCATTTATCGTAGGTTTTATTATTTTCTTTCATTTCCTATAATTCTAATTTTTTCTGGAAGCATATAATAGATAGAATGGTCTCTATGTAAGTAGATCTCATCTTAGTATTTCCACCCCTATAAAAGTCAACAAGAGAAAAGGATAACTCCTAATGCACACATAGTTCCAATCCTTCTTAATTTTTTATGAACCTAGGGTTGACAATTATATATAATACCCTTGGGAGTTGCAACATTATTGTTGCAATACTGAGGGCCATCATATGGTTCAAACAGAAATAGTACTGTTGAGGGGATTTTGGACTAGAAATGTGTACAAACTATTTGGAAACACTTCCTTTTATGGGTGTAATATTTCCATTGTTCCTAAGAGTACATATGAATAAGTAAAATACCATATTTTCCTTGGAGAAAAGATTATGTTGTGGCATAAAATATTAGGGATGCATATTGGAGAGAAGGGACTTGGAGAAAAACATAATAAAAGTATGGTTGAAAGAATTTATAATTGCACTTTAGATATTTATTTCTGTGAACATTTATTTTATGATAAATAAAGTCGAGTAAGATTCCCGATAGCTTGTACAGGGGATAAGGTAATTTTAGAGGTAGTATATAGTTATTTGTTTGGATTTAGGTATATTTTATCACTAGGAAAATTTGTGTTATGTCTCATTAATAGATTATTTCTAAAGAAATAAATGGATATATTTCCTCTGAAATAAATTTGATGTCTTTGGAAAATTTAAAGAGTTAAAGGATATTTTGGAGAATAATATATAAAATAAAATCAAGATGTTGAGGATAGATAATGGTGGGGAATTCTATGGGGATGAGTTCAAGGAATTCTTTAACTAGTGTGGTATAATATGTTAGAATAATAAATCATACAAACTTAGAAATAATGGGGTTGTAGGAAGGACTAATAGAAAATTTATGGAAAAGTCAAGGAGCATGCTCAATGATCATGGGTTGTGATAAAAATATTTGGTAGAGGCAATGGGTATTGCATGGTATCTAGAAAATTAATCACCTTCATTGAAATTGGTTGACATGACTATGCATAAGGAATGGATTGCTAAGAAACCCTCTCTTAACATTTAGTTTCTAGTTGTGACACATATCTAGATGTTCCAAAGGAAAATAAGAGAAGATGTACAATACAGCTAAAAGGTGCATATTTAATGGTTATGAAGATGGTTTAAAAGGCTATAAGCTTTGGAATCTTGAAAGAAAGTGTTACGGTCCCATGATTTGGTAGATTGGTAGACCAAATGCACAGGGTAACATAAGACTAGTCTTTGGAGTCCTAGGACCTAGCCTTCTTGGACTCAGAGAGGGCTCTCTCTATTGTATGCAAAGGATGTGTACTTGTTTGCTTTCCAGGGTTTGAGTTTAGGCTAGTTGTTAAGTGTAGGGTTTTGTTTTTTGTTCTGGTTGGGTAAAATGATCAATTAGGATAGGTGGAGTGAGAGGTCATCAAATCATTGGGATATGGAGTCTATGAAAGTCATGAATATATCAACAATGAGTCAGAGTGCATCACAGGGAAAATCTAGTATGGTCTATGGATCTTTAAGGTTATGTGTGAAATGAAATGGACATTAAGTTGGTGAACAAGGTAGGGCAAAGGGTAGTGAAGTATCTTTTGTCAGATACCCATAAACAAGAAGGTCTCAAATACTAATAAGAAAAATATAATAATCATGAGATAGGGCAAGCCATTAACTCAATGACAATGCTTAAACAAATAGATATTCAAGATGAACAATTCAGTGAAACAAAGAAAGCAAGAAACTTATCTAACTTTAGTGATTTCACCTTCAAGGTTTGAAAACATATAAGATGAAAAATAACTTTAATCAAAGAAGAGGGAACTCCTAAGCATCATGTGATCAAGATACAAGGAACTTTGAGGAAAACTTCTCAAGCATGTATAAAGGGCATGATCAAAACATGGCCTCTTTGGCTAAACCTATCAAGTAACATATCAAAGAGAGATTCCAAAAACAGAGTTTAGATAGCATCAAGTAAGCATGGATAACCATAAAAAATATTTGAAAACTACTTTCTTAAACCATTAATGAAAAAAACAAGCTTAGGTGGGTCTCAAGAGTAGCTAAGAATTTCTTAAACTAACCCAGTAGAGGAAAACATAAAGACAATAGTAAACAGGAAGGACTAAGGTGCCTCCAACAACATTTCTTAGCCTATAATTTTCTGATCTACTACAACATAGAAGGATGGACACAATGATAAACAAGAAAACATGAAAAAATTAGAGACACGTCACCATTAACCAAGCTCAGGGATCCTGCAAGCAAGCCTTCATCATCATGAATCAAAGAAAATCATTCACAAGCTCCACAACACCAAATTTCTCTTCAACCTCAAAAACCCATGTATTGATCTCAAAACTCATAAAATGCCAACATTAACAATGAATCCTCAATGCTCCATTTAACAAGAAAGGAGTAGAAAAACCTAATAGAGTCTCTATAATTCTATTGGCTAATCTGAAATGTCACTATTGTCCTTGAGACCTTGCAAGGCCCAAGGCACAAAATATCTTTTCAGGCATTTTTAGAAAAGAAATTGACATTTGAGCTCTTAAATGCCTCCTAAAACTTTCCAAGTGTACATTTTTTACTTTTCCTCTACTAAGGGCGTAGCACTATGTTTTAAGATGAATTTCTATGCCAAGGGGGTAACACTAGAGTAGGAAAAATGGGTCAACTTGCAACAATGTTTTGAAGGTATTCCCGATGTCGGAATAGGCTCCGTGAGGGCTCATTGGAAAGCCCTTTGATTCTACCTTCCAGATATACCTTTGGGTTTCTTATTGGAACTATGAAACATATTCAAAAATAAAAAAAATCTAAGACTAGTAAAGGCGCAACACATGTCCTAAAAGCCAGGCAGAAAGGTGAAAATTAGGGTTTTTTTTACACTTTTGGAGGACCAAAACAACTCCAATTGACCTAAAACCTTGTGAGCATGCTACACTCAAGCTGATTTTTCCAAAAATGTAAGCCTTTCCTCTTGCATATGCTCTGAGAAAAGGCATAGCACCATGGGTGCTACCCCCTTGGCCTTGAAAATTAGCAAAAAAACAAAAACTTGTCAAAATTCTACCAAATTTGGTGGGTGTGTGCCTCATGGATTTTGAGAGACCCGTAGGGAAGCTTGTGCCAAAATTCCAAGTCTAGCTTGGTATTCTCCTTCTTTTAGTGCTTGAACTTAACTGAGGGCTTCCTTCAGTTTTCCACAAGCAAGTTTGTTTTTCATTGCATAATGCTTGGTCATCTTTTTTTCGAGAGAAAGGCCCCTTTTTATCTTCTTAAAATACTTTTTTTCATTCCTATAATACTGAATGATACACTGAGCCATCTAAAAATCTCTCTACATCTCCCTAATTTGTGCATATTTTCTTTGTAGCAGTATTCTAGTGGCCATCTCCTCATCTTCATTATCACTGTCTAGGTCAATGAATTGGGGAGTTTGTTTAGTTTTCCTGTCTGTCTTACCTTTCTCACCTTTCTCCATTTTTTGTTTTCCCTTGTCAAGTTTTTGAGATGAATAAGGTGGCATGGTCCCTTGCCTCTTGGAGGCAGCAAACACTATCCTTGATCCTCTTTGATATGTGAGAGGGAGAAACTCAAATTTTTATACTAGAATGCTCTTACCATGATTGATCTCAATACTGCCTTTCTTTTCAACAATGATATCTGCATTTATTTCTCTTGCATTGTGTTCTTGGATGCCCTCTTGAGAGTCACTTGCAATTTCCTCCATGCTAGCATTACTGTCATGATATTCACCACTGTTATCAACCTATTGACTGTCTTTTTGGTTCATAGTGTCACTATTGTCATTAATCTCTTGACTGTCTTTTTGGTTTATAGTGTCACTGTTGTCATTATTATTAGGGCTATCAGTCACCATGGTTTATTCATTATTTTCATGACTGTCATTAGCTTCTGCATTTTCCTCACTTTCATCATCTTTATCATTGACATCCTCTTCCTCGTTGTTGGCCTCTTTGTCACTATCCTTTTCATCACTCCCCTGTTCATTGCTTTTTCTTCCTCTTCATCATTATCATGGCCATTATCATTTTCTGTGTGGTCACTGTTAGAGGTGTCTTTATCAATTTCTTCACCTTCCTCAACCTCCTTACCATCCTCTGTAACGTCCTCACTATTTTCATTTTTATCCATGCTACATTTAGTTTCTGCACTTTCCTCACTGTCATCATCCTCATTAATGTTGGCTTCTTAGTCACTTTTCATTTCATCACTTCTCTCTTCCTCCTATTTATCAACATCTGCATCGTCCTCTTCACCACTATATGTTTCCTCTTCATTGTTTTTCTCACTGCCTTTGTCCTCATAATCTACCTCTGTCTCTTTATCCTTATCCCCATCCTCCTCTTCATCATTCTTCGCCTCTTCTTCATTTTTTTTTTTCTTCTTCCTCATCATAATTTTTTTATTCCTCTTCTTCCTCATCATCATTTTATTCCTCTTCTTCCTCATCATCATTTTCTTTCTTTTCTTCCTCATCATCATTTCTTTCTTCCTCTTCTTCATCATTCTCTTCTTGATTTGATGTTTGAGGAGAAGGTGAGGGAGGGAGGTTCTCTTGGGGAGAAGATTCATGTGTCGATGAGAAGTCATGGTCAGTGGGGGGTTATGGAGGAGTGGAGGGAGGTGGATGAGATGATGAGGCTAGATTAGGCTGATGAGGAGGTTGTGGGTTTGTGAAAACTTCATGGGCGATGAATACTTCCCATGGGATACCTTGTTGCTCTAATTGATGCAACAAAATCATCTTGATAAGTGTTAGGTCCCTATATTACTAGAATAGTCCCTTATTTTTGTTAGTGTAACCCCCTTATTGTTATTTTTGTACCTGTGTAACCCCCATATTGTTATTATTGTGCACTTAAATTATTATTGTTAGGTCATCTAGGATTATATTGTGGCCCCATGGACTCCTATATATGGAAAGGAGGTTTTTTCATTTGTATCATCCAAGAATTGTTCATTTATGTAATGTATTGGAGTTTTCCCCCTTGAAGTGGTTGATTTCTAAGGCATTGATCTCTCTTTTCTTCTATTTTTGGAGCTAGTTTCACAACATTTGGTATCTGAGCTTTTGATTATAGGGTTTTCGCTGCTCCAAACAAGTCATCATCACATTTTCTCTATAAATTTATTTCTACTAGGGTTCAAAAGCTGAAATTTTTAGAGCACGAAGCCGAAATCCTGAGGAAAAGCGTCAAAACATTTTAGAGCTTGGTTCACAATATTTTTGGTAATATGATCTGTGGAAGTTAGGGATTTTTCAAGCTCTTGAATTTCATCTCAAAGAGGTGATCATGGGAAAAACTTCATAACTCTCTCTATGAGCATCGGATTAGAATGCTGTAAAAATTGGCCACAAGTACACAGACTTTAGTTTCTTGTCTATCAATTTCAGAGCCGAAGGAGGAAACAGTAACACGTGGCAATTCATACAAGTTCGCTCCACTAAACCAGTCCATAATTAGGTCATTTTGGGAGATTGGACATAACTTTGCCTTGAAGAATCCAAATCAGGTCAGACCTGTGGCATTTGAAAGAGGATGCATAGGGCTATGTTAGGGCCAAATTGCATATATTGAAGATCCAAAATCACAGAGATAATTCAGTTTCAATATAGAGCTCCTAAAAATCAAGAAAAAGGTGTGTATTTGTTTCTGAATTACATAAGTCTTGTGTAAAAAATCAGTTTGAAGTGATTCCAAGGGCTTATTGAGCATATATTTAAGTGTTGGGTTCTGAAATGCCTCATAAAAAGAATTAAACACCCATTAAGCCCTCAGAATACTCTAATATGACTCATGAATATGAATAATTGCAAAATGATCTATCAAAATTACAAGATCAAGTGCACCAAATTTTGCTCTCGCAAAGAGCAGCAAAAAATGAAATGGAAGTTTTGAAGAAAGACGTGGAAGAGAAGATGGATGGTTTGAATAAAGGCATGGAAACTAAGATGGATGGAGTGGAAGCTAATATAGAGGACATGGAAGAAAAAATGAAAGACAACATGGAAAACATGAAGAATGATCTAAAAGCAGACATCAAAGGTTTGACAAAGTTGATACAAGAAATGATTCCTAATGGTGAAAAGATAGTAGAGGAAACTCACGATGAGAACAAAATAAATTTTAATCGTGATTTCATAAAATCTAATGTTGGATTGAAGACCCACCATATTCAAAATATCGATATAAGGAATCTTGATGGCAAGGATCCCGTAACGTGGATACTACAGATGGAGCAATATTTTGAGCTCAATAATGTGAAAAACACACAAAAGGTATGCATTGAAACTTTAAATTTAGAACAAAATACATTTGTATGGTACCGATGGCTTGGCTCCCGTAAAAATTGTCACTTGGTCAATTTTTACGGAGGAAATGATAGCACATTATGAGATACAAAGAGCAACACCTTCTTTAGCCAATTGATACAATCAAACAAAAGGGTTTAGTGGCGGACAGATGAGGACTTCCAAAAATTGAATATAAGGGTAACTAATATTCCAGAGGAACACAGGATTGATGTCTTCATAGGGACTTTAAAGGATAATATCCAACATGAAGTTTGTGTTTGGGAACCTGATTTATTGGAGAAGGCATTCAGGTTGGAAATAAAAATTAAATGTAAAATTATGGAGATAAGGAAGCCTACCACTCACATCTATAAATATGGAAGTGTTGTTACTCCTAGACTTCCACAACCTACAAGGTTGACACCATAACAATTGGAAGAAAAAAGAGCAAAAGGGATTTGCCACAGTTGTGATATAAAATATACTAAAGGTCATAAGTGTGCTGAGAAGAAATTATTTTACATAGATTGTGAAGAGGAGGAAGAAAATGAAGAAGAAACTTAAAAAGTAGAGGATATACACCAAGAAGAAACCCTAGAAGAAGAATAAATGAGTCTGACCATATCATGTAATGCATTGGTAGGAATTAACACTCCTCGAACTCTCAAGATAGAAGGACATATCAAGAAGAAAAAAGAAATAGTGTTGATTTATTCAGGTAGTACCCATAATTTTATTCATCGTAAGGTAGCCAAGGAATTGAATTGTTTCCCATACCAAGCACCAGAATGTCAATTTATGGTTGCAAATAGAGGAACTATGAATTTCTCTGGAAAATTATAATATCAAGTTAGCCATGGGGGAATATGTATTGAATAGCCCAATGCTTTCGATCCCAATGGGAGGTGTTGATGTTGTACTAGGAGTACAATGGTTATAATCTTTGGGTACGATAGCTTTTAATTTTCAAGAACTTTTCTTGAAATTTTTTTTGGAAGGAAAGGAAATCGAATTATGGGGTATCGTAGGGAGGCTAGGAAAGATAATAAGCTCTAATTTCATGACAAAGCTTCAAGAAATAAAAATGTGGATTAATTGCACAATTATTCTCACTAGAAGTTCCAACATCAAAATCACCACTTTCAGACTTCCAAAAAGTCTTGGACAATCATTTCAAGGTGTTTGATACTCCCAAAGGACTCCCACCTATTTGTGATTAGGATCATGCTATTCATTTGATTCCAAGAAGTACCCTCCAAACACGTCTTTACGTATATCCTTGTGTCCAAAAGAGTGAAATTGAACGTATGATTGCAAAATGTTAGAGGCCGGTATAATTCAACCTAGTCAAAGTTCTTTCTTCTCCGCAGTATTGGCACAAGAAGGATGGATCATGGCGAATGTGTCCGGATTATAGGGAGCTCAATAACCTCACCATTAAAGATAAATTTCCCATTCCTATGATTGATGAATTATTGGATGAATTACATTGAGCAATTTATTTTACCAAGTTGGATCTTCGTTCAGGATATCATCAAATTAGAATGAAGACTAAAGATATTCCAAAAACAACATTTCGAACTCATGAGGGTCATTATGAATTTTTGGTCATGCCTTTTGGCCTTACCAATGCACGTTCTAAATTTCAAGGGTTGATGAATTCCATTTTCAAACCCTTCCTTAGAAAATTTGTGCTAGTATTTTTTAATGATATACTAATCTACAACAGGTCTTGGAAGGATCATGTTCAACATGTTGACAGGGTGCTGAAACTGTTGGAGGAGAAACAATTATATGCAAAAACTTCCAAATGTTTCTTTGTAGCAGAAGAGGTGGAATATCTGTGTCATATTGTATCTCACAAGGGTGTTAAGGTAGACCTTAACAAAATTAAGGCCATTAAGGAATGGGAAATCCCTAGAACCATAAAGCAGTTGCGTGAATTTCTCGGGTTAACAGGGTATTATCGCAGGTTTTTTAATAATTATGGGAGAATAGCAGCACCTCTAACAACATTATTGAAGAAAGATGCATTTTCATGGACTCCTGAAGCAACTAAGGCCTCTGAACATCTTAAAGAGGCAATGTGCCTAGCACCAGTCTTAGCTACACCAGACTTCATAAAAACCTTTATTGTGGAATGTGATGCCTTAGGAAATGGAATTGGTGTTGTTTTAATGTAAGAAGGAAGACCCATTTCTTTTGAAAGTAATTCAATCAAAGGAAGGTATTTAAAAAAGGCTATTTACGAGAAGGAAATGTTGGCAATACTACATTCAGTAAAGAAATGGAGACCTTACCTAATGGAAAGACACTTCAAGGTAAAAATTGATCATGATAGTCTTAAACACTTTTTGGAACAAATACTATCTTTAGAATAGCAACAAAAATGGGTCACAAAGGTTTTGGGTTATGACTTTGAAATAATCTATAAAAAAGGGAAGCTAAATGTTGCTGCAGATGCGCTCTCAAGAAAGGCTGAAGAGGTGGAAGCATTGCTTTGTGCCATTTCAATTATCCAACCAGATTGGATAACCAAAGCAAGGGATGAATGGAAGAAGGAAGAAGAAGTGTGGACTCTCATTCAAAAGTTACAACAAGATCCCAATACATTTGATACATTTAGTTGTAAAAATGATTCATTATGGTACAAATATCGCTTATATATTTGCAATAATTCCCAACTAAAACAAAAGATTATTTTGGAATTGCACACTTATCCTTTAGGAGGACACTCAAGATTTTTAAAAACTTACCACAGGGTGAAGAAAGAATTTTTTTGGGATGGCCTTAAATCTGATATTCAAAAGTTTGTGGCGGAATGTTTGGTTTGCCAGCAAAATAAAGTTGAGACAATTAAGACCCTGGGTCTTCTACAACCTTTATCTATTCGAAGTCAAAGTTGGGAGGAGATTTCAATGGATTTTATCACCGGTTTAACTAATTCTGAAGGAAGGAGTGTCATCATGGTGGTAGTTGATAGAATTACCAAGTATGCACACTTTTGTGCATTATCTCATCCATTTAAATTGAGTATAGTTGCTACTGCATTTATGGAAACAATTCAAAAGATACATGGAAACCCGAAGATTATTGTAAGTGATAGAGATCCCATTTTTACAGGAAATTTTTGGATAGAATTATTTTCTTGTTTGGGTACTCAACTAGCTCATAGCTCATCTCATCATCCTCAATCTGATGGTCAAAGAGAGATAGTGAATAAATGTTTGGAAGGATATCTTCATTGTTTTGTATCTGATAAGAAAGCACAATGGGTCAAGTGGTTACCTCTCGCTGAATGGTGGTATAACACTTGCTTCCATACTACAGCAAAAATGACCCCATTTATGGCACTTTATGGATATCATCCACCATCCATCACATCTTCTTTAAGGGAAAACTCTAGGGTTCAAGTAGCGGAGGATCACATCGAGCATCAACAAGAAGTTGTCCGACTCTTAAAGGATAACCTAAATTTGGCACAAAATCGAATGAAACAACAGGCAGATCAACATCGTTGTGAGAGAAGTTTTGATGTGGGAGACTGGGTATTTTTACGGCTACAACCATACAAACAAATTTCCCTCAAGTAAGCTAAGAAGGATAATAAATTATCACCAAAGTACTATGGTCCTTACAAGGTTTTGCAAAAGATTGGTACTATGGCATACAAATTGGAGCTTCCTGATTCTTTGTGAGTGCATCCAGTTTTCCATGTTTCATGCTTAAAAAAGGTTATAGGGGACAAACTTCTAGTTCAAACAATATTTCCAGAACTTGATGAGGAAGGGAAAACCATATTGGAACCTGAAGCAGTCACGGAAATAAGAACTCGACAACTATGAAATCGATCAATTTCAGAGTATCTCATCAAATGGAAGAACTTACCCATTAAAGATTCTATATGGGAGGATGAGAATTTTATACAAAAGCACCTGGAGCTACTCAAGCGTTGAGGAAAATAATTTTTTGAAGGAGAGAAGCATGTTAGGTCCCTATATTACTAGTATAGCCCCTTATTTTTGTTAGTGTAACCCCCTTATTGTTATTGTTGTACCCCTGTAACCCACATATTGTTGTTAATGTGCCCTTAAATTATTATTTTTATGTTGGCTAGGATTACATTGTGGCCCCATGGACTCCTATATATAGAAAGGAGGTTTTGTCATTTTTATCATACAAGAATTGTTCATTTATGTAATGTATTGGAGGTTGTCCGCTCGAAGTGGTTGATTTCTAAGGCGTTGATCTCTCTTTTCTTATATTTTTGGAGCTACTTTGACAACAATAAGAGAATGGTGAAAAATACTTTACATTTGTTGTGAAGGAGGTCTCTTTTGCATAATGTATGACATCTTGTCAATACTTCTATAAATATAATAGGGCAAATGTAACAGCTTGGCCCTAGTGAAGTGCATAACCAGTCTTATATGGTAGGAATAAAGTCTAGAAAGCCTCCCCTCGCATGTAAAATACTTCATGATGACTTTCATTAAAGGGGAATATCTCTATAAAAAATTGGAAAAGGGAAAAATAGTTTTGAAATCAACTTGGTATCTTGGTTTCAAGAAAGGTTGATAATGGCTCAGGTCCAATTTCACCTGCTTGAACCATTTTTCTCCCATGCAAGGTATCCAAGTGGCCATAACAATTTTATTGGTTGATAGCTAAAAATTTACCCCAGCTACATGCACTTGATGGTCATGGAGGTTGAGGATAAAAATTTTGGTCAACTGAGGGTGAATTTGGAATCTTTGTAAACTTTCATAGAAATCAAAACAACCCACCTCTTGGAAATGTGCAACTGTTGTAGGGGAGGCTATCAACTCCTTGGTGTTCAAAGGTTCAAACATGTTTACTCTTCCACCCTTTCTTTGCTGTCTTCTAGGCCCTTGGCCTCCCTCACCACTACCACTATTAGTTTTCCTTGACATTTTTATTTTCAACCCTTACCTTGAAGGCCAAAAACCCTAATTTTTCTTTGTGAAAATGATGTAGAAATCTAAGGTTTTTAATCTAATTTAAATGATAAGAACTCAGGAAATGAAGGAGGTGCCTTGTTACTTACCCCTCAGAGGTACTATGGACCCTTTGGAAGTGATTTTGAGGAGCCTTTAGCAAATTGAAGGGCTTGATCTGTTGGAGAAAGATTACAAGATAAACGCGTAGCCTAGGCGCACAACGTCAGGCCAGTCGGGTTGGCCCTGCACAGCCTGTCAGACCTCTTCTTAAAGCGCCCTATGTGCAATTCCTGGGCCAGTCAGGTGGCCTTCACGGGTTGCCGGGCCTCTTCTGAACATGCCCTGTGTGCAGCGCCCAGGCCAATCGGGTGGCCTGCATGCTGGTGAACATGTTATGTGTAACGATCTTCTATTGGGTCTGCATGGTGGTAAACGCACAACTTCCTTACATAGGCGCATAGCGCTCTATTAAAATTTCAAAGGAAATCGCAAATAAGCGAGCAACAAGGTTTTCCAGGAGTGTAGCACCGGGTTCTTTCTGCCCGAATTTTTCCAGAACGCATGAAATTTCTCTTGAAGGATTTTCTCTTTCCTTTGCAAGATGAAAAATGTGCTTAATGATAAACAAGATGCCTTTATACCCTTAGAAAAATAAATTAACATTAGAAACCCACTTTTGCTAAGGTTCTCTATTTTTCTTGTCACTTTATCACGGATATTCTTTTTACCTTTTGCAGGAGGTGAGTTAAAACAAAAAAAATGATCTTTTGTGGGTGATCTAAAAATACAATTTTCTTCCCCTCTCATTGATTATGACAGTGATATCTCTATTTTAACAAAGACTATAAGTCATGTCCACTATTTCTTCTCTTGACCACTTCTGTTTTGCTGCAGGTGCCATAACACAAATTATTTTTGTCTCCTTAGTCATTCTTGGAATTTGACAATTTTAGTTACTCAACAGCAAACTCATGATTGGCTTGGTGTTCCATTTTGACACTTGTCCTTATGATTTCTTACCTTTGACCATTTTGAGGGTAATTAACTGCATTTGAAGGCTTAGTATCCCTCACACTTATCCTCTTTTTATTTCCCTCCCTTTGATGCAATGAAGTATTGTTGCCTTGATAAACCATGGAGGTGACCTTCTGATATCATTCTTCAAGATTCTGACTGCTGTCATCATGGAGATTTATGGTATTCATTTCACTTCTTTTCCTACCTTCTCAAACTTTAGGCTTTATGAATTTTTCCCTTCTTCATTTATAATTTATAGAAATATTCAATTCACGCTGGTGAGGCTGATGTACATCTGTCCTTGTGATTTTCTGCATTGGATTCTTGGTTGAAAATACTATTTATCCAATTAGTCCTGAAAACCCCAATTTTATTTGAACATAGGCATGTTGTCTCTCCTTTTTTGTGGGTATCCTTCCAATGAGGGACAGACCCCTTACTTTACCTTATTTTCTATTTATGGCCATCTCAATCATTCCAGCAGAAATGTCAACAAGGGAAGTTGTCCCTTGCAGAATTTTTTCTTGACCAAGGAGGTCTTCCTTAAAGGATTTTCGGTCTATCTTGGGCAATCAAGTTCTGACCATCCTTTTAATTTAATTTAATCTTCTTGGCCCATGTAAAACAATGATCTCAGAATACCAAAACAAACCTACAACTTATGAAACCCTAAATGACCTACAGGGAGGCTTTTGGTTTTGGCCTTTGGTTGAAAACTTGACTTAGGGTTTTTAGGTGTAAAATAGAGTTTTTTATAGAATTTATGCATTGTAGACCCAAAACTACTGATTTTGATTTATCTAAATAGCCTATAAAGGTAGCTTGAAATCACCAATGCTTGAGGAACTTGGCGAATAGGGGAAAAGGTTAGGCTACTTGGAAATCCAAGGTGGAAGTAGAAAGGTTAGGCAAGTCAAAATAGAGTGGTAAGGTCAGAGGTGGAAAAATATAGTGAAAATGAGTGGCATCAGCCCATGATGGGCCTTCTGGGAGTGATAGGCTAGCCCTAATATGATAGGATAGTAAAATAGTGAAAAATTGATCCTAAGGATAATGAAGGCAGTAAGATTTCTAGAACTCACAATATTCATGAATTTTGTTTCTAGAAATCTAGTATAAGAACTTAGTCATCTATAAAAAGGAAAAATTTATTGATGACTAACAGTGGCTCCACTTGGGGACGGCAGCTCCTTTTCAGGAGGTGTCCAGAACCTCAGAGTTCAGATCTTTGAGTTTTGAAGACCAGTTCCTTACTTTTACTTTAAAGATTTGTCTTCCTTCATTTGCTGATGTTCTTTTGAAGCTATGATCTCAAAAAATTGAAAGGAAACGATTGCTTCAACTTCATCTCTACCTACCCATCTTATTTTCCTAACATTTTTTTTCTTCCTTGGGTGCTCTTGAACTAGAAAACCTTTTGACATTTTCTATTTTAAAAGAAAAAGCTATCTAATAGTACTCTTATAACTTCCAAGGGTTCAGATTATGCCAGTGAACCCTTTTATTCTCTATATAAACTACTCAACTGTCAAGATTAATCTATTTGATAGGATTTATTCTCTAAGCTACTGACATGAAATTGAAAACATGGTTTAAACCAAGAATAGGAAACCTTATTTACCATGGGTTGTGGCATTAGGACAAGATGCACACAAACATTATTTTTTTACAAACAAAACTAGAAATATGAGGGTTGTGATCTATCATTTGTTAAGCCTCCCATCTTTCTCTTTGGTTCAGATTTGAGCATGGAGAACCAGTATCTTTTCTTCCTAATCTATTCTTACTGACAAGTCAAGATTAGATTGTTTGACAAGTTCTCTTTCACTAACCTATCAGCAACAAATTGAAAACATGTTCAACCATGATTAGCCTAGATTACTGAACAAGATACTTTTGTGAACACGTGGCATTTAGGCTTGCAAACTTTTAGTATTACTATTTTTTTTGGGTATGGGGCTGTACCTCTTTTTCAAATCTGCCCTCTTTTTCATCTTTTCTCTGTTTTTGTGTTTTTATTTTTCAAAGCAATCTAAATCTAAAAGATGCTCAAAGGCTGAGATTATTTTTTTCTATCTATCCTAATCTAACTTTACATATGATGTATATTCATTAGGTGAACTCTTTTTTCTAGTATATCCAATCAAGTAAGTGACTAGATGATTGCTTTTTGTTCCACCTCTTAGGTATGCTGGCAAGCCACCCCCACTTTGTCTTCTTCTGAACAGTAGCACCCCAAATTTTATTTAAGCTTTGCCACAAACTATTGCTAGCATGTTTTACTCCCTCTTTAAAGGTATTTAAGGGAACAAAAAAGGGTTATTCAAATAATAACTGGCCAAGAGGATTTGAGAAATAAACCTCATATAGGACTACTCCCTCCTTTACTTGACTAACCTTACGATCCTTTTAAGAAAGAATCTCTTCTCCCTCTTTATGATTATCTAATTTGGCAGCTTCGAAATCCAATGTTATGATGCCTTCAAGAAATCCGGGTATGCCCTAATTGAGTGAGCTGATTTCTGTTTGAGAGCCATTATATTGATGAGTAGGAGCATTCTCTAGCACCAAGTCTTTTTGAGAAGGTATTCTAGCATCAGCGTCAATTTGTTCTATAGTTTCTATATGAGAAAATGCATCATTAGATAGGTCAGTAGTAGAACACATAGACATATCATCTTTACATAAAAATTTGGATGCTAGCTGCATGCTTAGGATCTTATTGTTTTCTTCTTTAGTTAAAAGGGGAGGCATCTTTCTTTTTCTCTGGATAGAACTATGATGTTTCTCTTCCTTTTGTGACTACTCATAAGGCTGAATGTCTTCTTGAGGAGGTATTACAACGTCAACAAAAATATGTTCCTATGTTTCTTTATGAGCAATTTCTTTAATAGGTAAGGCAGTAGTGGAACAAACACGAATATTTTCTTTATATAAAGGTTTAGAGTCTGGTTGTACTCTTAACATCTGGTCTATCTCTTCTTCAGTTAAAGGAGGAGGCATTTTATGTTTTCTATGGATGGGGCAACAATTTTTTTATTTCTTTTGTGGAGTTTGATCTTGTGGCTGAATTTCCTCTTGCACTTTACACAAAAGGGCAGATGGATTGTCATTTGTTTCAGCTTCTTCAGAGAGATCTTGTGGATCTTCTCTTACTTCTTGATGGATTTCATCCTCAATCAACTCTTCTTGGCTATCATGATAGTTATCTTGAGTATGAAAGGCATGAATCTCCTCTAATATATCTTCAGGATGCCAATTTCCTAAAACTTCATCAATGTTCACAAGGTATTGTATGAGGTCTTCAGATTGACCACAACAATTTTCAGCTAATGATAGAGATGGATAATTTTCTTTATAATTCTTATTGAATACCTTGTGGAGATCCTTTAAGGAAAAAAAACTACTTGGTTTTAGACCTTCATACCATTCCCTTGCCTTACCCTCTAATGTTGTGATAAATATTTTCATGAAGTAGTCCTCGTGCCATTCAACCTTTAACCTCCATACATGCATATGAAATTTGATGAGATGTAACAAGGGGTCATCAAATTTTTCATCTTGAAATCTAGGTAGGTTTTTTATCCAATTTATTTGAGGCATTTTGTGTGGGAATCCAGGGATATGATCTCTACTCATTGGGGCATATCTTCGTTGTATTCTCAGATCTATGTTTGTAAATCAGAAAGGGGTCACCACATATTTTCAACTAGTCTAGAGTTCTCTATTAGTGGAGTATTTTGGTCTATCGAGGATTGTGGAGTCACCAAGTGGAAGATTTGAACTTTTCCATCCAGCATCAACATGATTGGGATTGCTCAATACATTCCCAGGGGAGTCTATAAGAACTAGTGTTGTACTAGGCCTACTGGAGGCTACTAGAGTCGCCAGGTGGATGTTTTTAGTTTTTTTTAGGATGTGTATGTATGGTGCACCACCAATAATTGACAAAAACCAATCTAGGGATGTTTTTGGGGTTTTCTAAGTTCCTTTATGTATCCCTAAGGTTTCTATGAGTGTCCTCTAGTTGATTCATCATTTTTCTAGGATGGTGAGACAATTAGATTCTACTATTGGCTAACACTTAAGTTTTTAAGTTTGACTGATATTTGAGAGTTCCTAAGGGATACCTAGGATTTTTTTTACTCAAAGTCCCACCATTGTTGCCAGAATGTTAGTGTGGCAATGAGGTGGCAGATTCACTGGATTTTCTAAGTCTAACTGAGGTTCAAATGAGTCTTAAGATGTATTCAGGCAACTATGTACTCAGAATGTCCCACCGTGATCGCCAAAATGTTAGGGTGGTGATGAGGTGGCGATAAATCACTGGATACCCTTTAACAAGGGATTCTGAATTTTCTAGGATATATAAGCTTGTTACTTACTCAAAAATTCCCACCGTGATTGCCAAAATGTTAGGGTCCCGTGATTTAGCATATTGGTAGAGCAAATACACAGAGTAACATAAGACCAATATTTGGAGTCCTAGGGAGGATATCTCATATGAAATATCAACCAATTAGCATAATACATGTATATAAACAATCATGACAACATATAGACTTATAATATATAGCTATATAAGTGCATAGACATCATTATAGTTAGAGTCCAACAATAATTGCATGACCATATCAGCTACACACCATGACGTTATGCATGAAAGCCTTAACCATACCAATGCAAACTTGACCATGTGTAATGATATGAATGAAGTATGTTAGTATTTTTGTGTTAATTACTCTTTAAAATTATGTAAACAATGTCTTCTATGTGCTTAAGGGTTCAAGTTATCTTGCCAATTATTGAGTCTCATGAGTGATTTTCATGCTAATTTCATGAAAAATTTAACATAAAATAAAGGTTGAACAACAGAAAATAAAAGTACAGTACATCACCATACAACACATCAACATAGGAATTTGATGAAGGAGTTCACCCCTCATGGGATACATCTCCTTGGTGTAGCTTCCATGGCTTGGGCCATTATATTATGCTCAAATTTGAAAAATGATGTGTTTAAAATAATTTTCCACTCCTAAAACCTACACCAATGAGTCCAAAATTCCAAAAAATGGTCATCTAGCCTCTTTCTCCACCTTATTTGGTCAAAAACTCCAAAAATTATGACCATTTCTAGTTTCTCCACAATTTCTAGCCTAAATTTAGCTAACTAGAGCTAAATCTGGTTAGCTGGCACTAAAATTCTAGTTTCACTGGATTTGGTGGACCACCAAGTTAATTCACATTAAATTAATTAAGCGCATTTGTCACTAATTCATCATATTTAGTGTTAAACCTGCACTTATCGTTAAATATGGATTATCACATTTTTAATACGAGTTTAGGGGTTAATTAAACCCAAATTATTGTTTAACTCTATGTTTTAGAGTTGGCTCCACTGATGGTTAAAGGATATGGTCACATGTATTGGGGGCTGGTTGCCTCTTCCACCGTTTATGGTCATTACAAAGGATAAATTGATATGGAAATGTATAACGGTTAAGTAAAAATGTGTTGTGTCATGGTAGTGGAATTGTGTGTTGTGTGGGAGGTTGCAGGGTCGAACCCCAGTGCCTCCACCCAAACTTATAACAATTTTTTTCTCCACCCTTTGCGGGGGGAACATGGCAGCCCTAGACTGCACTGCGTGTCCTCTCCCTAGCATCCTGATCCTCATCCAATAACAATATGCCAAATCACTAAAAATTCAACCATTGTGGTGCTGCCACTTGGAAGTCCCTTACTTGCCCAGAGGTAAATGACCAATTTTTACCCAGCCAAGTCAACATGCCACATTAGCAGTAGAGACTGCTGACTAGGAAACCTATTTGACCTTCTTTTTTAAAATTTGCATGTTTATCAAAATGAAAAAAAACTCTTTTCCGGGTGCATACAGAGTCCATTTTGTGTGAAAAAAAGTGCGCTAGATTCATAATGATGAGCTCTATGCATTCATTTAGGTTTTGATCCATTCTAAGAACTTTTATTTTTGAGCATAAAACTGAGCCCCTGATCATTCCTCCCCACTGGAAGCTTTTGGACCCCAAAATATCATATTCAATTGCTGAATAGGTGAGGGTACAATTTTGTCACCTTCCTAATTTCAATCCATTTGGATTGTCAACGATTGGTTCCTTTAAGCCCCACTCGAAGATAGTCAACACTTCCTCTTGTCGATGTCCTTGTCCTCCTGTCAAGTATGGTGTCTCCCTGAAGCTCAACAAATAATTCTGGAGAAAATTCTTCAATATATGGCAGTTGAACATTCTCTCCTTGATCTTCAATCAAAGGAGGCTCATAAAATCTCAAATTTTCAACATTAACAATTGAATAAATTTTCATGTATGAAGGTAAATCAAGCTTGAAGGCATTGCTACTAATATTTTCCATAATTTTGAAAGGACCATAACGGATTGGTTTCGGCTTTTTACCTTCTCCTTGAAACCTTTCCTTGCTAATGTGAAGCCAAACTTCATCACCAACTTGAAACTTATGATCCGCATGATGTTTGTCATGCCTCACTTTGTACTTGACTTGACTTTTTTCTAGTTGATGTTGCACTGTTTGATGGATCAACTGAATTTTGTCTATGAAATTATTTTCTTTGTCTATGTCTCTATGCCCATTGATAGCTACATCTTTCCCAAAAATGAAATCGAATGGCGATTTTGGAAATTATCCAAGACATTCCTCAAATGGTGATGTTTGAGTAGAGGAATGTTTTGCACGATTGTAAGCATGATGGATGTAATGCAACCATTCATCCCACAACTAAGGATGTTTACTGCAATATCCTCAAATAATATGAATGATTGTTCTGTTGACCACCTCAAATTGACCATATGTTTTTGGATGAAAGCTTGTACTCTTCTTCAACTTAGTGTCCATCAAGTCCCACAAGCTTGACCAAAAATTCCCAAAAATTCAAGAATCTCGATCACTTACAATAGATGTAGGAAACCCAAAATGAACCCAAAAATGTTGAAAGATAATATGAGTTTTTTTTTCAGTTGTAACTTTTTTTTTACAGGCATCAATATAAACATTTTTCTGAACCTATCCACAACTACATACAAATAATCATGACTTATTTTTGACAAAGGAAGGCCTCCAACAAAATCCATAGAAATACTCTCCCATGGATGTGAAGGAACCAGAAGTGGTGTGTACAATCCTAACTTCCTATTACTAGGCTTACTGACTGGACATAATGAACAACCATTAATAAAACATGACACACTTTCAAGCATACGAGGCCAATAAAAATACCTCTGAAAATTTCCCATTGTCTTTCTTAAACCAAAATGTCCAGCAATAAGAGAAGTGAGTGCTTCCCTTATGACATTCAATCTCTCACCCTACGGAATAAAAATCTTGCCCAAATGATACAACAAGTTATTATGTACATGGTGATCTAATTCCTCAACTTAGCAACCTTGACTCAAGTTTGCATAAACATCTTGAAATTCATTATCAAGTGAATATTTTTCAATGTAACTTTCATGTAAAATAGAAGTATTATCGAGTAAAGTAGCTGCATTAATAATAGGCCTAGAAAGCATATCAGAAACCTTGTTGTATGTACATTTCTTATACCTAATGACCAAGTGAAATTTATTCAAGA
Organism: Pinus albicaulis; assembly: GCA_034641835.2. Taxonomy (NCBI): domain Eukaryota; kingdom Viridiplantae; phylum Streptophyta; class Pinopsida; order Pinales; family Pinaceae; genus Pinus; species Pinus albicaulis. The sequence goes on along the minus strand of CM076578.1, from coordinate 1,748,046,293 downwards.
AACCCATCCATCGAAAGTGCCTTGACTTCTACAATTTAGTTTGTGATTGCAAGTATTGTAATGGTTGGTGATCGGGGTGAACGATGGTTTCCTTTCCCATCAAATAGTGTTTCCATTTCTTCAAACTTTGAACCAACGCATATAGCTCCTTGTCATATGTAGGATAATTTATCACTACACCATTAAACATTTTTGAATGGAATGAAATGGGCATACCATGTTGTAAAAGGACTTCGCCCATGGCATAGTCACTTACATCAGTTTGAATCTCAAAGGGATGTCTCAAGTCTGGTAGTGCTAGTATTGGGAGTGAATTGATCTTCTTTTTCAAAGCATCAAATTATTTTTCCTTATTGCCTCCCCACTAGAAGACTTTCTTAACACTAGTCAATGCATGTAACAAAGCTGTAATAGAAGAAAAACTAGCAATGAACTTCCTCCAATATTGTGCTTCTCCTAGAAAAATTCTTAGATCAGTGACTGACTTGGGTGTAGGCCAATTTATAATGACCTCAACCTTAGAGGGGTCTATCTTTAGCTCACCTCCTCCAACCATATTTCCTAAATACACTAAACAAGTTTTACCAAATTCACATTTTGACATCTTCAAAAACAATTGTTATTTTCTCAAGACATCAAGCACCTTTCTTACATGCATGACATGTTCATCTTGTGATTTGTTGAATATAAAAACATCATCTAAGTAGACAATGAAAAACTCATCAATAAATTTTCTCAATTCATAATTCATAACTCTCATGAAAGTAGTTGGAGTGTCGCACAAACCAAAATTCATAACAAGCCACTCAAACAATCATTGTTTAGTTTTAAATGTGGTATTCCATATGTCATCTTCAACTATTCTAACTTGATGATAATCACTTCTTAAGTATAACTTAGATAAATACTTTTCATACCTCAATTGATCAATAAAATCATCAATCCTTAGGAGTGGATAACAATTCTTATTCATTATTTTGTTGAGTGAAGGGAAATCCACACACATGAGCCATGTTCCATCCTTCTTGGGCACCAACACATTCAATGAACCACATGGCAAGGTAGATGGGTGAATCATACCTCTATTAAAATATTCTTGGATTTTCTTCTTGATTTCTGCACTTTCCATTATCAACATGTAATACATGCCAATGTTAGGGAGTGGAAGATCCTGCTACAGTTGTATCTCATGTTGGATTCCCCTCTTCAGAGGTAACCCATTTGGTTCCTGAAACATCTCTCCATGTTGACTTACCACATCAAACAAATTCAAATTTTAATTTATCATCACAACATTCAAAATATTCCTAATCCTTATCATTATTTTGTTTTATCATAAGAAGCACAGATTTTTTCTTGAATTTACTAGCCTCTTCATTTTCCCATCATTAACTAAAGAGAGGTTTAGATTTTTGTGATGATCTCTCACAACATATTCAACTTCATCTTTGAACAGGTGGTACATATTCTCATGGTGATAGAATACTTTTTTCCTATCATAGATATATGTACTACCCAAAACAATTCCTAATATGTCAAGCGGTACGACATCTAACTCAACTTCATCAATAAAGTTTGCAGTAATTGCAAACCGGAAAATACATTTTCTTGTAACCTGTAAATTTGTATCCTTGGTTATCCAACCCAAAGGGTATGGCTTATGATGATGTAATGTTTCAAGATAAGCTTCTTGACTAAGTATTCAGATATTAAGTTCGCTTGAGACCCACTGTCAAATAGTGTGTCAATTTTTGTATGTTTTAAGATCACTCTTACATGAAACAACTCTATTATTGTTTCTTCACTTGGAGTGTTACTGTGACAATTTGAGGAACTAGTACTTGTTATGGCTTCTTTTCCCTTTGTGACAATCGCTGCAATTTTGGTCTCATCTCCTGAGTCAGATCCAAGATCTTGTTGTGTGGTAGCAGTTTTCTTTTGTTTCCCCTTGTTATTGAATTTCTTATGCCTCAATTCTTGATGAAGCTTCCAATAGTGGGCTTCATCATGACCCTCTTTAGAAAAATGAGTACATGCGGTTTTCTCCACTTCTTTTTTAATAGATGCATTCTTATTTTTTTTACCCTTCAAACCCTTTCCTTTTTCACCACCCTTGGTTTCTCTTTATCCTCTTCTTGTACATTTTTCCCTCTTTCCTCAAAGTGTATAGCTTGCACACAGACCTCATCTAGACTAGTGGGATTAAACATGAGGATGGTATGTTTCAAGTAACTATGCAAACTCCCTATGTACTTCAGAAAATTTTCTTGACTATGCAAATCAACACCTAATATAAGAGCTCTTCTCCTAAACTCATGAGTGTAATCTTGCACATTTTGACCTTTCAATTGTCTAAAAATTTTCCAACTCATAATAGATTTTTTCATGTAAGCTATAGGATAGAATTTCCTTTTAATGGCAGCAATAAAATTTGACCATAAATTTCTCTTAATCTCATCTTGTGTCTTTGCGTCCCACCATACATGTGTTGCACCCTCCATTCTCAAGGAAGCCAATTGAATCTTTATGTAATCTTCTTCAAGGTTTTGAATTCTGTAATAAACCTCCAATTGACGAATCCAATTATCCAAATCTAATTATCCAACTTCTCTGCATTCACTTCGCCATTATACATCTCAAGCTCAAATTTAACATCAAGTTTATGTAAGGGTGATTTACCAGTTCCTTTTTGAAGTATATGTATGAATAGATGGAATGGTTGTGGCAGTGGAAGATGAGGATGATGAAGGTGAAGATGAAGGTGAGGATGATGGTGGAGTGGATGGTGGCTTCTTACCATATCCATGGCCTCGTCCTCCCGGAGAACCCTCTCCTCTTGGAGGCATGGAACTTTCTCCTTGCATACTTAAATTCCTCTCCTCATAGAGGAACTTAACCATCTCAGTCATATCAACTTAATGGCTTCCTGAATGCTCTCTCATCTTCTGTCATGGTAGGTTTTCATTCATGAGACATGCTCACTAAAGACTCAAATTCAACTTGAGGATGTGCTAGTGTTGAGGACTTGCGCAACCTTCCCCTTCTTCCTCTTGACTCGGCTACAAGGCTCTGAACCAGCTTCCCTTCTCCTATTTTGAGTTTTATCCATGTAAAAATGACACAAAATTACAAAAAATTATATCCCTTCTTTCACAAAAAAACCTAAATCTCTGATACCAAAAATGATCTGAATGAAGTATCTTAGCGTTTTTGTGTTAATTACTCTTTCAGATTTTGTAAACAATGTCTTATGTGTGCTTTAGGGTTTAGGTTCTCTTGCAAATTATTGAGTCTGATGAGTGATTTTCATGTTAATTTGATGAAAAATTTAACATAAAATAAAAATTGAACTACAACAAATAAAATTACATTACATCACCATACAACACATTAACATAGGAATTTGATGAAGGAGTTCACCCCTCATGGGCTACATCTCCTTGGTCCAGCTTCCATGGATTAGGCCACTATATTATGCTAAAATTTAAAAAATGATGTGTTGAAAATGATTTTCTACTCCTAAAACCTACACCGATGAGTCCAGAATTCCCAAAACGGTCATCTAGCCTCTTTCTCCACCCGATTAGGTCAAAAAATCCAAAAAAATTACCATTTCCAATTTTTCCACAGTTTTTGGCTTAAATTTATCTAAATGTAGCTAAATATGGTTAGTTGGCACTGAACTGCGAGTTAAGTTGGATTTGGCGGACCTCCAAGTTAATCCACATTAAATTAATTAGGCACATTTAGCACTAACTAAGCATCTTTAGTGCTAAACCTACACTTATGGTTAAATATGGATTAGTGCATTTTTAATATGAGTTTAGGGGTTAATTAAACCCATATTAGTGTTTAACTTCGTATCTTAGAGTTGGCTCTGCCAGTGGTCACAGCCTATGGTAACATGTATTGGGGGTTGGCCCCATCTTCCCCCGTCGATGGTCATTACAAAGGATAAAATTATATGGAAATCTATAACGGTTAAAAAACAACATGTGGTGTGGCAGTAGCCGAGGTGCGTGTTGCATGGGAGGTCATGGGGTCGAACCCCAGCACCTCTGCTGTGACCTATAACAAATTTTTTCTCCACCCTTGGGAGCAGGGGTGGGCACTTGGCAGCCCTAGGCTGCACCACAATTCCTCTCCCCATTAGCTCGATCCTCAACCAATAACAAGATTCCAAATCAGTAAAAATTTCAATCATTGCAGTGCTGCCACTTGGTAGACCATTACTTGCCTAGAGGTAAATGACCAATTTTGACCCAGCCCAGTCATCATGCCATGTCAGTAGTACAGATTTCTGACTCGGCAACCTATCCGTCTTTTTTTTTTTTTTTTGCATGTTTAGAAAAGCGAACATAACTCATTTCTCGGAGCATATGGAGTCCATTTTACATGAAACGAAGTGCATCAGATTCAGAATGGTGAGCACTACGCGGTTGCTCAAGTTTTGAGTCATATAAATGTTATTTTTGAGCGTAAAACTGATCCCCTGAGCATGTAAATACCTTACATGTATAAGCAGTCATATGCTCATGAAAACACATTTACAACAACACCCTTGACAACCCTTCCATGGTGACATCACTACCACCATGAACAACACCATGCAGATGCCACCAGTACACATACCATAAGCATGACAAAGATATGCATGACCAACTTGATTGCATGAGGACAATAATATTGACAATGCCAAATGTTTTCAAAGGAGAGTCCAACCACCCTCTAATACCACCTGTAATGTACACCTCCCCTCACAACTACCCAAGTAACCATCCAACTAGGGTAAACATGAGATGAGGGTGGTTAACAGCAGCCTCAACTTCCTCGGTGACTTTATGTAAATGGAATTGATGTGGAGAACCATAATATAGACCCCTTGTACCTGATATAGGACCCCGAGAGGATATCTTAGTCATCCACTTGACGTGCCCCTGAGTCCCACTGAATTTTAATGAAGAAAACCCTTGGACGCATCCTTGATATGGGCAAGGGTGTATCTGGGAAGCTCTGAATGATCCCACAACATAGACATGTGTGTGTCAAGGGACTTTTTCCCTTAGACCTATGCCAACGTTCGCAAGATTTATGGAACTTTCTAAGCCCATAATTGCAGGCACTACGTAGAACTTCGAGTAGCTTCTAGAATCCATCGAACACACGAGGACAATGCTAATGCATCAAAATATGATTCTAGGACTACGCATGACCATCCCCAATCAGGATTGATATTCTTTCAAACACTTGGCATAGATGAAAACTACAGGTCTAGGATACAAGATAGTGCATGAATGACTGAAAACTCTTATGAGAGATGACAAGAAGGATCAACACCCTCTTGCTCGAACTGATATGACATCAATTAGGTATTTCATCCATTATTTTAACATTTACAAGTAAATACATGAAATATCCATGACTTGAACCAATCATATAACCATGCTTATAACGGACATAAAACTATGTAAATAAAATTGATATAGCATCTATTAAAGCCACACATTAATAAGTACAAAAGGAAGAGAATTTAAATTTTATTAAACATAGGTATTAGCTAACCAGGTTCAGGACTTCCATGTACCACCCGACCATAGACATGGCTGAGCCAAATCTCTCTTCAACCAATCACTCTCGTGCCATATTCCAAGCATGAATCTGGGATCTCGTGGATAACCCAATCCAAAAACAACCAAGGAAATCCAGAGATTAAACAACCTCCACCCTCACGTTACCGTGATCACACCTAAACCAGTGCCCCGATCACAAAACTGAACCGAGCTTGAAATGCCTCCAGAAATCCATTGCTATCCTTGAGGAATTTTCCATCTCCTTGTCTCTTATTATTTACCACAATCCAATCCTAGATCACTAGGCCCTAAATCGAAACACCACCCTCAGGCTTTACCATGTATCTCGCCAAAACTGGTCAAGGGATTCCTAGGCCTTTAGGAATTTTCCTTGAGACCACCTCTACTCGAGATTCTGAAATCCATCTCGAAATTAAAAATCTCAAAACTAAGATTAAAATCACAACACACCATGTCTATCTGGAAAAACTAAAGGAAAGGTTGAAAACCACTGTCAAAACCCAAGAATACGATGACACTGAAAACAAGAGAACCAAGTACCAACATGCATAATCCATGCATGTCAAAACCAAATAGGAAATCACACATGTAATATGTTACCTACATGTGTTTCTAATGAAGCTGCTAGATCTTTCTCTTCCTTCTTTGATCTTTTCTTTCCTTGTCCTCCCTTTTCTTTCTTTCCTTTTTCTTAGCTCAATACTGAATTTCTCTAAGAAAAATCTAAGTATCCAAGAGTATGAGAGAGAGAGACAATAATGAGAGAGCTCCAAAACTGAACTCACAAATGGTTACACTGAAAAAAGGTACCAACTGATCCTCATAAGCCTTTTTATGAATTAGGCCTCTATTTTCTTAATTTTCCTTCATTTTCCTCCTCACATGTAACTTGTGACCTTTTACCTTCATTTTCTCCTAATTTCCTTTATTTTCATAAATAAATGTGCCAAAAATCATTTTCTCCTCTGTAATTCCTTAGCCATTTCCTTTGCCAATTTCTTTTAGCCATAAACACATCCGGTGATGCCTACTAGGATATATTTTCCCAACATTCATCTTCGAATATGTATCCCTTGACCATGGTCTTATTTTTTTCCTTTATTAATTTATATTACATGAACTTTTAGCCCGGATTTGTTACACATACCATTTTTTTATCCACCACTAGCAAGGAGAAACTACTCCTTTATTTTTTAGCCACTAATAAATGGAATGCCCAACTTCCTCAAACTCTTGGAGGCACACTATCATTTATTTTCAAACTGAGCTTCAAGGAGAACTTCGCAACCCAAAAAAACCATGTCATTCCTCTCTGCAATATAATAAATATGTCAACGAACAAAATATGGATACAAAATAATATTTTCATGAACTCAGTAGCAGTAATAATAGACTAAATGATATTCAACCATTCCGTACTTGATCTCCTCAATTTTAGCATAAGTTTTTGGTTGAAACACACTTTTCTACATTATATAAATTCTACACACCACTTCAATTTTTCTACATAATATTCCTCACAACTTGCACACTCTCCTATATTCACACACTTGCTCAACCTCACAATAAATCCAACCAAACTCTCATACAGAGAATTTTCTCACATAAATAACTTTCCAAAGTGTAAATACAAAATAATACAAAGCTCAAAAAATCAGTTTATTCGCTAGATTGAACTAATATGGTATTTTGAACATTTTCCCTCCATAATGTAATTCTCCTTGATCTTCATTAAATGAAGGACATTTTCAACTTTAACCAATTTTTAGATGAAGAGTAATGTTTCAGAAATTTTTTGAGAAAATAACAGCTGGAAATACAATAGAAAATATTCATTGAGTGTGCACACAATTCATAAATTCCACGTACTACTATTGTCACTGGGATAATATGAGCATCCTAGAGAAGATTTTTTCTTGGATAATATGGGATTTCCAATGGTTATGCTTCTATCATTTCTTGGTGCATAACTTCCTCCCAGAGAAGATGCCTTAAGACATGAATTTTGCATCCTTCTGTCACCAAATTTGCAACTCAGCTTCAAGACATTAACATATAGACCTAAACATTGTTATAAGCATAAAATATCATACATGAGACCCAATACAAATTTTATAATACACAATTACAAGGAAAATAGTGATAAGTTCTTATTGACATCAATGCCAACACTACAATGCGAATATTCACAACCCTTCCAAAGGGAATTGAATGGAGTCAAGAAGAAGAGTTAAGAGAGTTATAGAGAACTGAAGATAATGTAGATTTCTATCTCGCAGACACAAACACCTCCAAAACAACATGGGATATTAAACAGGTCATCGGGGAAATGAATAATGAAAACGAAGGAAGGAGGAAGAATAGGGTGCTCATAGTATGATGGGCCTCCAAATTAGGTAAAACATAAGGCCTATCTAGCCTTTCGTAGGGACATAAAGGTTGTACTATACCTTCCCATTTACACTTAATAACGTTTCCTGAGAATAAATGATTTCTTAGGAAGGTTAAAGATATTTACCATGATTTATGTGCCTAGTGTAATTATATTGAAGTATATTGAGAATATTTTGAACAAAACATGAGGATATCTAGTTAGAGAGATTCATGGGACATGTCCCCTAATATATAAAGATAAAACGTGAATATCTTGGAGCACTAAATACTCTTCCATGTTTCCGTGAAATCACTCAAGGAGAATGATCCTATTCTCTAGGACTTTCAAATGGAAATAAGTCTTCCTTTCATGGAGGTTTACCCTCATTAATTTCATTAAAATATAGCGTTAGAGTATCCCATTATTCAATTATTCAAATTTAGTGGAAGCAGTAGAACCATAAAATTGGAGATCCTTAAGAATTTTAGTTTTGAAACTTTTTATGCACAAGAAATTTTTTTATTAATGGAGGAAATATTTGGTTCTTATACTATTTATCCTTTATGGATTTGAGATTCCTTGGGTTAGGGCCCACCCCAAGTTCTCAAAACCCCTTCTATATCATTCTTCATTATGCACTAGTTCATTCGAGCAATTTATTTCTAAGTATTATTTTTACGCAGGGTTAATTAGCTTATTTATGAACAATATTTTTTTCATAACATAAGAGAACTAGCTGATAGAATTAGTAATGATTATATTACGTAGTTAGCATATATATTTATCCATTTGATTCCACTTTAGTTGATGATATTTATTTGTTTTCCATCATTAATATTTGTTGTACCTATACAGTCCCTTGCTTTTGCAAAGCCACAGGAGACTCCAAAACCCTAAATTTTCTAATAAATCCTTCTACCACTAACACAATGATGCGAACATGATTTATTTTCATTTCTCATCCTTAATTATCCTCCTTTTTCTTTCAAACTGCATCCTTATCACATTTCACTGCTCACTAGACTGTCTCTTGTAGAAAAATAGGAACTCTAGTAGTATCTTGCATTTTTCTTCTAAAACTATTCAAACTTGCTACCAGATCATGATTAATATTCTTTTATATTTTAAAACATCCCTAGAATCATGAAGATGGAATTTAGAGGCAAGGATATGAATTATATTCGTTGACCTATGTTTTTGTAGAAATGTCCTTTTTCTTGAAGAATTAGGGTTTTCTCTTTAAAATCTTTACTTTAGTTGTGAGTTTTCTTTCATTTCATAGTAGAATAGACATGATTTCATTTAATCTCAGTTAATTTGGTTTTCCTTGTATTATTTCATTTATTGTAGGTTTTATTATTTTCTTTTATTTCCTATAATTATGAATTTTTCTGGAAGCATATAATAGATAGAATGGTCTCTATGTAACTAGATCTCATATTAGTATTTCCACCCCTATAAAAGTCAGCAAGAGAAAAGGATAACTCATAATGCACAAATAGTTCCAATCCTTCTTAACTTTTTATGAGCCTAGGGTTGTCAATTAAATATAATACCCTTGGGAGTTGCAGCATTATTGTTGCAATACTGAGGGCCATCATATGGTTCAAATAGAAATAGTATTTTTGAGGGAGTTTTTGACTAGAAATGTGTACAAACTATTTGGAAAAACTTCCTTTTATGGGTGTAATATTTCCATTGTTCCTAAGAGTACATATGAATAAGTAAAATACCATATTGTCCTTGGAGAAAAGATGATATTCTGGTATAAAATATTAGGGACGCATATTTGAGAGAAGGGACTTGGAGAAAAACATAATAAAAGTATGGTTGAAAGAATTTATAATTGCACTTTAGATATTTATTTCTGTGAATATTTATTTTATGATAAATAAAGTCGAGTAAGATTCCCAATAGCTGGTACAGGGGATAAGGGGAGTTTAGTGTTAGTATATAGTTATGTTTTTTTATTTAGGTATATTTTATCACTAGGAAAATTTTTGTTATGTCTCATTAATAGATGATTTCTACAGAAATACATGGATATATTTCCTCTCAAATAAATTTCATGTCTTTGGAAAATTTAAAGAGTTAAAGGATATGCTGGAGAATAATATATAGAATAAAATCAAGATGTTGAGGATAGATAATGGTGGGGAATTCTATGGGGATGAGTTCAAGGAATTATTTAACTAGTGTGGTAAAATATATTAGAATAACAAATCATACAAACTTTAAAATAATGGGGTTGTAGGAAGGACTAATAGAAAATTTATGGAAAAGTCAAGGAGCATCCTCAATGATCATGGTTTATGATAAAAATATTTGGTAGAGGCAATGGGTATTACATGGTATCTAGAAAATTAATCACCTTCATCGAAATTGGTTCACACAACTATGCATAAGGAATGGATTGCTAAGAAACCCTCTCTTGACATTTAGTTTCTAGTTGTGACACATATCTAGATGTTCCAAAGGAAAATAAAAGAAAGATGTATAGTAAAGCTAAAAGGTGCATATTTAATGGTTATGAATGGTTTAAAAGGTTATAATCTTTGGAATCTTCAAAGAAGGTGTTAGGGTCCCGTGATTTAGCAGATTGGTAGACCAAATGCACAGGGTAACATAAGACCAGTCTTTGGAGTCCTAGGACCTAGCCTTCTTGGACACAGAGAGGGCTCTCTCTATTTTATGCAAAGGATGTGTACTTGTTTGCTTTCTAGGGTTTGATTTTAGGCTAGTTGTTAAGTGTAGGGTTTTGTTGTTTGTGTTGGCTCCCTGTGATTTACAAGAATGGCAATAATAAATCGTGCAGGGGCCACATCATAACCACTTTGGAATCCTAGGACCTAGCCTTCCTGGATTCAGAGAGGGATCTCTCTATTAGGTGTTTTCAAAGGATATATCATTATGCTTTTTTTATGATGTTAGGCTAGTTATGAAGCTCTTAGGAACTTGTTTGTTTTATGTGGTTGGGATGGATATCATTAACTGAAGTGTCCATTTGAAGGGTGAAGCTGAGAGTAAATTGAAAAAATGCTTCTGCTGAAAAGATAGTTCATGAAACAGTATTAACCCATTGGGCTATGGAGTCACAAAAGGATTTAATTGCACAACAATTCTTCAAGGGTTTCCATAAGGCAAGTCATCTATATCAAAGGATCTTTTAGATTGAGTTGTGATGTGAAACATTAAGATATTGTGAAAGAAGAAAAGCTAAAAACCATTTAAGCGTCTATTAACTTCACTAAAACAAGAAAAGCCTTTTAAAGTAACTGTTTGAAGCAAGCCAAAGGACAGGGCAAACCATAGACTTCTTTGGGCAGATTTTTATTAAAGCACACTTTTTAGACAACAATCTAGTAATTCTAGGACTACTTTCAGAAAGGAGAAAACATATAAGAAAACAAGTAAAATAGCCTAAGATTAGATAGAAAATTTGAATTCTAGCCTGATTTTGGCATACTCTCAAGGGATCTTTCAAGGCAACTGTTAAAGACTAGCCAGAGGACAAGGCAAACCATAGACTTCCCTGGGTTAACTCTACTTAGAAAACTCTGAAAAGAACATTCAAAAATAATATCTCAAGTTGTACATAGAAAGACATGAGGTCCACTAACATTTCTTTGCTGGTTATACTCTATTGAATCATTCACAAATCAACAAGTTGGATAAACGTAGAGGGAAATTAAGAATCCTCTAAACATACCTTAGCAGAAAAAGCATAAAGATAAAGCTTTCAGACAGAAATAAGGTACTTTTTATTAAATCCTACTCTAAATTTTCTGTTCTTTATCAGAAAAAATGGACAGTATGTAAAACATAAAGAAAGACAATAACAATAAGGAATAACATCACCATTAACATAGACCAGGATCCCATGAATCATCTTGTATAATTGATGTTCAAACCAGTTACATACTTCAAGTCCAATAGGTCTTTACATCTCAAAACTTCTCTTCTCAGCTTAGTATCCTTCAACTACTCAATAGCACTTCAACAACTTCAGCAACTATCTTACACCTTAATAATAATCCATCCAACAACAACAATGAACTCCTCATGTAGTATTTATAGATAAAGGAGGAGGTGGAGTGAAAGAAAGGGTATCTATTTGTTCATAAATGAAAAATTTTAATGTTTTTGACCTTTGAGACCATGCAAGGCCCAAGGCAAAATGTATTTATGTCTAACTCTGCGTTATATTAACCTTTTCAACTACTTAGTGGCTTTTGTTGACTTTTAGGCTTTTTAGATAGGCTGGCAATAACTTCTGAGTTGTCTTTACAAATATCTCTGACTTGGAGTAACCTTATGTGGCTTTTGAGATAAATTAGGCCTGTAGGTGGAATTTTGATCCTTTTGGAGAAGTAATTGCTTCTGTGAATGTGGCATTCGAAGCTATTCTTCTGCTGATCTGTCTGATTTATCTTTAAGACTCTAATTAGGCCTCTAATAATGCCTTTAGGCCTTCCTTTAATCATCTTGTGTCTTTGTTACTTTGCTGACTATTTTATCTTTAATTTATTTGTCCTTTAAAATGTGCTTTTATCCTTAATCCATTTGTTTAGCTTTTTATTTTTTATCTCTAATATTCACTGTTCTTTCCTTTTGTTCTACGTGCAGGTGTCTTTTACATGCTAGAGGGTTTTATGAATGCATCGATGTCCATGAAGCATCGATTGGAGCTTTGAATCGAACCCTTTATCCCTTTCTTTATGTATTTGGTCCTTGGATTGTCATCCAAAGATAGAAAGCCACTTAGATTGGTTGTGGGATGGCCTTTTAGCTTCGGTTTCCATTAAAACATGCAACATAAACATATTAAAATAAATCCTGTGGACTAGGGTAAACTACATTCAGAGACTCAGGGAGGGGTTATGGAGCGATGCAAAGGAAGGAGGATGTTGTAGGGAGAGGCTTTGTATGCAAAACCATAAGAATAATGGCGGAATTTTGAATTTGGGCGTGGAAAGGGCGAAGGTGGTTTTGCAGAAAATCGGGTGGTTTTCGTGTAGGGTTCATGTGGTAAGTGGTATTCGCCACTTTGGATGCGATACTACACAGATCATGACGCTTATCCACTGGGAAACTAATTTTTTTCGCGTTGAAAACATGCATTAATCCTTGTGGGTGAAATGAACGCGAAAATGATTTTGGGCCCTCAGATATGGGGTAACCAAATCAACGGTGGAGGGAGGGCGCAATGGAAAAGGTGCTCGGTGGTGGGACCGGTGGATGATGTTAGCAAAACTGTCAGGGAGAATGCGCAAAGAATGAATCAGTGAGAGTATGGAAGATGGGGAAAATTGATCACCATTGGATCAAGCCTGATCAATGGTTGGGATTCATCAAGGGGGAACATAAAGTGGGGGATGAAAATAAGAAATGGAGGGGCCAAATGAAGCGGAAAACATGGTCCTGTGAGGAAAGGAAAGGAACAGGTGTTAAGGTGAAAAAAGGGACTAAGACTTAGCCGATGGTCATAGGTTTCAGTATTATGAGCAAAGGGGCAGATGACTTAGTCGAAAGGGGCTTAAGGCCTATTTTTATCAAAGGTCAGAAATAGGCCTAAAATGAGGTTTTTAGGCCTTTTTAAGAAGTCTCGATAGGGTTAAAAAAAGGGTTTAAAACCATATAAAGGAGTTTTATAAGGTTTAGAGGGGTTTTTATGGGAAATGAGGTTTAATGAAGAGGAAAAAAGGATTTTTAGAGGAAAAAATGATTGGTTAGAATAGGTAAAAATGGATGAAAAAGTGGGTAAAAATGAATTTATGGGATGATGGGAAATAGCTTTGACAATAGTTTCTTTTTGTCTTGGCAGGGTAACTTTGGGGGCTTTAAGTGAAAATTTCAGTGGAGTGATTCTTTGAAGATAATGAACACAGAGGGCTTTCAAGAACTCACATATTTTCACAAAATTTGTTTCTTGAAAGCTTAGAAACCTTTTTAGCCATCATGAGGTATAACAGAATTTATAGATGGCTAACAGTGGCTCCACTTGGGGAGGGAAGCTCCTTGGAGGTGTCAAGAACCTCAGAGATAAATATTTGGAAAGTAGACCAGCGCCTTGTACTTTGCTGCATTTTGACATTCCTCTTTGTCTTTGCTGATCATGTTGCCTAAAAAGATGATTAGTATTTATCATAACAAAATTATTTTTCTCGCAAACTTCTGCCTACAAATCCTACTTTTCCTAACATTTTTTCTTCAATGGGTGCATTCGGACTTGCAAACCCTTTCAACATCATTTTATTGTTTTATTTGAAAGTAGTAAACTAATCTATTTATACCCTTATATCTTCCATGAGTTCAAATTAAATAGCTGAACTCAGTAATTCTCTACCTATTCTAACTATCTGTCAAGATTGAGCTGTTTGACAGATTTGGTTCTCTATTTTCTAAGATGGGAAATTTAAAACATAGTCAAATCAGGATTAGTCAGTCTAATTTGCTATGGGGGCTATGGCATTATGTACAAGCTACACATATACTTTATTGGCAGAAAATTTAAAACAAAACTTTGAAGGTTTATCTAAAATTTTCTAAGCATCGTTCTTTCCTTCTTTGGCTCAAGTTTTGATCTTTTTGGAGCCATTTCTCTTTTCTTTTCCTTGGTTTAGACTTTGGGATTTTTGGAACCATTCATTTTTCTATCCTAATCTATTCTATTGATAAGCCAAGATTACTTTTTTTGGCAAATCTATTTTCACTAACCTATCAGCACAAAATTGAAATTTACTTAGTCATGATTAGGCTGTATGACTAAATAACAGTTTCTTTTCAAGAAGTGTCATTTTGACTTGCACACTTTCAAATTTTTCTCATTTTTGGTATGGGGTTGTACCTCTTCTTTTTATCTGCCCTCTTTTCTCTTTTTCTCTTGTTTTTGTATGTTTCAATTTTAAAATATTTTTCAAGCAATGTTATTTACAATGAATTAAAAAGAACTTTGAACAAAAACCTTAACAAAAATAATGTTTGAGCATCCTGCCATTCACAGGACCTTCAAAAAGTTCAGCTCCATCCAGCTCTTGAAGAAAAAATGCATTGTTTCCAATAACAGACTGAATGAGATAAGGGCCTTTCCATAAATTTTAAAACTTTCCATGTTTACCCTTATCTTCTTTCCTAGAATCCCATTTCAAAACTTTGTCACCAATTTTAAAATCACTTGGCTTTTTTCTTTTATCAAACAACTTCTTGATGTTTTCTTGGATTTGTTGTGCTCTTTTGTAGACTTCCTCTCTGGTATGCTGTAATTGTACAGTTTGGTTTATTCTTCTGGTCATGTCATCTTCTTTAGAATGTACCTCTTGGATCAACTTCATGACTGGCACTCCTAGACTGGTTAGAAATATTGCATCTGCTCCATCAACTAGTTGATAAGGGGACATTCCAATTGAATTTTTGACTATCAACCTGTCTTCCCAAAGTGCATGCACTAGCTTGTTGTGCCATTATTTTTTATTTTCTTCCAGCAAATTCTTTATTATGTTTATCAAACTCTTGTTTGATGATTCTTCCAACCCATTATCTTGAGGGTAATAAGTTGTGGAATGGCCCAATGTAATCTGATATTTGTGACAGAAATCAACCATCTTTTTGGATCCAAATGCAGCAGCATTTTCAATGATAATTTTCCTAGGACAACCAAATCTAGACAGGATATGATTTTTGAGGAATGAAATGATGATTGAGTATGTGGCATTCCTAGAAGGGATTGCTTCTATCCATTTGGTAAAATAATCAGTTGTTGTGAGGAACCATTTATGTTGGGTAGATGAGGCAGGATGGATTTCCCCAATGTATTCTAGACCCCGCTGTTTAAAAGGAGCTTCAATAGTGATTGGTTGCAGAGGTAAGGGAAGAAATTTTCTTTTGCCTTCAAATATTTGAAATTTATGATAGGAAATGACCATTTTGTGGATATCCTGAAAGAGGGTAGGCCAGTAATAGCCAGCTCTAGGGATTTTGTTCACAGTAGTTTTCCAATAGAGGTGGCCTTCGCATTCTCCTTCATGGAACTCATGCTTGATCTTATCTGCATCATTATCAGGCAAACATTTAATCAATAATCCACGAGCATTTTTCCAATATAAACATTAATCTAAAATGCAGTAATTTACAACATTTAACTTTAAGAACCTTTCCTTTGTTTTATACAAACCAAGAGGAACATTAAGATTAAGTAGTACATACAAAATGTTAGCATACCAAGATGAATTTAGAAAATGATCTTCAATAAGTGGAGTTGCCAACTCCTCCTGTTCATATAATTCATTAAACATTTTTATATCAAGAGCTTGAAAGTTGGATTCAACCATAATTCTTGCTAGTCCTTAACCTTTGATGAGCTTAGTGGGCATGACTTCTAAATCATATTCTAATATTATAGCAATCCCCTTTCCTCTTTTGCCATCAGGGTCTTGTGTTAGAATGTCTTTCATTACTGAATGAGGCACAAATGCTATGATGTGTGAGTGTAAAATGTAAACTCTAAAGTCTTTTAAGGCTTTGACTAAGGCAAAGGCTTGTTTTTCCATTATATTATACTTCAAAGGTGAATCTCTTAATGCCTTGCTGAAAAATGCAATAGGCTGCTCTTGTCCCTTCATGTTTTTCTGTAATAGGATAGCAGCCACTGCATGTTCTAATGCAAATGAAAAAATGAAGAAATCTTTTGTAAAATCAGGACTAATGAGAACTGGTGTTTGGGTGAGTGCATTTTTTACCAGCTCAAATGTTTTATTTTCTTATAAGGTCCATTTAACTCCTTCTCTTTTAAGCATATTTTTCATGTTCCTTAGGAGTTCAGCTAAGTTGGTATGAACCTTCTCAAGAAATTAATCTTTCCAATGAAAGATTGAAGTTCCTTGATGTTTCTAGGATGATTAATTTGCAATATACCTTCAATCCTCTTTGGGTCTATCTTTATTCCCTCTTCAGATATGATATGACCAATAAGTTTACCTTCTTGGAGACCAAACAATGTTTTCTTGGGATTTAAGGATAAACCATATTTTCTGCATTTCTCAAAGACTTTTCTTAGGTGTATTAGGTGTTCTTCATCTGTTTTGGAATAGACTGTGATATCATCTAAGTAAATCACAATGAAGTAACATATTTCTTCTGAGAATGCAATATCCATGGCTCTCTGGAATGTGGCACCAGCATTCATTAAACCAAAAGGAATTTTCACATACATGAAAGTGCCCCAAGGTGTGGTAAAGGCTGTTTTAAGTTGATCATCAGGATGTACCAATACTTGGTTGTATCCGGAGAAGCCATCTAGCAAATAAATTCTTCCAGAACCTACTACCCTTTGTAAAATATGATCCATTTTGGGCAAGGGATAGTTGTCCTTTAATGAGGCTTTATTTAAGTTTCTGAAATCAATACAAAGCCTTATCTCTCATGTTTTCTTCCTAACTGATACAATATTAGATACCCATTATGAGTATCTGACAGGGACTATAATTATTGCATCATACATTTTTCTAATTTCTTTCTCAACCAGAGGTAATTGAACAGGGTTTATCCTGCACAATTTTTTTCTATAAGGCTTCTGGTTTTCTTTAAGGGGTATCTTGTGTTGAATTATTTCTGTATCATATGATTTTAAATATTCATAACTCCATGCAAACACATCATAAAATTCTCTAAATAGCTCAAGGTATTTCAGTTTGATGTGAGTTGGCAGTGTTTTGGATAATTTGATCATTTTAGGCTTTTCTTCATTGCCTATATTGCACTCTCCTACTTCAGCTTCAATAGGTTCTATTTTTGGCCTCTTTGCAACATCATTAAAGTCAAACAATTCTTCTAAGGGTACCAATCCTTTTGGAAAGCTTTCAGTTTTGGATTGCAACACCTCTAGATCTTCTTTTTCTAAATCTGTGTAGTTCTCTGTTTTATGTTTGGGTTCTTTGGTTAAAATATTTATATCAACAATCTCGGGAATTTCTTCTTCTTTAAAAAGTGATTTTTCCTTAGTAGGACAGTCTTCTTCATACTCTGAATTTGAACTTGGCATTTCAAATTCATTTCTGGACTGTAGGAAGTCTTCTATTTGTTTATCTCCTTCAAAAACTTGCCAGTATTTTTCATTGTCTGGGACTACTGGTCTATATTTGACTTGAACTGTATATTTTTTACTCTCATAAGGTTTTAGACATGTACTAGCAACAAAGGCTAATTCATTGGCAAGGATTTTTTGGTTTCTAGGGACAAAATTAAGTTGGAATTCAGCAAATGATTTTAATAGGTCCATGGCATCATCTCTATAGGCTCTTAGCCTGGGATGTTTAGCAGTATATTCCCCATTTACTTTCCTAATTATCAATTATGAATCCCCATGAACTGTTATCCTCTTGGCTCCTATTTTTTTAAGCAATTGTAGTCCTAAGAGGAGTGTTTCATACTCTTCTATGTTGTTGGTGCAGTGAAAGTTTAATCTGTGTGAATGGCCTTCTGAATGATTGTTTTTAGTGTTATGCACCCATATGCCTGCTCCTGCACCAGTTTTAGTTCAAAACCCATCAAAACACATGCTCCAAAGAGGACTGTTTTTAGATTTTTCATCAATTTCCTCTTTTTCCGCTCTATTTTGTTTATTTTGATCATCACTGTGTTCTTTTTTAGGATATTCACTATGTTTATTTGTGTCTTGTTCCTCAGGGTTTTCAATGTGTTGAGAAATTTCTCTTTGATTGTTATGATTGGCACTATGTTGGTGACTATTTAAATTCTCAAGACCTTCATTTTTTTTTTGTGTTTTTCTGAATTAACGAACTGTCTGGATGATTTTCCTTTACCTTAATATTTTTCTATGGCTGCCACTATGTTGGTTGATGTTTTGTTTTCTAATCCTTGCTCATTAGGAATCTCACCATTGTATAAAATGAATGAGTCAAGGTCAGTATGTATAGAATAAAGAGGGGAGTTTTCTGGTCTTTCTTGGCTACTCACCATGTATTTCATTTGTGTTTCCCTATAAAGTCTTCTAGGTTGACTGAAAACAAGGATGGTGGCATAAGTCATATCCATTTGCATTGTGCCGTGCAATTTAGCACCCCAAGATCTTAAAAGAAGCATATCATATTTGGGGGGTATATCAGCCACAACAATGTCCATCACTAAACTTTTGGTTGGGATTTGTGCTAAATTGACACAGAGATATTTTATTAGGCCTAGGCATTTAACTCTGTTGGAATCAAAGGAGTATAAATATTTATAAGGTCTTGTAACCTCAAGGCCTAATATTTCCATTATCACTTTGGGCATTATGTTATGTGATCCTCCTGAATCAAGCATGGCATTGTGCAAAATTTTATCATGGACATTTAAGCTGACATAGAATGGAGGAACTCCAGCTTCTTGAAATTTTCCTTCAATTTTTGGTCCAAACATAAGCTCAGGTTTGTCATCATTTAAGTTAACAAATTCATTGTGATATTCTATGTTCAAAGCTCTTAACAACTGGGACCTATATACATCTCTAGTGACTAACTCAGTGAGAGGGATGGAGATTTTTATTTTCCAATTTCACTCTCTATGCTGAAAGGAGTTTCAGTTTTGGAAATGTTTAATTCAGCCTTTTTAGTCACTGTTTTCTCAGCAAAATTAGCTTGCCGGTTTTTATTATGAACAACAATTAAAATGGTTTCTTCAGGAGAATTAGCTGAGGTGCTAATGTTGCTAGGGTCACCACTATGTTTTTCATGAACCTTGGAGTTTTTTCATTTGTTTTTATCAGAATCTTTAGCCACTGTGTTTTTGTTTTCAGCTGTCTTGTTAGAAGTATTTACAAGGTTGTTTTTAGCAGAGATTTCAGTGGTATTTTTCTTGGGAACTTCTTGGTTATTTTTACTCCTTAAGTCATATTGTTTATGTACTTCTATTATGGCATTTTCAAAGCCTTGTTGGTAGTCTGCAGACTCCAAGGTCTCTTCTTCATAAGGTGTATACATGACTTGTTCTTTCCTAGTGAGGAAGATAGTATCCTCATCATTTTTTCCCAACATGTTTATATGATTTCCCTCTATTTATTCAATCACTCCCTCATCATCATTAGCATAATTATATTGGAAAGGAGGTCTGAATTGTTTATCAGGGCCTCTTTGTCTAATTTCAGGGGGATTCCTTCTGAAGTTATGATTTTTATTTTTATTTTTATTTTGAGAAGCTGTTTGGTTTTCTTTAGGATACACTCTCTCATTCATGTTTATCCTTTCCATCATCATCTCCATGGTTCTGAAAAAATTATCAATTTTTGAGTTTGATGTGGAAGGTCGAGCGTCCTCTTTGTAAGTAACCTTCTTTTCTACTTTCAATCTAGCCCTTCTGGCATTAAGGTTAGGTTCTACACTTACAGCCCCTTTCTGCATGTCTTCTAATGTAAGGGGTTCTCTCTCCCTTAATTGATAACATATGTCGGGGTCAAATGCTTTAGGAAACTTTATCAAGGCTAATCCTTGTGGGGGTTTCATTTGTGGAGGGAGTGCATTATAAACACTATTGAATCTAGTGCAATAATCTTGAACACTCTCTTCAGCATTTCTTTTAAGATCATTGTATTCTGACAGGATTTGAAGGGGGTTTCTCTTGACTTCCCATTTGTTTAGGAATAATTGATGAAAAGAGGGAAGGTTGCTGATATTGTTAGGGGTTAAGCCTTTGAACCAGTTTCTTGCTTCTCCCCCTAAATTTTGAGCAAACATCCTAAGTTTCACAGTTTCATCATCGATCTCTTGTCTGTCAAAGTAATCATTCATTATATCCACATGTTGTTGAGATATAGTAGAAATACTAGCATCATATAATGGAATCTTGGATTGATAGTCCTATGGTAGAACAAGTAAAGGTAAAGGAAGGACTAAGGGAGAATACCACGTTGTCATGATATGAGGTTGTGGGAGAAATTGGGGGTTTACAAGAGGAGGATTTGTGATAGGAGGTATATGATGAAGTGGAGTGGTTTGAACTGTGGATGTATGAGTGGGTGTAACAGATGTGCTTGAACCGGGGAGGGACTATTGAGCAGATTTAGGATGAGGGAAACCAAAGTTATGAATGAAATGAAGATCGGGTGGAGTGGATGGGGAGGTTTCTCTTCTGCTATTGTGCTGTGAGTTTTCCTGCTCAAATTATATATGATCTATACCACTAAGTGACTTGGTTCTAGGTGGATTTATTATGAAAGGTAAGTCAACTTGGGTATCTTGCAGAGCTGCAAGGTTTTCAGGAACTGAACTTGCTCGGCGAATTTTTCTGACAATAGTTGGGTTCTTAGATGTAGGAGATTTCCTAAGAATGATTTCTGGATTATCAACTATTGTAGGAGGATTTGGGTCAGGATGGGGTCTAGTATGAATTCTTTTGGAAGCCAGTATTTAGACCCAAAGATAAGAAAATTTTAGTTAAATATGATAGTCTTTAAAGGAAAACTAATATGTGTAACAAAACTTAATCCACAAAGTGTTATTAACTGGGTTTTGATGATGTTTTTATGATGAAAGAAGTTTCCCAGTGGAGTCTATGGAAAACCAAGGGGAATTAGCAGGCCTACAGAAAACCAGTGGAGTCACCAGGTGGAAGATTTTTACTTGTTTTCTAGGACTGGTTGTTGTCCACCATCAACAATCAGGAACCACTCTTGGTAGACACTTGATTCATTTTTAAGAATCAGGTTTTCTCAACTGTGAAGTTATCTATTACTCAGTATAATCCCCAGTATGGTCGCCACTATGTTGGCTCCCTTTTATTTACAAGAATGGAAAGAATAAATGCTGCAGGGGCCACATCAGAACCACGTTGGAATCCTAGGACCTAGCCTTCCTAGATTCAGAGAGAGATCTCTCTATTAAGTGTTTTCAAAGGATATATCTGTATGCGTTGTTTATGATGTTAGGCTAGTTATGAAGCTCTTAGGAACTTGTTTGTTTTATGTGGTTGGGATGGATATCATTAACTGAAGAGGTCATTTGAAGGGTGAAGGTGAGAGTAAATTGAAAAAATGCTTCAGCTGAAAAGATAGGTCATGAAAAAGTATTAACCCATTGGGCTATGGAGTCACAAAAGGATGTAATTGCACAAAAATTCTTCAAGGGTTTCCATAGGGCAAGTCATCTATATCAAAGGATATTTTAGATTGAGTTTTGATGTGAAACATTAAGATATTGTGAAAGAAGAAAAGCTAACAACCATTTAAGCACATGTTAACTTCACTAAAACAAGAAAAACCTTTCAAAGTAACTGTTTGAAGCAAGCCAAAGGACAAGGCAAACCATAGAATTATTTGGGCATACTTTTATTAAAGCACACTTTTTAGACAACAATCTAGTAATTCTAGGACTACTTTCAGAAAGGAGAAAACATATAAGAAAACGAGGAAAATAGCCCAAGATCAAACAGAAACTTTGAATTCTATCCTGCTTTTGGCATATTCTCAAGGGATCTTTCAAGGTAACTGTTAAAGCTAGCCAGAGGATAGGGCAAACCATAGACTTCCCTGGGTTAACTCTACTTAGCAAACCTTGAAAAGAACATTCAAAAACAATATCTCAAGTTGTACACAGAAAGACATGAGGTCCACCAACATTTCTTCGTTGTTTATACTCTATTGAATCATTCTCAAATCAACAAGCTGGATAAAACTAGAGGGAAATTAAGAATCCTCTAGACATACCTTAGCAAAAGAAAACATAAAGATAAAGCTTTCAGATAGAAATAGGGTACTTTTCAGTAAATCCTACTCTAAATTTTTTGTTCTTTATCAGAGAAAATGGACAGTATGTAAAACATAAGGAAAGACAATAACAGTGAGGAACAACATCACCATTAACATAGACCAAGATCCCATGAATCGGCTTGTATAATTGATTTTCAAACCAATTACATACTTCAAGTCCAACAGGTATTTACAACTCAAAAATTCTCTTCTCAGCCTAGTATCCTTAAACTACTCAATAGCACTTCAACAGCTTCAGCAACTATCTTACACCTTAATAATAATCCATCCAACAACAACAATGAACTCCTCATGTAGTATTTATAGATAAATGAGGAGGTGGAGTGAAAGAAAGGGTCTCTATTTGTTCATAAATGATAGAGTTTAATGTTTTTGACCTTTGAGACCATGTAAGGCCCAAGGCAAAATGTATTTAAGTCTAACTCTGCATTATATTATCTTTTTTAACTACTTAGTGGCTTTTGTTGACTTTTAGGCTTTTTAGGTGGGCTAGCAATAACTTCTGAGCTGCCTTTACAAATATCTCTGACTTGGAGTAACCTTATGTGTCTTTTGAGGTAAATTAGGCCTATAGGTGGCATTTTGATCCTATTGGAGAAGTAATTGCTTCTGTGAATGTGGCATTCGAAGCTCTTCTTCTGCTGATCTGTCTGATTTATCTTTAAAACTCTGATTAGGCCTCTGATAATGCCTTTAGACCTTCCTTTAATCATCTTCTTTCTTTGTTACTTTGCTGACTATTTTATCTTTAATTTATTTTTCCTTTAAATTGTGTTTTTATCCTTAATACGTTGGTTTAGATTTTGATTTTTTGTCTCTAATATTCACTATTCTTTCCTTCTGTTTTGTGTGTAGGTGTCTTTTATGTGCTAGAGGGTTTCATGAATGCATCGATGCCCATGAAGCATCGATTAGAGCTTTGAATCGAACCCTTTATCCCTTTCATTATGTATTTGGTCCTTGGATCGTCATCCAAATATAGAAATCCACTTAGATTGGTTGTGGGATGGCCTTTTAGCTTTGGCCACCATTGAAACCTCCAACATAAACATATTAAAATAAATCCTGCGGGCTAGGGAAAACTGCATTTAGAGGCTCGGGGAGGGGTTATGGATCGATGCAGAGGAAGGTGGATGTTGCAGGGAGAGGCTTTGTATGAAAAACTAGAAGAATAATGGCGGAATTTTGAATTTGGGAGCAGAAAGGGTGAAGGTGGTTTTGCAGAAAATCGGGTGGTTTTTGTGCAGAGTTCAGGTGTTAAGTGGTATTCGCCACTTTGGACACAATACCAAACAGATCGTGACACATGTCCACTGGGAAACTACTTATTTTCTCATTGAAAACGCGCGTTAATCCTTGTGAGTGAAATGAATGCGAAAATGATTTTGGGACGTTAGGTCTGGGGTAACCAAATCGATTGTGGAGGGAGGGCGCGATGGAAAAGGTGCTCGGTGGTGGAACCGGTGGATGAGGTCAGCAAAACTGTCAGGAAGTGGAAAGGTTATCGAGCAATGTTTAGAATCGAGGATATGTGGGAACCATCAGATTAGGATGATCGACGGTGGAGATCCATAGCACGAATGTGCAAAGAAAGAATGAGTGAGAGTATGGAAGATGGGGAAAAAGCGATCATCGTTGGATCGAACCCAATCAATGGTTGGGATTCATTAAGGGGGAACATAATGCGGGGATGAAAATAAGAAATGGAGGGGCCAAATGAAGCGGACAACATGGTCCTATGAGAAAAGGAAAGGACTGGGTGTTAAGGTGAAAAAAGGGACTAAGACTTAGCCAATTTTCACAGGTTTCAGTCTTATGAGCAAAGGGGCTGAAGACTTAGTCAAAATGGGCTTAAGGCCTATTTTGATAAAATGTCAGAAATAGGCCTAAAAAGAGGGTTTTTAGGCCTTTTTAAGAAGTTCCGATAGGGTTAAAAAAAGGGTTTGAAACCATATAAAGGAATTTTATAAGATTTAGAGGGGTTTTAATGGGAAATGAGGTTTAATGAAGAGGAAAAAATGATTGTTAGAATAGGTAAAAATGGATGAAAAAGTGGGTAAAAATAAATTTATGGGATGATGGAAAATAGCTTTGACAATAGTTTCTTTTTGTCTTAGCAGGGTAACTTTAGGGGCTTTAAGTGAAAATTTCAGTGCAGTGATTATTTGAAGATAATGAACACAGAGGGCTTTCAAGAACTCACAGATTTTCAAAAAATTTGTTTCTTGAAAGCTAAGAAACCTTTTTAGCCATCATGAGGTATAATAGAATTTATAGATG
The DNA here is from genome assembly GCA_034641835.2 of Pinus albicaulis. NCBI lineage: Eukaryota > Viridiplantae > Streptophyta > Pinopsida > Pinales > Pinaceae > Pinus > Pinus albicaulis. The sequence continues at coordinate 1,748,021,296 of CM076578.1, read as the reverse complement.
GCTAACAGTGGCTCCACTTGGGGAGGGTAGCTACTTAGAGGTGTCAAGAACCTTAGAGATAAATCTCTAGAAAGTAGACCAATGCCTTGTCTTTTGCTACATTTTTAAATTCCTCGTTGTCTTTGATGATCATGATGCTTAAAAAGATGATCATTATTTATCATAACAAAATTATTTTTCTCCCAAACTTCTCCCTACAAATCCTACTTGTCCTAACATTTTTTCTTCAGTGGGTGCATTCAGACTTGCAAACCCTTTCAACATCATTTTATTATTTTATTTGAAAGCAGTAAACTAATATATTTATACCCTTATATCTTCCATGAGTTTAGATTAAACAGTTGAACTCAATAATTCTCTACCTATTCTAACTATCTGTCAAGATTGAGTTGTTTGACAGATTTGGTTCTTTATTTTCTAGGACGGGAAATTTAAAACACAGTCAAATCAGGATTAGACAGTCTGATTTGCTATGGGGACTATGGCATTATGTACAAGCTACACATAGACTTTATTGGTAGAAAATTTAAAACAAAACTTTGAAGGTTTATCTAAAATTTTCTAAGCATCCTTCTTTCCTTCTTTGGCTCAAGTTTTGATCTTTTTGGAGCCATTTCTTTTTTCTTTTCCTTGGTTTAGATTTTGGGCTTTTTTAAACCATTCATTTTTATATCCTAATCTATTCTACTGATAACCCAAGATTACACTGTTTGGAAAATCTTTTTTCGCTAACCTATCAACACAAAATTGAAATTTACTTAGTCATGATTAGGCTATATGACTAAATAACAGTTTCTTTTCAAGCAGTGGCATTTTGACTTGCACACTTTCAGATTTTTCTTGTTTTTGGTATGGGGTTGTACTTCTTTTCAAACTTTCGATGTTTGACCTTATCTTCTTTCCTAGAATCCCATTTCAAAACTTTGTCACCAATTTTAAAATCACTTGTCTTTGTTCTTTTATCAAACAAATTCTTGATGTTTTCTTGTATTTGTTGTGCTCTTTTGTAGACTTCCTCTCTGGTTTGCTGTAATTGTACAGTTTGGTTCATTCTTCTGGTCATGTCATGTTCTTCAGACTGCACCTCTTGGATCAAATTCATGACTGGCACTACTGGACTATTTGGAAATATTGCATCTGCTCCATAAACTAGTTGATAAGGGGACATTCGAATTGACTTTTTAACTATCAACCTGTCTACCCAAAGTGCTTGTACTAGCTTGTTGTGCCATGATTTTTTATTTTCTTCCGACAACTTCTTTATTATGTTTACCAAAATCTTGTTTGAGGATTCTGCAAGCCCATTACCTTGAGGGTAATAAGCTGTGGAATGGCCCAATGTAATCTGATATTTGTGACGAAAATCAACCATATTTTTGGATCCAAATGCAACAACATTGTCAGTGATAATTTTCCTAGGACAGCCAAATCTAGACAGGATATGATTTTCGAGGAATGAAATGATGACTGAATCTGAGGCATTCCTAGAAGGGATGGCTTCTATCCATTTGGTAAAATAATTAGTTGCTGTGAGGAACCATTTATGTTGGGCAGATGAGGTGGGATGGATTTACCCAATGAAGTCTAGACCCCAATGTTGAAAAGGAGCTTCAACAATGATTGGTTGCAGAGGTAAGGGAAGCGATTTTCTTTTGCCTTCAAAGATTTGACATTTATGACAGGCAATGACCATTTTGTGGATATCTTGAAAGAGGGTAGGCCAGTAATAGCCAGCTCTATGGATTTTGTTCATAGTATATTTCCAATATAGGTGGCCTCCACATTCTCCTTCATGGAACTCATGCTTGATCTTGTCTGCATCATTCTCAGGAAAACATTTAAGCAATAATCCACTAGCATTTTTCCAATATAAACATTTATCTAAAATGCAATAATTTACAGCCTTTAACTTTAAGAACCTTGTCTTTGTTTTAGACAAACCAGGAGGAACATTAAGATTAAGTAGTACATATAAGATGTCAGCATACCAAGATGAATTCAGAAAATGATATTCAATAAGTAGAGTTTCCAACTCCTCATGTTCATCTAATGCATTAAACATGTTTATATCAAGATCTTGAAAGTTGGATTCAACCATAAGTCTTGCTAGTCCTTGACCTTTGATGAGCTTAGTGGGCTTGATTTCTAAATCATATTCTAATATTATAGAAATTCACTTTCCTCTTTTTCCATCAGGGTCTTATGTCATAATGTCTTTCATTATTGAATGAGGCACAAATGCTATTATGTGTGAGTGTAAAATGTAAACCCTGAAGTATTTTAAGGCTTTGACTAAGTCAAAGGCTTGTTTTTCCATTATATTATACTTCAAAGGTGCATCTCTTAATACCTTGCTGAAAAATGCAATAGGTTGCTCTTGTCCCTTCATGTTTTTTCTGTAATAGGACAACAACCACTGCATGTTCTGATGGAAATGAAAAAATGAAGAAATATTTTGTAAAATCAGGACTAATGAGAACTGGTGTTTGGGTGAGTGCTTGTTTTACCAGCTCAAATGTTTTATTTGCTTCTAAGTTCCATTTAACTCCTTCTTCTCTTTTAAGCATATTTGTCATGTTCCTTAGGATTTCAGCTAAGTTGGGTATGAACCTTCTCAAGAAATTAATCTTTCCAATGAAAGATATAAGTTCCTTGATGTTTTTAGGATGATTAATGTGCAATATACCTTCAATCCTCTTTGGGTCTATCTTTATTCCCTCTTCATATATGATATGACCAAGAAATTTACCTTCTTGGAAACCAAACAATGTTTTCTTGGGATTTAAGGATAGACCATATTTTTTGCATTTCTCAAAGACTTTTATTAGGTGTATTAGGTGTTCTTCATCTTTTTTGGAATAGACTGTGATGTCATCTAAGTAAATAACAATGAAGTAACATATTTCTTCTGAGAATGCAATATCCATGGCTCTCTGGAATGTGGCACCAACATTCATTAAAACAAAAGGCATTTTAACATACATGAAAGTGCCCCAAGCCGTGGTAAAGGTTGTTTTAAGTTGATCATCAGGATGTACCAATACTTGGTTGTATCCAGAGAAGCCATCTAGAAAATAAATTCTTCTAGAACCTACTACCCTTTGTAAAATATGATCCATTTTGGGCAAGGGATAGTTGTCCTTTAATGAGGCTTTATTTAAGTTTCTGAAATCAATACAAAGCCTTATCTCTCCTGTTTTCTTCCTAACTAGATTAGATAACCATTATGAGTATCTGATAGGGACTATAATTCTTGCATCATACATTTTTATAATTTCTTTTTCAACCAGAGGTAATTGAACAGGGTTTATCCTGCACAATTATTTTCTATAAAGCTTCTGGTTTTCTTTAAGGGGTATCTTGTGTTGAATTATTTCTGTATCATATGATTTTAAATATTCATAACTCCATGCAAACACATCATAAAATTCTCTAAATAGCTCAAGGTATTTCAGTTTGATGTGAGTTGGCAGTGTTTTGGATAATTTGATCATTTCAGGCTTTTCTTCACTGCCTATATTGCACTCTTCTACTTCAGCTTCAATAGCTTCTATTTTTGGCCTCTTTGCAACATCATTAAAGTCAAACAATTCTTCTAAGGGTACCAATCATTTTGGCAAGCTTTCAGTTTGGGATTGCAACATATATAGATCTTCTTTTTCTAAATCTGTGTAGTTCTCTGTTTTATGTTTGGGTTCTTTGGTTAACAGATTTATATCAGCAATCTTGGGAATTTCTTCTTCTTTAAAAAGTGATTTTTCCTTAGTAGGACAGTCTTCTTCATACTCTGAATTTGAACTTGGCATTTCAAATTCATTTCTGGACTGTAGGAAGTCTTCTATTTGTTTATCTCCTTCAAAAACTTGCCAGTAATTTTCATTATCTGGGACTACTGGTCTATATATTCCCCATTTACTTTCCTAATTATCAATTCTAAATCCCCATGAACTGTTATCCTCTTGGATCCTAGTTTTTTAAGAAATTGTAGTCCTAAGAGGAGTGCTTCATACTCTACTATGTTGTTGGTGCAGTGAAAGTTTAATCTGTATGAATGGCCTTATGCATGATTTTTTTCAGTGTTGTGCACCCAAATGCTTGCTCCTGCACCAGTTGTAATACAAAACCCATCAAAAATCATGCTCCAAAGAGGACTGTTTTCATATTTTTCATCAATTTCCTCTTTGTCCTCTTTATTTTGTTTATTTTTATCATCACTTTGTTCTTTTCTAGGATCTGCACTATGTTTATTTGTGTCTTTTTCCTCAGGGTTTTCAATTTGTTGAGGAATTTCTCTTTGATTGTTATGATTGGCACTATGTTGATGATTGTTTTGATGCTCAAGACCTTCGTTTTGTCTACTGTGTTTTTCTGAAATAGCAAACTGTCTGGATGATTTTCCTTCCCTTTCATATTTTTCTATGGCTGCCACTATGTTAGCTGATGTTTTGTTTTCTAATCCTTGCTCATTAGGAATCTCATCATTGTACAAAATGAATGAGTCAAGGTCAGTATGTATAGAATAAAGAGGGGATTTTTCTGGTCTTTCTTGGCTACTCACCATGTATTTCATGTGTGTTTCCCTATAAATTCTTCTAGGTTTACTAAAAACATGGATGGTGGCATAAGTCATATCCATTTGCATTGTGCCTTGCAATTTAGCACCCCAAGATCTTGAAAGAAGCATACCATATTTGGGGGGTATATCAGCCACAACAATTTCCATCACTAAGCTTTTGGCTGGGATTTGTGCTAAATTGACATAGAGATCTTTTATTACGCCTAGGCATTTAAATCTGCTGGAATCAAAGGAGTATAAATATTTATAAGGTCTGGTTACCTCAAGGCCCAATCTTTCCATTACCACTTTGGGCATTAGGTTATGTGATGCTCCTGAATCAAGCATGGCATTGTGAAAATTTTTATCATGGACATTTAAGATGACATAGAATGGAGGAAATCCACCTTCTTGAAATCTTCCTTCAATTTTTGGTCCAAACAGAAGCTCAGGTTTGTCATCATTTAAGTTAACAGAGTCATTGTGATCTCCTATGTTCAAATCTTTTAACAATTGGGACCTATATACATCTTGAGTGAATAACTCAGTGAGAGGGATGGAGATTTGTAATTTGACAATTTCACTCTCTATGCTGAAAGGAGTATGAGTTTTGGAAATGTTTAATTCAGCCTTTTTAGCCACTATTTTCTTAGCAAAATCAGCTTGCTATTTTTTATTATGAACAACAGTTAAAATGGTTTTTTCAGGAGCATTAGCTGACGTGCTAGTGCTGCTAGGGTCACCACTATGTTTGTCATGAACCTTGGTGTTTTTTCCTTTGTTTTTATCAGAATCTTCAGCCACTATGTTTTTTTTTCAACTGTCTTGTTAGAAGCATTTATAGGGCTATTTTTAGCAGAGATTTCAGAGGTATTTTTCTTGGGAACTTCTTGGTTCTTTTTACTCCTTAAGTCATATTGTTTATGTACTTCTATTATGGCATTTTAAAAGCCTTTTTGGTAGTCTACAAACTCTGGGCTCTCTTCTTCATAAGGTGTATACATGACTTGTTCTTTCCTAGTGAGGATGACAGTATCCTCATCATTTGTTCCCAACATGTTTATATGATTTCCCTCTGTTTCTTCAATCACTCCCTCATCATCATTAGCATAATTTTGTTGGAAAGGAGGTATGACGTGTTGATGAGGGCCTCTTTTTCTAATTTGAGGGGGATTCCTTCTAAAGTTTTGATTTTTATTTTGAGGAGATGTTTGGTTTTCTTTAGGATACGCTCTCTCATTCATGTTTATCCTTTCCATCATCATCTCCATGGTTCTGACCAAATTATCAATTTTGGAGTTTGATGTGGAAGGTCCAGCTTCCTCTTTGTAGGTAACCTTGTTTTTTTCTTTCAATCTAGCCCTTATAGCATTCATGTTAGCTTCTACACTTACTGCCCCTTTCTACATGTCTTCTAATGTAAGGGGTTCTCTCTCCCTTAATTGATAACACATGTCGGGGTCAAATCCTTCAGGAAACTTTATCAAGGCTAAGCCTTGTGGGGGTTTCATTTGTGGAGGGAGTGCATTATAAACACTATTGAATCTAGTGCAATAATCTTGAACACTCTCTCCAACATTTCTTTTAAGATAATTGTATTCTGACAAGATTTGAAGGGGGTTTCTCTTGACTTCCCATTTGTTTAGGAATAATTGATGAAAAGATGGGAGGTCATTGATACTGTTAGGGGTTAAGCATTTGAACCATTTTCTTGCTTCTCCCCCTAAACTTTGAGCAAACATCCTAAGTTTCACAGTTTCATCATCGATCTCTTCTCTGTCAAAGTAATCATTCATTCTATCCACATGTTGTTGAGTTGTAGTAGAAATACTAGCATCATATAATAGAATCTTGGACTGATAGTCCTTTGGTAGAACAGGTAAAGGTAAAGGAAGGACTAAGGGAGCATACCACATTGCCATGATATGAGGTTGTGGGAGAAATGGGGGGTTTACAAGAGGAGGATTTGTGACAGGAGGTACATGATGAAGTGGAGTGGTTTGAACTGTGGATGTATGAGTGGGTGTAATAGAAGTGCTTGGACCAGGGAGGGACTGTTGAGTAGATTTAGGATGAGAGAAACCAAAGTTATGAATGAAATGAAGATTGGGTGGAGTGTATGGGGAAGTTTCTCTACTGCTATTGTGCTGTGAATTTTCAGGCTTGAAGTCTATCTGATCTATACCACTAAATGGTTTGGTTCTAGGTGGATTTCTTATAAAAGGTAAGTCAACTTGGGTATCTTGCAGAGCTGCAAGTTTTTCAGGAACTGAACTTGATCTGCGAATTGGTTTGACAATAGTTGGGTTCTTAGATGTAGGAGATTTCCTAAGAATTATTTCTGGATTATCAACTATTGTAGGAGGATTTGGGTGAGGATGGGATCTAGTATGAATTATTTTGGAAGCCAGGACTTAGACCCAAAGATAAGAAAATTTTAGTCAAATATGACAGCCTTTGAAGGCAAACTAATATGTGTAAGAAAACTTAATCCACAAAGTGTTCTTAACTGGGTTTTGATGATGTTTTTATGATGAAAAAAGTTTCCCAGTGGAGTCTATGGAAAACCAAGGGGAATCAACAGGCCTATTAAAAACCAGTGGAGTCACTAGGTGGAAGATTTTTACTTGTTTTCTAGGACTGGTTGTTCTCCACCATCAGCAATCAGCAACCACTCTTGGTAGACACTTGATTCATTTTTAAGAATCGGGTTTTATGAGTTGTGAAGTTATCTATTACTTAGTATAATCCCCAGTATGGTCGCCACTATGTTGGCTCCCTATGATTTACAAGAATGGCAAGAATAAATGCTGCAGGGGCCACATTAGAACCACTTTAGAATCCTAGGACCTAGCCTTCCTGGATTCAGAGAGGGATCTCTCTATTAAGTGTTTTCAAAGTATATATCTTTATGCTTTGTTTATGATGTTAGGCTAGTTATGAAGCTCTTAGGAACTTGTTTGTTTTATGTGGTTGGGATGGATATCATTAACTGAAGAGGTCATTTGAAGGGTGAAGGTGAGAGTAAATTGAAAAAATGCTTTGGCTAAAAAGATAGGTCATGAAACAGTATTAACCCATTGGGATATGGAGTCACAAAAGGATTTAATTGCACAAAAATTCTTCAAGGGATTCCATAGGGCAAGTCATCTATATCAAAGGATCTTTTAGATTGAGTTGTGATGTGAAACATTAAGATATTGTGAAAGAAGCAAAGCTAACAACCATTTAAGCATCTATTAACTTCACTAAAACAAGAAGAGCCTTTCAAAGTAACTGTTTGAAGCAAGCCAAAGGACAGGGCAAACCATAGACTTCTTTGGGCAGACTTTTATTAAAGCACACTTTTCAGACAACAATCTAGTAATTCTAGGACTACTTTTAGAAAGGAGAAAAAATATAAGAAAACAAGGAAAATAGCCTAAGATAAGACAAAATTTTTGAATTCTAGCCTGCTTTTGGCATACTCTCAAGGGATCTTTCAAGGAAACTGTTAAAGACTAGCCAGAGGACAGGGCAAACCATAGACTTCCCTGGATTAAATCTACTTAGAAAACCTTGAAAAGAACATTCAAAAACAATATCTCAAGTTGTACACATAAAGACATGAGGTCCACCAACATTTCTTCGCTGGTTATACTCTATTGAATCATTCTCAAATCAACAAGTTGGATAAACCTAGAGGGAAATTAAGAATCCTCTAAGCATACCTTAGCAGAAGAAAACATAAACATAAATCTTTCAGATAGAAATAGGGTAATTTTCAGTAAATCCTACTCTAAATTTTCTGTTCTTTATCAGAGAAAATGGATAGTATGTAAAACATAAAGAAAGACAATAACAGTGAGGAATAACATCACCATTAAGATAGACCAGGATCCCATGAATCAGCTTGTATAATTGATGTTAAAACCAGTTACATACTTCAAGTCCAGTAGGTCTTTATAGCTCAAAACTTCTCTTCTCAGCCTAGTATCCTTCAACTACTCAATAGCACTTCAATAGCTTCAGCAACTATCTTACACCTTAATAATAATCCATCCAACAACAACAATGAACTCCTCATGTAGTATTTATAGATAAATGAGGAGGTGGAGTGAAAGAAAGGGTCTCTATTTGTTCATAAATGACAGAGTTTAATGTTTTTGACCTTTGAGATCATGCAAGTCCCAAGGAAAAATGTATTTAAGTCTAACTTTGCCTTATATTAACTTTTTGAACTACTTAGTGGCTTTTGTTGACTTTTAGGCTTTTTAGGTAGGCTGGCAATAACTTCTGAGCTGTCTTTACAAATATCTCTGACTTGGAGTAACCTTATGTGTCTTTTGAGGTAAATTAGGCCTATAGGTGGCATTTTGATCCTTTTGGAGAAGTAATTGCTTCTGTGAATGTGGCATTCGAAGCTCCCCTTCTACTGATCTGTCTGATTTATCTTTAAAATCTGATTAGGCCTATGATAATGCCTTTAGGCCTTCCTTTAATCATCTTCTGCCTTTGTTACTTTGTTGACTATTTTATCTTTAATTTATTTTTCCTTTAAACTATGTTTTTATCCTTAATGCGTTGGTTTAGCTTTTGATTTTTTGTCTCTAATATTCACTATTCTTTCATTATTTTCTGCATGCAGGTGTCTTTTCTGCACTAGAGGGTTTCATGAATGCATCGATGTCCATGAAGCATCGATTGGAGCTTTGAATTGAACCCTTTATCCCTTTCTTTATCTATTTGGTCCTTGGATTGTCATCCAAAGACAAAAAGCCACTTAGATTGGCTGTGGGATGGCCTTTTAGCTTTGACCACCATTAAAACCTGCAACATAAAAATATTAAAATAAATCCTATGGGCTGGGGTAAACTGCATTCAGAGGCTCGGGGAGGGGTTATGGATCGATGCAGAGGAAGGAGGATGTTGTAGGGAGAGGATTTGTATGCAAAAATATAAGAATAATGGCGAAATTTTGAATTTGGGCACGGAAAAGGTGAAGGTGGTTTTGCAGAAAAGGTGGTTTTCACGCAGGGTTCAAGTGGTAAGTGGTATTCGCCACTTTGGATGCAATACCAGATAGATGGTGACACGTGCCCACTGGGAAACTACTTTTTTTGCATTGGAAACCCGTGTTAATCCTTGTGGGTGAAACGAATGCGAAACTGATTTTGGGACGTCAGATCTAGGGTAACCAAATCGACGGTGGAGGGAGGGTGCGATGGAAAAGGTGCTTGGTGGTGGGACTGATGGATGAGGTCAGAAAAACTATCGGGAGGAGGAAAGGTTATCGGGCGGTGTTTAGAATCGGGGATATGTGGGAGCCGTAAGATTAGGATGATCGACAGTGGAGATCCATAACGGGAACGTGCAAATAAAAAATGAGTGAGATTATGGAATATGGGGAAAAATCGATCATCGTTGGATCGAGCCCGATCAATGGTTGGGATTCATCAAGGGGGAACATAAAGCGGGGGATGAAAATAAGAAATGGAGGGGCCAAATGAAGCGGATAACATGGTCCTATGAGGAAAGGAAAGGAACGGGTGTTAAGGTGAAAAAAGGGACTAAGACTTAGTCGATGGTCACAGGTTTCGGTCTTATGAGCAAATGGGTGGAGGACTTAGTCAAAAGGGGCTTAAGGCCTATTTTGATAAAAGGTTGGAAATAGGCCTAAAAAGAGGGTTTTTAGGTCTTTTTAAGAAGTTCCGATAAGGTTAAAAAAAGGGTTTAAAACCATATAGAGGAGTTTTATAAGGTTTAGAGGGGTTTTTATGGGAAATGAGGTTTAATGAAGAGGAAAAAATGATCGGTTAGAATAGGTAAAAATGGATGAAAAAGTGGGTAAAAATGAATTTATGGGATGATGGAAAATAGCTTTGACAACTATTTCTTTTTGTCTTGGCAGGGTAACTTTAGGGGCTTTAAGTGAAAATTTCAGTGGAGTGATTCTTTGAAGATAATGAACATAGAGGGCTTTCAAGAACTCACAAATTTTCACAAAATTTGTTTCTTGAAAGCTGAGCAACCTTTTTAGCCATCATGAGGTATAACAGAATTTATAGATGGCTAACAGTTTATTCTGTTTGGGTAAGATGATCAAGTAGGATAGGTGGAGTGAGAGGTCATCAAATAATTGGGCTATGGAATCTGTGAAAGTCATGGATATCTCAACAATGAGTCAGAGTGAATCACAGGGAATATCTAGTATAGTCAATGGATATTTAAGGTTATGTGTGAAGTGAAATGGACATTAATTTGGTGAACAAGGTAGGGCAAAGGGAAGTGAAGTATCCTTTTTTCATATACCCATAAAAAAGAAGGTCTCAAATACTAATAAGAAAAATATAATAATCATGAGATAGTGCAAACCATTAACTCAATGACAATACTTAACCAAATAGATATTCAAGATGAACAATTCAGTGAAACAAAGAAAGCAAGAAAACTTATCTAACTTTAGTGATTTCACCTTCAAGGTTTGAAAACATATAAGATGAAAAATAACTTTAATCAAAGAAGAGGGAAATCATAAGCATAATTTGATCAATCTACAAAGAACTTTGAGGAAAACTTCTCAAGAATGGACAATGGGCATGATCAAAACATGACCTCTTTGGCTAAACCTAACAAGTAACACATCAAAGAGAGATTCCACAAACTGAGTTTAGATGGCATCAAGTAAGAATGGATAACCATAAAACATATTTGAAAACTACTTTCTTAAACCATGAATGAAACAAACAAGCTTAGGTGGGTCTAAGGAGCAACTAAGAATTCCTTAAACTAACCCAGCAGAGGAAAACATAAAGACAATAGTAAACAGGAAAGACTAAGGTGCTTCAAACAACATTTATTATCCTATAATTTTCTGATTTATAGCAACATAGAAGGATGGAAACAATGATAAACAAGAAAAAATGAAAAAATTAGAGACACATCACCATTAACCAAGCTCAAGGATCCTGCAAGCAAGCCTTCATCATCATCAATCAAAGAAAATCATTCACAAGCTCCACAACACCAAATTGCTTTTCAACCTCAAAAAACCATGTATTGTTCTCAAAACTCATCAAATGCGAACATTAACAATGAATCCTCAATGCTCAATTTGACAAGCAAGGAGCAGAAAAACCTAATAGAGGCTCTAGAATTCTATTGGCTAATCTAAAATGTCACTATTGTCCTTGAGACCTTGCAAGGCCCAAGGCACAAAATATCTCTTCGGGCATTTTTAGCAAAGAAATTGACATTTGAGCTCTGGAATGCCTCCTAAAACTTTCCAAGTATACATTGTTGAATTTTCCTCTGCTAAGGGCATAGCACTATGTTTTATGATGAATTTCCATGCCAAGGGCGTAGCACTGGAGCAGGAAAATTGGGTTAACTTGCAACAATGTTTTGAAGGTCTTCCCAATGTCGGAATAGGCTCCGTGAGGGCTCGTTGGAAATCCATTTGAGTATTATTTCCAAATCTACCTTTGGTTCTCTAATTGGACCTCTAAATTTTTTTCAAAAAGTAAAAATTCCAAGACTGGTAAAGGTGCAACACATGTCCTGAAAACCAGGCAGAAAGGTGAAAATTAGGGTGTTTTTGACCCTTTTGGAGGACCAAAACAACTCCAATTGACCTGAAACTTTGTGATAATGCTAAACTCAAGCTGAGTTTTTGAAAAATTTAAGCCTTTCCTCCTAGAGATGCTCTGAGAAAAAGCGTATCAACATGGGTGCTACCCCCTTAGCCCTCAAAATTAGCAAAAAAACAAAAACTTGTCAAAATTCTCCCAAATTTGGTGGGTGTGTGCCTCATGGACTTTGGGAGACCTGTAGGGAAGCTTGTGCCAAAATTCAAAGTATAGCTTGGTCCTATCCTTATTTTAGTGCTTGAACTTCAATGAGGGCTTCCTTTAGTCTGGAACAAGCAAGTTTGTTTTTCATTGCATAATGCTTGGTCATCTTTTTCTACAGAGAAAGGCCCATTTTTATCTTCTTGAAATACCTGTGTTCATTCTTATAATATTGAATGATACACTGATCCATCTCAAAATCTCTCTCCATCTCCCTAATTTGTGCATCTTTTCTTTGTAGAAGTATTCTAGTGGCCATCTTCTCATCTTCATTATCATTGTCTAGGTCAATGAATTGGGGCTTTTGTTTAGTTTTCCTGCCTCTCTTACCTTGCTCATCTTTCTCCATTTTTTGTTTTCCCTTGTAAAGCTTCTGAGTTGAAGAAGGTGGCATGCTCCCTTGCCTCTTGGAGGCAGCAAACACTAGCCCCTATCCTCTTTGATATGTGAGAGGGAGAAACTCAAATTTATCTTCTAGAATGCTCTTACCATGACTGATCTCAAGACTGCCTTTATTTTCATCAATGATCTTTGCATTTATGTCTCCTGCATTATGTTCTTGGCTTCCCTCTTGAGAGTCACTTGTAATTTCCTCCATGCTAGCATTACTGTCATGATCTTCACCACTGTCATCAACCTCTTCAATGTCTTTTTGGTTCATAGTGTCACTGTTGTCATTAATATCTTGAATGTCTTTTTGGTTTATAGTGTCACTGATGTCATTATTATTAGGGATATCAGTCACCATGGTTTCTTCATTATTTTCATGACTGCCATTAGCTTATGAATTTCCTCATTGTCATCATATTTATCATTTTCATCCTCTTTGACATTGCTAGCCTCTTTGTCACTGTCCTTTTCATCATTTCCCTGTTCACTTCCTTCTTCTTCCTCTTCATCATTATCATGGCCATTATCATTTTCTGTGTGGTCACTATTAGAGGTGTCTTTATCAATTTCTTCACTTTCCTCAACCTCTTTACTATCCTCTATAATGTCCTCACTGTTTTCATTTTTATCCATGCTACCTTTAGCTTCAGCACTTTTCTCACTGTCATCATCCTCATTAATGTTTGTTTCTTTGTCACTTTTCATTTCATCACTCCTCTCTTCCTCCTCTTTATCAACATTTGCATCTGCCTCTTCACCACTATCTGTTTCCTCTTCACTTTTTTTCTCACTGCCTTTGTCCTCATAATCTACCTCTGTCTCTTTATCTTTATCCTCGTCCTCCTCTTCATCATTCTCTGCCTCTTCTTCAATTTTTGTTTCTTCTTCCTCATCATAATTTGTTTCTTCCTCTTCTTCCTCATCATCATTTTCTTCCTCTTCTTCCTCATCATCATTTTTTTCTTAATATTCTTCATCATTCTCCTCTTGATTTGATGTTTGAGGAGAAGGTGAAGGAGGGAGGTTCTCTTGGGGAGAAGATTCATGTGTGGATGAGGAGTCATGGTCAGTGGGGGGTGATGGAGGAGTGGAGGGATGTGGATGAGATGATGAGGGCAGATTAGGCTGATGAGGAGGTTGCGGGTTTGTGAAAACTTCATGGGTGATGAACACTGCCCATGGGATACCTTGTTGCTCCAATTGATGCAACACAATCATCTTGATAAGAGAATGGTGAAAAAAACTTTGCATTTGTTGTGAAGGAGGTCTCTTTTGCACAATGTATGACATCTTGTCAATACTTCTATAAATATAATAGGGAAAATGTAAAATCTTGGCCCTAGTGAAGTGCATAAGCAGTCTTATATGGTAGGAATAAAGTCTAGAAAACCTCCCCTCACATGTAAAATACTTCATGATGAATTTCATTAAAGGGGCATATCTCTCCAAAAAATGGGAAAAGCGAAAAATAGTTTTGCAATCAGCTTGGTATCTTGGTTTCAAGAAAGGTTGATAATGGCTCAGGTCCAAATTTACCTGCTTGAACCATTTTTCTCCCATACAAGGTATCCCAGTGGCCATAGCAATTGTATTGGTGGATAGCTAAAAATTTACCCCAGTCAGATGCACTTGATGGTCATGGAGGTTGAGGATAAAAATTCTAGTCAACTCAGACTGACTTTGGACTCTTTTTACTCTTTCACATAAATCAAAACAACCCACCTCTTAGAAATATGAAATTGTTGTAGGGGAAGCTATCAACTCCTTGGTGTTCAAAGGTTCAAACCTATTTACTCTTCCACCCTTTCTTTGCTGTCTTATAGGCCCTTGGCCTCCCTCAACACTGCCACTATTAGTTTCCCTTGAAAATTTTCTTTTCAACCCTTGCCTTGAAGGCCAAAAACCCTAATTTTTCTTTGTGAAAATGATGTAGAAATATAGGGTTTTTCCTCTAATTTAAATGAAAAGAACTCAGGAAATGAAGGAGGTGCCTTGTTACTTACCCCTCAGAGGTACTATGGACCCTTTGGAAATGATATTGAGGAGCTTTTATCAAATTTGAGGGCTTGATCTGCTGGAGAAAGCTTCCAGGCTAAACGCGTAGCCTAGGCACGCAGCGTTGGGCCAGTCTAGTCGGCCTTGCATGGGTTGTCGGGCCTCTTTCGAACGTGCCCTATGCACAGTGCCCGGGCCAATCGAGTAGCCTCCACGAGTTGTCGAGCCTCTTCTGAACTCGCCTGGGCCAGTCAGGTGCCCTGGACGTTGGTGAACGTGTTCTATGCAAGGGTCTTCTACTGGGTCTGTACGGTAGTAAATGCACAATGTCCTTACACAACCATGTAATGCTCTGTTAAAATTTCAAAGGAAAGAACACACAAGTGTGCAGCAAGGTTTTCCAGGAGCGTAGCACCAGGTTCTTTCTGTCCGAAGTTTGCCAGAACGTAGGAATTTTCTCTTGAAGGATTCTCTCTTTCCTTTGCAAGATGACAAATGAGCTAAATGATAAAAAAGATGCCTTTATACCCTTAAAAAAATAAATTAACATTAGAAACCCACTTTTGATAAGGTTCTCTATTTTTCTTGTCACTTTATCATGGATATTCTTTTTACCTTTTGCAGGAGGTGAGTTAAAACACAAAAAATGATCTTTTGTGGGTGATCTGAAAATATAATTTTCTTCCCCTCTCACTGATTTTGATAGTGATATCTCTATTTTGAAAAATGTTTTAAGTCATGTCCACTATGTATTCTCTTGACCACTTTTTTTTTGCTGCTGCAGGTGCCATGACACAAATTATTTTTGTCTCCTTTGTCATTCTTGGAATTTGACAATTTTAGTTACTCAACAACAAACTCATGATTGGCTTGGTGTTCCATTTTGACACCTGTCCTTATGATTTCTTCCTTTTGACCATTTTGAGGGCAATTGACTGCATTTGAAGGCTTAGTCTCCCTCACACTAATACTCTTTGTATTTCCCTCCCTTTGATGTAGTGAAGTATTGTTACCTTGATAAAACATGGAGGCGACCTTATGATATCATTCTTCAAAATTCTTCCTACTGTCATCATGGAGATTTATGGTCTTCATTTCACTTCTTTGCCTACATTCTCAAATTTTAGGCTTTAGTGCTTTTTCCCTTCTTCATTTATAATTTCTAGAAATTTTCAATTCATGTTGGCGAGGCTGATGTACCTCTATCCTTGTGGTTTTTCGCATTGGCTTCTTGGTTGACAACACTATTTATCCAATTAGTCCTGAAAAACCTAATTTTCTCTTAACATAGGCATGTTGTCTCTCCTTTGCTGTGGGTATCTTTCCAATGAGGTATAGGCTCCTTACTTTACCTTATTTTCTATTAATGGCCATCTCAATCATTCCTGCAGAAATGTCAACAAGGGTAGTTGTCCCTTGCAGAATTTTTGCTTGACAAAGGAGGCCTTCCTTGAAGGATTTTTGGTCTATCTTTGGTAATCAAGTGTTGACCCTCCTTTTCATAAAATTTTATCTTCTTGGCCCATGTAAAACAGTGGTCTCAGAATACCAAAACAAACCTACAACTTATGAAACCCTAAATGACCTAGAGGGAGGCTTTTGGATTTGGCCTTTGGCTAAAAACTTGACTTAGGGTTTTTAGGTGTAAAACTAAGTTTTTTACAAACTTTATGCATTGAAAACCAAAAAATACTAATTTTTATTTATCTAAAGAGCATAGAAAGGTAGCTTGAAATCACCAATGCTTGAGGCACTTAGTGAATAGGGGAAAAGGTTAGGCTACCTGGAAATCCAAGGTGGAAGTAGAAAGGTTAGGCAAGTCAAAACAGAGTGGTAAGGTCAAAGGTGGAAAAATATAGTGAAAATGTGTGGCATGAGCCCATGATGGGTCTTCTAGGGGTGATAGGCTAGCCATGATATGATAGGATTGTAAAATAGTGAAAATTGATCCTAAGGATAATGAAGGCAGTAAGATTTCTAGAACTCACAATATTCATGAATTTTGTTTCTAGAAATCTAGGATAAGAACTTAGTCATCTATAAAATGGAAAAAATTACTGATGACTAACAGTGGCTCCACTTGGAGAGGGTAGCTCCTTTTCAGGAGGTGTCCAGAACCTCAGATTTTATATCTCTGAGTTTTGAAGACCAGTGCCTTACTTGCACTTTACAGAGTTTTATTCCTTCATTTTCTGATGTTCTTTTGAAGCTATGATCTCAAAAATTTGAAAGGGCATGATTGCTTCAACTTCCTCTCTACCTACCCATCTTATTTTCCTAACATTTTTTTTCTTCCTTGGGTGCACTTTAACTGGAAAACCTTTTGAAATTTTTTCTTTTGAAAGCAAAAACTATCTAATAGTACTCTTATAACTTCCAAGGGTTTAGATTATACTAGTGAACCCTTTTATTCTCTATATAAACTACTCAACTATCAAGATTAAGCTATTTGACATGATTCATTCTCTAAGATACTGACATGAAATTGAAAACATGGTTTAAACCAGGATTAGGCAATCTGATTTACCATGGGCTGTGGCATTAGGAAAAGTTGCACACAAACATTATTTTTGTACAAAAAAAACTAGAAATATGAGGGTTGTGATCTATCATTTGTTAAGCCTCCCATCTTTCTCTTTGGTTCAGATTTGAGCATGGAGAACCAATATCTTTTCTTCCTAATCTATTCTTACTGACAAGTCAAGCTTAGATGTTTTGACAAGTTCTCTTTCACTAACCTATCAATAACAAATTGAAAACATGTTCAGCCATGATCAGGCTAGATGACTAGACAAGAGTCTTTTCTGAACAAGTAGTCGCATTTAGGCTTGCACACTTTCAATATTACTATTTTTTTTTGGGTATGGGGCTGTACCTCTTTTTCAAATCTGCCCTCTTTTTCATATTTTCTCATTTTTTGTGTTTTCATTTTTCAAAACAATCTAAAACTAAAAGGTGCTCAAAGGCTGAGCTTATTTGCACCTATATATCCTAATATAACTTTACAAATGATGTACATTCATTAGGTGAACTCTTTTTTCTAGTATAGCGAATCAATTAAGTGACTAGATGATTTCTTTTTGTTCCACCTCTTAGGTATGCTGGCAGGCCACTCCCACTTTGTATTCTTCTGAACAGTAGTGCCCCAATTTTTCTTTAAGCTCTGCCACAAATTGTTCCTTGCATGTTTTACTCCCTCTTTAAAGGTCTCTAAGGAAACATCAAGGGGTTCTTCAAATAATAACTGGCCGAGAGGATTTGATAAATAGACCTCATTTAGGACTACTCCCTCCTTTACTTGACTAACCTTGGGATCCTTTTGAGAAAGAATCTCTTCTCCCTCTTTATGATTATCTGATTTGGCAGCTTTAGAATGAAATGTTATGATGCCTTCAAGCAATCCTGGTATCCCCTAATTGAGTGAGCTGATTTCTGTTTGAGGGCCATTGTCCTGATGAGTAGGAGCATTCTCTGGCACCAGGTATTTTTGAGAAGGTAGTCTAGCATCAACATCAATCTGTTCTATAGTTGTTGTATGAGAAAATGCATCAGTAGATAGCTCAGTAGAAGAACACATAGACATATCTTCTTTACATAAAAATTTGGATGTTGGTTGCATGCTTAGGATCTGATTGTTTTCTTCTTTAGTTAAAAGGGGAGGTATCTTTATTTTCTCTTGATAGAACTATGATGCTTCTCCTCCTTTTGTGACTGCTCATAAGGCTAAATTTCTTCTTGAGGAGGTATTATAGCCTCAACAGAAAGCTTTTCCTCTATTTCTTTATGATAATTTTCTTTAGTAGGTAAGGCAGTAGTGGAACAAACAATAATATTTTCTTTATATAAAGGTTCAGAGGCTGGTTGTACTCTTAACATCTGATCTATCTCTTCTTCAGTTAAATGAGGAGGGATTTTCAGTTTTGTTTGGATGGGTCAACAATTGTTTTCTTTCTTTTGTGGAGGTTGATCTTGTGGCTAAATGTCCTCTTGCACTTTACACAAAATGGCAGATGGATTGTCATTTGTTTCAGCTTCTTCAGAGAGATGTTGTGGATCTTCTCTTACTTCTTGATGGATTTCATCCTCAATAAACTCTTCTTGGTTGTCATGATAGTTATGTTGAGTATGAAAGGCATGAATCTCCTCTAATATATCTTCAGGATTCCAATTTCCAAAATATTCATTAATGTTCACAAGGTATTGTATGAGGTCTTCAGATTGATCACAACAATTTTCAGCTAATGATAGAGATGGATAATTTTATTTATAATGCTCATAGAACACCTTATGGAGATCCTTTAAGGAAAACAAACTACTTGGTTTCAAACCTTCATACCATTCCCTTGCCTTACCCTCTAATGTTTCCATAAACATTTTCATGCGGCGGTCATCGTGCCATTCAACCTTTAACCTCCATACATGTATATGAAATTTGATGAGATGTAACAAGGGGTCATCAAATTTTTCATCTTGAAATATAGGTAAGTTTTTTATCCAATTTATTTGAGGCATTTTTTGTGGGAATCAAGGGATATGATCTCTACTCATTGGTCATATCTTCGTTGTATTCTTGGATCCACATTTATAAATTATAAAGGGGCCAGCACATCTTTTCAACCAGTATAGAGTTCTCTACCAGTGGAGTCTTTTGGTCTATCGAGGGTTATGGAGTCTCCAGGTGGAAGATTTGAACTTTGCTATCCACCATCAACATGATTTGGATTTCTCAATGCATTCCCATGGGAGTCTATAATAACTAGTGGGGTAGTAGGCCTACTGGAGGCTACTGGAGTCACCAGGTGGATGTTTTTAGTTGTTTTGAGGATGTGTATATATGGTCCACCACCAATAATTGACAAAAACCAATCTAGGGATGTTTTTGAGGTTTTCTAAGTTCCTTTATGTAGCCCTAAGGTTTCTATGAGTGTCCTCCAGTTGAGCCATCATTTTGCTAGGATGGCGAGACAATTAGATTCTACTATTGGTTAACACTTAATTTTTCTAAGATTGACTGAGATTTGAGAGTTCTTAAGGGATACCTAGGATGTTTTTTGCTCAAATTCCCAGCGTGATCTTCAGAATTTTAGTGTGGCAATGAGGTGGTAGATTCATTGGATTTTATAAGTCTCACTGAGGGTCAAATGAGTCTTAAGATGTATTTAGGCAACTATGTACTCAAAATGTCCCACTGTGATCTCCAATATGTTAGGGTGGTGATGAGGTGGCGATAAATTGCTGGATAATCTTTAACAAATGATTATGATTTTTCTAGGATGTATAAGATTGTTACTTACTCAAAAATTCCCACTGTGATCACCAAAATGTTAGGGTCCTATGATTTAGCAGATTGGTAAACCAAATACACAGGGTAACATAAGACCAGTCTTTGGGGTCCTGGGGAGGATATCTCATATGAAATATCAACCAATCATCATAATACATGTATATAAACAATCATGACAACATATAGACTTATAATACATAACTATATAAGTGCATAGACATCATTATAGTTAGAGTCCAACAATAATTTCATGACCATATCAGCTACACACCATAACGTTATGCATGAAAGCCTCAACCATACCAATGAACAATTGACCATATATAATGATCTGAATGAAGTATGTTAGTGTTTTTGTGTTAATTAATCTTTCAAATTATGTAAACAATGTCTTATATGTGCTTAAGGGTTCAAGTTCTCTTGCAAATTATTGAGTGTCATGAGTGATTTTCAAGTTAATTTCATGAAAATTTTAACATAAAATAAAGGTTTAACAACAGAAAATAAGAGTACATTACATCACCATACATCACATCAACATAGGAATTTGATGAAGGAGTTCAACCCTCATGGGCTACATCTCCTTTTTCCAGTTTCCATGGCTTGGGCCATTATATTATGCTCAAATTTACAAAATGATGTGTTTAAAATTCTTTTATGCTCCTAAAACCTACACCAATGAGTCCAGATTTCCAAAAAATGGTCATCTAGCCTCTTTCTCCACCTTATTTGGTCGAAAACTCCAAAAATTATGACCATTTCTAGTTTCTCCACAATTTCTAGCCTAAATTTAGCTAACTGGAGCTAAATCTGGTTAACTGGTACTAAACTTCCAGCTTCGCTGGATTTGGTGGACCACCAAGTTAATTCACATTAAATTAATTAAGCGCATTTGGCGCTAATTAATCATATTTAGTGTTAAACTTGTACTTATGGTTAAATATGGATTAGCACATTTTGAATACAAGTTTAGGGGTTAATTAAACCTGGATTACTGTTTAAATCTACATTTTAGAATTGGCTCCACCAATGGTCAAAGGATATGGTCACATGTATTGGGGCCTGGTCGCCTCTTCCCTCGTCGACAGTCATTACAAAGGATAAAATGATATGTAAATGCATAACGGTTAAGGAAAAATGTGTGGTTTCGTGGTAGTGGAGGTGTGTGTTGCGAGGGATGTTGCAGGGTCGAACCCCGGTGCCTCCGCTCGGACTTATAACAAAATTTTTCTCCACCCTTTGGGGGGGGCGATGTGGTGGCCCTAGGCTGCACCACGTGTCCTCTCCCCATCTGCCTGATCCTCATCCAATAACAAGATGCCAAATCACCAAAAATTTCAACCAATGCGGTGTTTCCACTTGGCAGTCCCTTACTCGCCCAGAGGTAAATGACCAATTTCAACCCATCCAAGTCAGGATGTCATATTAGTAGCATAGAATGCTGACTAGGCAACCTATCTGAATTTTTTTTTTAAAATTGCATGTTTATCAAAGTGAAAAAAAATCATTTCCAGGAGCATACAGAGTCCATTTTGTGTGAAACTGAGAACTTTGATTTTTGAGCATAAAACTAAGCCCCTGATCATTCCTCCCCACTGGAAGCTTTTGGACACCAAAATATCATATTCAGTTGCTGAATAGGTGAGGGTACAGTTCCCTTACCTTCCTAATTTAATTCAATTTGGATTGTGAAGGATTGGTTCCTTTAAGCCCCACTCGAAGATAGTCAACACTTCCTTTTATCAATGTCCTTGTTCTCCTTTCAAATATGGTGTCTCCCTGAAGATCAACAAATTATTCTGGAGAAAATTATTCAATAGATGGAAGTTGAACATTCTCTCCTTGATCTTCAATCCAAGGAGGCTCATGCAATCTCAAATTTTCAACATTAACAATTGAATAAATTTGCATGTATGAAGGTAAATCAAGCTTGAAGGCATTGCTACTAATATTTTCCATAATTTTGAAAGGACCATAACATATTGGTTTCAGATTTTTACCTTCTCCTTGAAGCCTTTCCTTGCTAATGTGAAGCCAAAATTCGTCACCAACTTGAAACTTATGATCTGCACGATGTTTGTCATGCCTTGCTTTGTACTTGCCTTGACTTTTTTCTAGTTGATCTTGTATTTTTTGATGGATCAACTGAATTTAATCTATGAAATTATTTTCTTTATCTATGTCTCCATGCCCATAAATAGGTACATCTTTCCCAAAAATGAAATCCAATGGCGATTTTGGAAATTATCCAAGACATTCCTCAAATGGTGATGTTTGAGTAGAGGAATGTTTTGCACGATTGTAAGAATGTTGGATGTAATGCAACTATTCATCGAACAACTAAGGATGTTTACTGCATTAGCCTCAAAGAAGATGAATGACTTACTTGTTGACCACCTTAGATTGACCATATTTTTGTGGATGAAAGTTTGTACTCTTCTTCAACTTAGTGTCCATCAAGTTCCACAAGCTTGACCAAAAATTCCCAACAAATCAAGAATCTCGATCACTTACAATAGATGTACGAAACCCAAAATGAACCCAAACATGTTGAAAGAGAAGATGAGTTGTTTGTTTAGCTGTAACTTGTTTTTTACATGGCATCAATATACACATTTTTCTGAACCTATCCATAACTACATACAAATAATCATGACCTCCTTTTGACAAAGGAAGGCCTTGTAAAAAATCCATAGAAATACTCTCCCATGGACGTGAAGGAACCGGACATGGTGTGTACAATCCTAACTTCCTATTACTAGGCTTACTTACTGGACATAATGAACAACCATTAATAAAACATGACACACTTTCAAGCATATGAGGCCAATAAAAATACCTCTGAAAATTTTCCACTGTCTTTCTTAAACCAAAATGTCCAGCAATAAGAGAAGTGAGCGCTTCCATTATCACATTCACTCTCTCACCCTATGGAATAAAAATCTTGCCCAAATGATACAACAAGTTATTATGTACATGGTAGTATAATTCCTCAACTTAGCGACCTTGATTCAAGTTTGCATAAACATCTTGAAATTCATTATCAAGTGAATATTGTTCAATGTAAATTTCATGTAAAATAGAAGTATTATTGAGTAAAGTAGCTGCATTAATAATAGGCCTATAAATAATATCAAAAACCTTGTTGTATGTACATTTCTTATACCTAATGACCAAGTGAAATTTTTGCAAGAAACCCATCCATCAAAAGTGCCTTGACTGCTACAATTTAGTTTGTGATTGCAAGTATTGCAATGGTTGGTGATCGAGGTGAACGATGGTTTCCTTTCCCATCAAATAGTGTTTCCATTTCTTCACACTTTGAACCAATGAATATAGCTCCTTGTCATATATATGATAATTTATCACTGCACCATTAAACATTTCTAAATGGAATGAAATGGGCATACCATGTTGTAAAAGGACTTCGCCCATGGCATAGTCACTTGCATCGATTTGAATCTCAAAGGGATATTTCAAGTTTAGTAGTGCTAGTATTGGGGTTGAACTGATCTTCTTTTTCAAAGCATCAAATTATTTTTCCTAATTTCCTCCCCACTAGAAGACTTTCTTAACACTATTCAATGCATGTAATAAAGCTACAATAGAAGAAAAATTAGCAATGAAATTCCTCCAATATTGTGCTTCTCCTAGAAAACTTCTTAGATCAGTGATTGACTTGGGTGTAGGCCAATTAATAATGACCTCAACCTTAGAGGGGTCTATCTTCAGCTCACCTCCTCCAACAATATGTCCTAAATACACTAAACAAGTTTTACCAAATTCACAATTTGACATCTTCAAAAACATTTGTTCTTCTCTCAAGACATCAAGCACCTTTCTTACATGCATGACATGTTCATCTCATGATTTTTTGAATATCAAAATATCATCTAAGTAGACAATGACAAACTCATCAATAAATGGTCTCAATATGTAATTCATAACTCTCATGAAAGTAGTTTGAGCATCGCAAAGACCAAAAGGCATATCAAGCCACTCAAGCAATCATTGTTTAGTTTCAAATGTGGTATTCCATATGTCATCTTTAGCTATTCTAACTTGATGATAACCACTTCTTAAGTATAAATTAGATAAATAATTTTCATACCTCAATTGATCAAGAAAATCATCAATCCTTGGGAGTGGATAATAATTCTTTGTCGTGATTTTGTTCAGTGCACGAAAATCCACACACATGAGCCATGTTCCATCCTTCTTGGGCACCAACACAATCAGTTAACCACATGGCGAGGTAGATGGGTGAATGGTACCTTTATTCAACAATTCTTGGATTTTCTTCTTGATTTTTTCACTTTCCATTATCGACATGCGATACATGCCAATGTTAGTGAGTGGAACATCCCGCTGCAGCTGTATCTCATGTTGGATTCCCCTCTTGGGAGGTAACCCATTTGGTTCCTGAAACATCTCTCCATGCTGACTTACCACATAAAAAAATTCAAATTTTAATTTATCATCAAAACCTTCAAAAGATTCATAATCCTTATCATTCTTTTGTTTTATCATAAGAAGCACAAATTTTTTCTTGAATTTACTAGCCTCTTCATTTTCCCATCATTAACTAAAGAGAGGTCTAGCTTTTTGCGATGATCTCTTAGAACATATTCCACTCCATATTTGAACAGGTGGTACTTTTTCTCATGGTGATAGAATACTGCTTTCATGTCATAGAGATATGGACTACCCAAAAAAATTCCTAGTATGTCAAGCGGTACAACATCTAATTCAACTTCATCAATAAATTTTGTGGTAATTGCAAACCGGAAAATACATTTTCTTATAACCTGTAAATTTGTATCCTTGGATATCAAACCCAAAGGGTATGGCTTATGATGAGGTAATGTTTCAAGATTAAGCTTCTTGACTAACTATTCAGATATTAAGTTTGCTTGAGACCCACTATCAAATAATGTGTCAATTTTTGTATGTTTTGAGATCACTCTTACATGAAACAACTCTATTGTTGTTTCTTCACTTGGAGTTTTACTGTGAAAATTTGAGGAACTAGTACTTGTTATGTCTTATTTTCCCTTTGTGACAATTGCTGCAATTTTGGTCTCATCTCCTGAGTCAGATCCACAATTCTATTATGTGGTAGCAGTTTTCTTTTGTTTCCCCTTGTTATTGAATTTCTTATGCCTCAATTCTTGATGAAGCTTCCAATAGTGGGTTTCATCATGACCCTCTTTAGAAAAATGAGTACATGTGGTTTTCTCCACTTCTTTTTTAATAGATGCATTCTTCTTTTGTTTACCCTTGAAACCCTTTCCTTTTTCACCACCCTTGGTTTCTTTTTATCCTCTTCTTGTACATTTTTCCCTCTTTCCTCAAAGTGTATAGCTTGCACACAGACCTCATCTAGACTAGTGGGATTAAACATGAGGATGGTATGTTTTAGGTAACTATGCAAACCCCCTATGTACTTCAGCAAAATTACTTGACTATGCAAATCAACACCTAATATAAGATCTCTTCTCCTAAATTCATGAGTGTAATCTTGCACATTTTGACCTTTGAATTGTCTAAAAATTTTCCAACTCATAATAGCTTTTTTCATGTAAGCTATAAGATAGAATTTCCTTTTAATGGCAGCAGTAAAATTTGACCATGACATTGAGATATTACTATTTCTCTTTATCTCATCTTGTGTTTTTGCATCCCACCATACATGTGTTGCACCCTCTATTCTCAAGGAAGCCAATTGAATCTTTATGTAATATTTTTCAAGGTTTTGAATTCTGCAATAAACCTCCAATTGACAAATCCAATTATCCAACTTCTCTGCATTCACTTCACCATTATACATCTCAAGCTCAAATTTAACATCCATATTATGTAAGGGTGATGTACCAGTTCCTTTTGAAGTGTGTGTATGAATAGATGGAACGGTTGTGCTAGTGGAAGATGATGATGAGGAAGGTGAGGATGAAGGTGAGGATAATGGTGGAGTGGATGGTGGCTTATTACCATCCCCTTGGCCTCCTCCTCCAGGAGAACCGTCTCCTCTTGGAGGCGTGGAACTTTCTCCTTGAATCCTTAAATTCCTCTCCTCATAGAAAAACTTAACCATCTCAGTCATATCAACTTAATGGCTTCCTGAATTCTCTCTCATCTTCTATCATGGTAGGTTGTCATTCATGAGACATGCTCAATAAAGACTCAAATTCAACTGGAGGATGTGCTAGTGTTGAGGACTTGGGAAACATTCCCCTTCTTCCTCTTAACCTGACTACAGGGCTCTCAACTAGCGTCCCTTCTCTTCTTTTGAATTTTAACCATGTAAGCATGACACAAACTTACAAACAATTATACCCCTTCTTGCACAAAAAAACCTAAATCTATGATACCAAAAATTATCTGAATGAAGTATCTTAGTGTTTTTGTGTTAATTACTCTTTCAGATTCTGTAAACAATGTATTATGTGTGCTTAAGGGTTCAAGTTCTCTCGCAAATTATTGAGTCTTATGAGTGATTTTCATGTTAATTTCATGAAAATTTTAACATAAAATAAAGGTTGAACTACAACAAGTAAAAGTACAGTACATCACGATACAACACATCAACATAGGAATTTGATGAAGGAGTTCACCCCTCATGGGCTACATCTCCTTGGTCTAGCTTCCATGGCTTGGGCCACTATATTATGCTAAAATTTTAAAAATGATGTGTTGACAATGCTTTTCTACTCCTAAAACCTGCACCAATGAGTCCAAAATTCCCAAAAATGGTCATCTAGCCTCTTTCTTCACCTGATTGGGTCAAAAACTCCAAAAAAATGACCATTTCCAGTTTTTCCACAATTTTTAGCCCAAATTTAGCTAACTGGAGCTAAATCTAGTTAGCTGGCACTGAACTGCGAATTAAGCTGGATTTGGTGGATTGCCAAGTTAATCCACATTAAATTAATTAAGCACATTTGGTGCTAACTAAGAATATTTAGTGCTAAACCTATACTTATGGTTAAATATGGATTAGCGCTTTTTCAATACGAGTTTAGGGGTTAATTAAACCCAGAATATTGTTTAACTCCATATTTTAGAGTTGGCTCTGCCAGTGGTCACGTGTATTGGAGGTTGGCCCCATATTCCGATCGGTGATCATCACAAAGGATAAAATTATATGGCAACGTATAACGGTTTAAAAAAAACATGTGGTGTGGCGGTAGTGGATGTGTGTGTTGCATGGGAGGTCACGGGGTTGAACCCTGACACCTCTGCCCGGACCTATAACAAATTTTTTCTCCACCCTACATGTAGAAGCCCTAGGCTGCACCACAAGTCCTCTCCCCATTAGCTCTGTTAGGGTCCTATAATAATAGGGTTCATAATTTTTGAATTGACTTTGATAGTCTTGTAAATATGTACATACCTTGATTTCTGCAAGTTGTTTTCCAATATTTTGAAAATGAAAAATAATAAAAAAATGAGAAGAGGGAAAAAGTCCTAAAAGAAAGATCAAAGGATTAGAAAATAATAAACCCCAAAAGAAAAAAGAGATAAAATAAGACATGAAAGTGAGCAAGTCAAAATGTCACTACTATTTACTTTCACTGCAAGAATAATGATTAATATGTGCATATTGTCAATAAATGCCATAATCCATGATTAGTTAAACAATTTAATCTTAACTTTTCATGCTTTGAATTTTATGTTTTAGATAGAGAATACAGATATGTCAAATAGTTTAAACTTGACAAATCAGTAGATAGATAGAAAATAAATGAGGAGCTCAACAGTTTAATCTGAGTCCTCAGATGAAATAAGGTTAGACTCAGATAGTTTTTATGCTTTGAAAGAAAATAGTTTTTATGTTTTAGATAGAGAATACAGATATGTCAAATAGTTTAAACTTGAAAAATCAGTAGATAGTTAGAAAATAAATGAGGAGCTCAACAATTTAATCTGAGTCCTCGGATGAAATAAGGTTAGACTCAGATAGTTTTTATGCTTTGAAAGAAAATGGATTTAAGGTTGCAAGCTTAAATGCCCCCATGAAAATGAAGTAAAAAATGTTAGAAATAATGATGGATAGGTTGAAAGTAGTTGTACAAGGCATGTAATAAAGCATCATCGAGAAAAAATTACTAATTTCCCATCCCCCACAATGATTTAGTATTCTAAACCTTCAGTTAAAGAGGCTCATAGCATTTCTCTGAATTTTGTTGGGACCGGACCCAAGGCTCAAGGTTAAACATATTGGATTTCCTACATAAAACCCATTTCATCAGCATTTTCACCCTCATCCATGGTTATGATCCCTTTTCCTAAGTAAAAACACATCATTTGCTTAGTAAAAGTTAAAACCCTACGTAATTAATTTCCTCTCCATTCAAAAAACACTAAAAACCTACAAAATACATTTATCCTAAGTTTAAGTGTGAAAACAATAATGGGACAAACTATGCTTATTTGTCTATCTTTACGCTTTATTTAGTTTTAAATTTTGTATTTTAAATTCATTTCCTACATTACACCATTATTTCATGTTAATTTCTAACTTATATTTATTAACTCCCTATTATATACCCATCCCGTATATTATTTAAATCCTTTATAAATAAATAACCCCTAAACCCTTTTATTTAAAGTTTAAACCTATGTTAAAATATCCCATGTGGCAAAATAATCCCCGCCCTTTATTCCCATTGGTTTAAACATATCAAAAATAAAAAAATATCTCCCACCCCTATGGTTTTAAACACTTATTAAAAGGTATTTTATACCATATAAATAAACATACCCACGCCAACATAATTGGTTGAAATATATGTTAAATATTTTAATTTAACACATACAAACGATCCCGCTACATATAAAAACCTTGGACCCCACTCCAAATCCCGAGCAGCTTTCAAATCAAATCTCGACCCTTCGCAATCGAACTCCTAGATCTAACAATTGAAAACCCATATCGCAAATAAAGTTGCGCGATATCAACACTTTCCCTTTCCATGCGAAATAGGTTGTTTAGCCTTTTCCTCCCTCCTCCATGTGGATCATTTCGATTGGATTGCATTTGATTCGATTGAAACCACTTACCATTCAAACCCACGTGATAACCACTCGCGGTTTCTAGCGTTTGAAGCCCTAAAAACACCCATTTCTTGACTTGACCGCCATTTATTGTAGGTCAATTTAACCCTAAAACGCCTAATAAACCCTAAAAAGCACCGTTATTCCCTTCTTTTGCACTTATTGACTGTATTTGCTATTTCAAGTTAGAAAACAAAGCTTGTATACGGTTTATATGCCCAGAACAACTGAAAATCCCACCATTAACCGTTGAAGATTGCTGGAAGTCCTGAATTACTTCCAGAAGATACCAAGAACCTATTAAAATGCCTCAGAGCCATTTTTCAAATACCTATACCTGTGTAAAACAGGTATTTTTAAAGAAATTAGGCATGTTATTAGTTAAAAAAAACCTTGATAGAGAAATAAATACAGTCATAACTTAAATTTATCCAAGAAAACCTATCAAAAAAGGTCCAAAAAATAGGCTAAACCCTGTCAAATGTTTTACAAACCTTGTTTTAGACTGCGCATAGTTTTAATGGAAAATATTGAGTTTATCTAGTTTTTACAAACTATATAAAACTCTAAATAAAGCCCAGAAATCCTCTGGAGGTATCTTGAAACTCTATGCTTGATTTCAAATGATGTTTTGTCCAATTATCCATTGAAAAAGCCCAAGAAACCCCTGTTTCTTGTTTTCTAACCAGTGAGAATATGAAATACATATGAAAGTAAAAAATTGAAGGAAAAATCCAAGAAAAGAACCATATTACGCCTATTTCAAAATCCAAAATACCTCTGTAACCTATTTAATCATATAGAATTAATCAGAAAGCCTAAAAACAGAGTTTTTGTAGTCCTAAAAGATTAAAAATGCCTAAATATACTCTAGCTGCATCTTCCAAGACTGCCATCATTGTGAACCCTCTACAACCTCCTATTGTAGACATTGATCACACCCCATTAGTAGATGTTGACTACAAGATAGCAGACCCCGTTGTAGAATTCAATCTATTAGAACTTCACAACTGAAGTTTTGAAAAGTCTTTAGATCAGGTGGAAGAAGTCCAAAATGGGAATCAAACTTACCCAAATATGTTGTTCCAGTTACTCATTCATGCCTAGAGATTATCAGATTGTGTCAGAATTATTATATACCTGAACAAAGAGCCATAGTAAATGCAAAAAAATAAGTACTTTTTACAATTACTGCTGAGTCCATAAATCGAATGTTACAGCTCAAACCTGATCCTCAAGCAGTTCCTTTGTCCATAAAAGCACTTACCAAGTTGTACATTGGCCTTGATTTTCCCAAAATATTCCAGATCTTTCAAATATTCATGCCCTTGCATGTGGAAATTCCTCAAATCAATCCTCCATATTCCACTTCAAAATTTCCAAAATGTTCAAGGCATGTAATTTACATGTTATCATTCATCCTAAGATACTTCACAGATGGCCATACAGATGAATCCATCCTAGGTTTCCTATCTACTTACACACCAGGACAACCTCCATATGTTATCTTCAATTATGCTGGGTACATAGCTGGCAATATCTATGAACAGCTGATTAAATTACCAACTGAAGGAGTGTTTAGATACACATCTTTTCTTTTCCATATGCTTTTGTATTTTCAAGCAGATAAGTTTCCAGTAACCCTCTAGAAGCTTGACATTGAAGGAAATCCAGTTTCATTTATTTTTTGGACATCTTTGATCAAAAAAGAGTCCAAAGAGTTTTCTTATACAGATTTTTTGGACTTCTTTTTTCATCCATTGATAAATATGTTAACCAATACTGAAAAAACAAGGATCAATGATGAACTGAAGAATATTTTACAGCTATCAGAGCAGACCAAGACTGGAGATTGGTATTTGTACGAAAAACACAAAGAAACCAGAGTTTTTGGGTCTAATCTGTTGCACTAAAAACTACCCAAATATGTACCAAAGAGGGTTTTTTCCTTGGAATACATCAAGAAAATCTTGAATTCTAATTCTATTAACTTTCCAACAGAAAAGAAGAAAACACAGTTTAAGTTGAAGAATCAAGTGGGACCATTCATTTGTAATCATAGACATGCAGAGATAGAAGCAGCCAATCAGTTATTAGAGTAAAAATTTGAAGAGAGTTTCTCTTGGAATTATGATCCACAAGGAATATTGAGTAAAATTAGGGTTAAGTGTAAACTAAAACCCTACATTCACGAGAAAAAAACCAGAGATTGAGAAGTATGTCAATCAAACAAAGTGGACAGAAAACACTTTAATAGATGCAGTAAAGGAAGGTGTTACTAATCACACTTTACAAACAACAGATCAAACAGAGAAAACCACCAAAAGGGTCAGAGAAGAAGGTTCTTATGTTGCTGAAACCACTACTGAGAATAGATTCAAGTTAAGATATAATAAAAAGCCTAAAATAGATCCAGTGGGTAAAGAGAAAGTGACTATTGAGGTTGAAGACACAGATGTCCTAGTAAAAAACACGGATGCTACTACAGTCATCAGAAATGAATTAGTTACAGAGAATTTGAATGAAGGGGAGAATGATAATTCAAATGCACAAATGATAGAGAAACAACAGAATTTAGAAGCATCATCCTCACAGACAGCAGAGGAAAAGGATCTGGATATCAGGGAAAAGTACAAGTAGATCAAGACAAATAATGAAGAGATAAAAAATGAGATTTACTCTCAATATTTGAATCAAACACCAAGTGTACAAAACAAAATTTTATCTACCTTTGATTACTCAAATAAAAATTTGATCCTGTCAGTGTTACAACCTCCAGTGAAGACTCCAAAGACAGTTGCAGACTACAAAAAGGTTGATCTAGAAGTACAAACAGAGAAAAATCATGCACTTGATCAAATAGAATTTCATATATAGAGTTTAGAGATGTTGTATTCTACCATTACAACCAAAGCTATGAGTGTTCAAAAACTTTAGAACACAATCATAAAAATTAAAGATCAAATGAAGGTTGACAAAGCCTCATTATATGCTAAAGACCTAAGGATTAAGTCTTTAGAAGAGTTAGTTCTCCAAATAGGATATGATCCTGAGAATGTCAAAGCAGCAGAACAGTTAGTGAAAAAGAAGAATTAGGACATTGCAGCATTGAGGAAAGAGCTTAAAATTCCTTCAACTAAACATCCTCAAGCTAAGTAAATTATACAAGAATAGAATCAGAAGGATGACATGATGAACTTAATCTTTTAGCTAACAGGACAAATCAAAGAAATGGAGACTCAAATGGACAAAGTTGTCCATGAAAGGGAAACAAAAAAATCTCAAGAAAGTCCCACAGTAATTCCTATGGTTACTACAGTTGTGCCTTCAACTCTAGTAGAAGCGTTGGCACCCAAAGAACCACTTGCTACTACAATGTCAGTGACATCATCTATAGCTTCAGCTACAGAATCATTTACTACAATAGCTCAGCCCACAGATGAGGCTAGTAAACTAGAAAAAGCCATTGAATAAATGTCACTTCAAACAGGTTAAATTAATAGATTGAAAATATAATTGATAACCTTTAGAATGCAAATAAGTTAGCTCAGATAAATTCTAAAACTCATGAGAAAAGGGCTAATAGGTTAAATGAATAATTGAAGAATTTACAAAAGGAATTAACCTTAAAGGAGCCAATGTCATATGTGAAAAATTATTTGTGGAAGAAAATCATTGAAGCCATTAATGATGTGTGGCCCTCAATTCAGGTAATATTGTTGGCAATATGATGCAGAGTGTTGTCCTTGATGGAAACCCACTGAATGAAGATGAAGACATAAGATTGTTGACATGTGTTGTCCTTGATGGCAATCCACCTGATGAAGTTATTCTTGACTTGATGGATCTGGTAAATGATGTAAATCTGATGTGATATGATGTTTGTTGGCAATATGATGCTGAATGTTGTCCTTGATGACAACCCACTTGATAAAGTGTTGTCCTTGAATGACAACCCACTTGATGAAGATGATGGCAACCTACTTGATGAAGTTGTGCTTGATAGAATATGTCTTGATAATCTTGCTAAATGATGTAAATCTGATGTATCTACAGTGAGTACAGAAGGTAATGTAGAAAGGAATTCAGCATGTGCTAGATCTATGATGAAAGAGGTACCTAAGCGCATACGCGATTTGGTCTAGTAGAAGTCGCTGCAGTAACGCTAGGTGAACAATGCTCCAAGTCGCCAGACAAGGTGGGTATTCTAAGTGCAAAACCAGGGGTAACCACCATGGTATTGACCCATTGTATTGGGTAATGATTCGTCTAAATGACCCCGTCCAGGAATACCATCGGAAGTAATGTGGTTTTGGCTCATGGTATTGAAAAAGGGTAAACCTATATAAAGAGAAGAAATTCATTGTGCAAATTATGTGTGTGGGAGCAAGATGTCTGAGCTTGAATGAATACTTCTTTCTGAAGTATATCTGAATGGAAAGGTTACAGTTGAATGATAGATCTGAATGCATGAAGCACCTATGAAGAAAATGATGAAGAAGGGAATCTAGATCTGAAATGTATTTGTATTTGCTACATCTGTTTATGGAATGATTAGATCTGAGAGGAGGTGAACATCTATCTGACGTAAAGGGTAAAATCTGTGTGATGTGTCTGTTCTGAAGAATTGCAATGACCTAAATGTCTGAAGAACCATACGCTAGTTTGCTGCAGAAGAAGCTGCCAGATATACGCTGCTTCAAGAGTAGCACGATGCCAGTGAAATTGGTTCTTCAATATGCATGTATATACGCTAAGCTGGTATAGAAGATGGGATATACGCCAGGATAGTGAAAAGAAAGCCAGATGCAAACTAGGTTTGCCGCTACGGGTGAAATGTCTGGACTGCTCACAGGTTGCCGCACGCATTCTATGTTCGCCGCTCAATCAGCTTGGTTGTATGATTGAGCTCAAATGTATGGAGTGGGTCCAGTCTAAAAATATGATGAAATGTGGCCTGCAAGTTGTGTTCTAAAGGAAGCTTTGGATCCAGTGTGAAAACTGATGAAACGTGGTCCATGGTGGTGCTGAGGGTTGTAGCCTTCAGTCAGGGGGTTGTAGCTCCCTTCCAGGTGAGGCTGGTAAACGAGATCAGGGGGTCGTAGCTCTGACAAAGGAAGGTCAGAACGAGAGTGGGTTAGATACAGACAAGAGAGGTCAAACGAGCGTTGTGGTGCCTGCCGTAGGAGTCCGCGGGAAAGACATATGTTGTAAGATGTTTTCTCTATAATAAAATATTGAAGGCTGAGCAACTGCAGCGGTGGTTTTCTCCCGACTTGGGTTTCCACCTAAAAATCCTGGTGTTCATGTGTGATGGTTTATTCTGTTCTTACTGCACATGTTTACTTTTTATTTCACATCTAATGAATGAATGATGGAATGATATAAGTGAAGAGTTAATGGCATAATTAGATCTCTGTGTATACGCGAGTTTTATGAAGGATATCCGCGTGTATACGCTAGTTTGGTTCAGCAAAGTAGCGTATGGGTTTTAGAGAGAGAAAAAGTAAAAATATTTGATAAATTCCTAAATACTGATTCACCCCCCCCCCCCCCCCTCTCAGTATTTTTCCCAAAAATTATTTGAATAAAGAGATTTACTAAAGGCAGCATTAGCAGAATTTCAGAAAACCAAAGATGAGCTAGGTACTAAACCTGAGAAAGCCATAGAATTGATCAAGTTTCTCAACAATAAAAACATGCAGGAGTTGGAAGAAATACAAATAACTGATAGAACAGAGACCATTCTTGAAATAAGAAAAGTCATCTCAAAGAAAAATCTAATGAAACAGCCTGAAGAAAAATGTGAAATTATGAATATAACCATAGCCAAGTTTATGGTTAAATTTCAAAATTTGAGGCAAAGGAGTTTGCCTAAAATTTTGATCATAAATGATAAGATTATGCATCAGGAGGATTACAATAAGAAAATTAGAGAATATGCAAAAGATCAGGTTGAAAAGACAGGTGGACAACGCACTCCAACAGGGAAATTCTTACTCATAAGTTTTGAAGATTTATTCTATCTGCAACATGAGATAAGACATTTATTTGTCAGAAAGCCAACTTTTCCCAGATATACTGAGGAAGATGAGAATGTTAGGAGGCTAAAAAATATTCAAATTCCAAATGAGGAAGCTTGGAAATCACTTCCAGATTTACTGTGAAAGTAAAAAGTAGATAATATGAAGAAAACAACTTGCTGATTTTTCAGAATTTATTACAACAATAAGGAAGTTTTACAGAGGTTAAAGAGTGTCAGAGATTAAAGGGAATCTGAGTAAAAGAGTATAATATAGAGAAGATCATATTTCAAAACAGAATTAAAATATCTCAGCCAACAAAGAGGACACCAAGGCAGCCAGCTGCACCTTATCCACAATCATTTTATATTTTATTTGGATCAATAAGACAACATGCTGATTTGTTAAGCAACTGTCTCTATTTTGTTGTAAATATATTTCTATTTTCCTTAGATAATTCTTAGAAGCATTCTAGGATATTTTGTAAACAATGTTGTATAAATACTTCATATTTAGAAGTATTAGTGTGGAATAAATTGCTGAAGATTTCTATAATCATTTTTGTTGGACTTGAAAGCTTTTGTGTTGCAAATTTTGAGTAGCAGACTGGATCGAATTAATTAGCATCATATTTCAGGATTCATGTGATGAGTTATTGAAGTGAAGTATTTTCTACTTGTCATTTTTTATCTTCTTTGTTTCATGCATCCATATAATGTGTTCCAAATTTGAATGAATAAACAAGAGTATTACTTCAGGATTTGTTAAAAGCACCCTGATTTTACTGTTTATCATTTCTATGTTTTCTGCTGATTTATAAAGTAGGGAATCCTTAATTGCTCCCTCTTTCGTTTGACCACTGCCTACTTCTTCGCTTTTCCGGATGAAAGAACCCTTCATTTCTCTTTATCCCAATCATACCACTTCACCAAATAGCCTTCCAAAATCTTCAAAGGCTTATCTATCTTGCCCTAAAAACATTTGAATTTTTGACCTTGATCCT
Source organism: Pinus albicaulis (assembly GCA_034641835.2). Classification (NCBI taxonomy): domain Eukaryota; kingdom Viridiplantae; phylum Streptophyta; class Pinopsida; order Pinales; family Pinaceae; genus Pinus; species Pinus albicaulis. The sequence goes on along the minus strand of CM076578.1, from coordinate 1,747,985,160 downwards.
AGTTCTGTCTGCTTGAATTTTGACTCCTTACCCCAATGGACAATTAGACTTCCCACTATCCATCTCATTAAGTGATTTTTCCCACCAAACCAAACCAAATCAAAACCAATTGCACAATCATAACTAGCCTAATATTTTATAATCAAAACAAAGTTAAATTTTACAGAGAGAGCCCTCTCTAAACCCTAGGAAGGCTAGATCCTAGAGTTTAAAAGTAGGTTTTTGGTTACCTCTAGTGTTATTAAACTTTAAACCAAAATCTCACAACTTTTGAATTACTATAGTGTTAACATACTGGCGACCATATTGGGGACCATACTGGTGACCATACTTAATCCTTAGGTTTTAACTTTTGCTCAGAAAAAGAGGTGTTTTTACTTAGGAAAAGGGATCATAATCATGGATGAGGGTGAAAATGCTGATGAAATGGATTTTATGTAGGAAATCCAATATTTTCACCAATTAGTTATTGATCCTTGGGTCTCGTCCCAACAGAAGTCAAAGAAATTCTTTGAGCCTCTTTAACTAAAGGTTTAGAATACTGAATCATTGTGGGGAATAAGAAATTAGTAATTTTTGTCCAATGATGCTTTATTACATGTCTTGCACAACTAATTTCTACCTACGCATCATTAATTTTAACATTTTTTACTTCATTTTCATGGGTGCATTTAAGCTTGCAACCCTAAATCCATTTTCTTTCAAAGCATAAAAACTATCTAAGTCTAACCTTATTTCATTCGAGGGCTCATATTAATAAATTACCCAATTTATGCTACACCTAATGATCTATATTCTTTCACCTTATGTAACTTTGAAATTGATAATGAAATCAAAACTGAACTAAAGGATCAAAAGAAAATACAAAACAATGATAATATATTTCATGAATCTTTATGGAATTTAGATTTTGATGGATCAGTAAATAAGTTAGGAGCAGGAGTAGGATTTTGGATAACTAACATTGAGAAAAATCATGCAGAAGGCCATGCTTTCAGGCTGAATTTCAAATGCATCAACAATATGGCTGAGTATGAAGCCCTCATTTTAGGACTCCAGATAATCAAGAACTTAGGAGGCAAAAGAATAGAAATAATGGGAGACTCAGAGTTGATTGTAAAACAAATTAAAGTTGAATATTCTGTTTACAATCCTAGACTAGGCCAATATAGAGAGACTATATTAGATTTGGTTGATGATTTTTTGGAATGTAATTTCTCTGCAATACCTAGAAAGCAAAATTTACAAGCACACCATTTAGCAACTTTTCATAGTACTTGTAATTTACCTTTTCATCCCAATCATAAATATACTGCAGAAGTAAAACACAGACCAATAATTCCAGATAACCTCAAATATTGGCAATTTTTTTCACAAGACCAGCAAATTTACCATTTTATGAATAGTGAAGGTGAATTCCAGAGCTATAAAATAGACACTGATTGTACCATAGATCAATATTTATATAGTGAAATAGATTTGAATAATGTAGATGTAAATAAAGTAAAGTTTTCTAGGCCAACTAATTTTAGTCAATCAGATATAGATAACTTAGAGAGAGTAGAAATTAATGAGATAGTTGATGATGAATCTGAAATATTAAATCTTAAAAATAATTTCTTACCGGAAGTTTTAACTCCTTTAGAAGATTTATTTGACTCAAATGATGTTGCTAGAAAACCCAAAATGGAGCCACTTAGATCTGACATTGAGGAATTTAACATAAGCACAGAAATAAAACCCAAAATGATTAAACTTTCCAAAGCCTTACCTCAACAAGAAAAATAAAAATATATTGCTCTTTTCAAGGAATTACAAGATGTTTTTGCTTGGAGTTATGAGGACCTAAAATCATATGACACCAACATAATTCAACATAAAATTCCTATAAAAGAAAATCAGAAGCCCTTTAGACAAACGTTAAGGAGGATTAACCCTATTTTAATGCCCTTAATAGAAAAATAAGTAAAAAGAATGTATCATGCACAAATAATTGCACCAATCAGATATTCTTTTTGGGTTTCTAACCTAGTTCCAACCAGAAAGAAGACATGAGAGATTAGGTTATGTGTTGATTTTATGAATCTAAATAAAGTATCCTTAAAAGACAATTATCCTTTACCAAAAATGGATCACATATTACAAAGGGTAGTTCGTTCTTCTAGAATTTCTCTTTTAGATGGATTTTTAGGATACAACCAGATTTTAGTCCAACTAGAGGATCAAGCCAAAACAGCTTTTACTACTCCTTGGAGCACTTTTATACATGTAAAAATGCCTTTTGGTTTAATGAATGCAGGGGCTACCTTTCAAAGAGCTATGAATATAGCCTTTGCAAAGGAAATTCATGAGTTTTTATTGATTTACTTAGATGAAATAACTGTATTTTCTAAGACTGATTATGAACACTTTGATCATCTTAGACAAGTCTTTATAAAATGCAGAAAGTTTGGCATCTCATTAAACCCTAAGAAAACCTTATTTGGATTAGAAGAAGCCAAGTTACTAGGACACATAATTTCTAAGGAAGGAATTAGAATAGACCCTAAAATAATAGCAGCAATTCTTAACATCAATCCACCAAGAAACATAAAAGAGTTACAAGCCTTTCTAGGTAAAATTAACTTTTTAAGGAGATTCATTTCCAATTTAGCTGAGATAATTAGAGAACTAAATAACATGCTTAAAAAATATTCAGTTCTTAAATGGACTATTGAGGCCAAAAAATCATTTGAATCCATCAAACAGGCCTTAACCAAAACTCCAGTCCTTATAAGTCCTGACTTTAAGAATGATTTCATCATTTTTACATTTGCTTCAGAACAGACCATTGCTGCAATTTTACTGCAGAAAAATGATCAGGGTTATGAATAGCCCATAGCTTTCTTTATCAAAACACTTAGAGATTCAACTTTGAAATACAATATCATGGAAAAACAGGCCCTAGCTTTGGTAAAGACCATTAAATATTTCAGAGCGTACATTCCCTATTCTCACATCATTGCCTATGTCCCAAATGCAGTAGTAAAAGACATTCTAACCCAGGATGGTCCTTATGGTAGAAGAGGTAAGTGAATTGCCACAATTTTAGAATATTACATAGAGATAAAACCAAAAAAACTGATAAAAGGTCAAGGTTTAGCTAAACTTATGGCTGAATCAAATTGTCATGCCTTAGACTTAAATTTTATTGCCCAAGTAGATGATCAGGAAGAGATGACGACTCCAGAGATCAGTGAAGCCTTTTTAGACTCACCATGGTATGCATATATCATATTTGTATTACTAAACATACAAGATCCTCCTAGTTTATCAAGAACAAAATCTAGATTTCTAAAGCTTAAGGCAGTAAGATTTTATATATTAGACAATGTACTTTTTTGGAAGGATCATAGTGGGATTTTGTTAAATTTTTTGTTAAAAGAAGAAGCTGACAAAGTATTACAAGAATTTCATGTAGGTGAATTTGGAGGACATCTCTACTAGAAAACTACCGTAGAAAAAATACTGAGAGTTGGTTTTTATTGGACTACTTTGTTTGCAGATGTTAAAATATATGTGACCTCTTGTCACAAGTGCCAAATATTTGAGGGTAAGAAAAATATGCTACCCCTGTCCTTAAAGCCCATATCAACAGAAATGTTATTTCAAAAATGGGGTCTTGACTTCATTGGAGAAATTCACCCCCGATCATCATCCCAGCACAAGTGGATTCTGATAGCCACAGACTATTTTACCAAGTGGATTGAAGCCATACCCTCTAGGCAAGCCACCGATACTGTCATTATCTCCTTTTTAGAACGCAACATAATTTCAAGATTTGGATGTCCCCAAAAGAGAATTACCGACAATGCAGTTGCATTCAAATCTAAAAAGATGATTGAATTTTTCCATAAATACCGCATTACCCTAGGCCATTCTACTGCATATTATCCACAAGGTAATGGTCTAGCTGAATCTTCAAATAAGAGCCTTGTAAAAATCATCAAAAAGTTACTTGAAGATAAAAAAAAGACTTGGAACAAAAAATTATTCAATGCCTTATGGGTAGATAGACACACAACCAAAAAATCCATTGGCACATCTCTTTACCAACTTGTCTATGGAATGGATGTTGTTTTTCCATCTTCCTTAGGAGTGCCAATAATGAAAATTATCCAAGATTTGCAGGTTGAGCCAAATTAAATTCAAAGAATGATGAATCAAACCATTCACTTGCAACAAACAAGGGAAGAGGTTTACATTAAGTCTCAAGTTATCTAGGATAAAATAAAGAAATTTTTTGACAAAAATAGTAAAGAAGATGATTTCTACATTGGCGATAAATTGTTAAAATGGGATTCAAGAAGAGAAGACAAAGGTAAACAAGGAAAATTTGTTTTCTTATGGAAAGGACCTTATGTGATTTATGGTTACAGAGGTAACAATGATTTCTATCTGAAAGAAATGAATGGATCATCTATGCTAGATGGACAATTAAAAGGCGGAATGTTGAAGCACTACTACTCTTCTGAGATAAAAAATAGTTAATTTCATTTGCTTTGACCATTATACATACAAATTGAAGATTTTAGATTTGATTGGATGTTTTCCAAAAAAATTTGAAGCCCGAAGAGAAGGCCCTAAGCTTTGAGAGGTAAAATATCATAAATATAAATAATTGTAGAAATAAGAAGATACTTACAGGGTTATCACAGTTAAAATTAAAAGGCTACTAGACTTAAAAGTTCTTGACATTTCACCAGGAAATGCCATCCCCATGTGGAGCCAATGTTAGGTTCCTATAATAATAGGGTTCATAATTTTTGAATTGACTTTGATAGTCTTGTAAATATGTACATACCTTGCTTTCTACAAGTTATTTTCCCATATTTTGAAAATGAAAAAAAAAATGAAAAGAGGGTAAAAGTCCTAAAAGAAATATCAAAGGACTTAGAAAATAATAGACCCCAAAAGAAAAAAGCGATAAAATAAGACATGAAAGTGAGAAAGTCAAAATTCCACTACTATTTACTTTTACTACAAGAATAATGATTATGTGCAGGTTGTCAATAAATGCCATAATGCATGATAAGTTAAAAAATTTAATATTAACTTTTCATGATTTGAATTTTATGTTTTAGATAGAGAATACAGATATGTCAAACAGTTTAAACTTGAAAAATTAGTAGATATTTAGAAAATAAAAGAGGAGCTCAACACTTTAATCTGAGCCCTTGGATGAAATAAGGTTAGAATCAGATAGTTTTTATGCTTTGAAAGAAAATGGATTTAGGGTTGCAAGCTTAAATGCACCCATGAAAATGAAGTAAAAAATGTTAGAAATGATGATGGGTAGATAGAAAGAAGTTTTGCAAGGCATGTAATAAAGCATCATCGGGAAAAAATTACTAATTTATCATCCCCCACAATGATTTAGTATTCTAAACCTTCAATTAAAGAGGCTCAGAGCATTTCTCTGACTTCTGTTGGGACTAGAGGCAAGGCTCAAGAATTGATTGGTTAAAAATATTGGATTTCCTACATAAAACCAATTTCATAAGAATTTTCACCCTCATCCATGATTATGATCCCTTTTCCTAAGTAAAAACAACTCTTTTGCTTAGTAAAAGTTGAAACCCTACGTAATTAATTTCATATCCATTTAAAAAACACTCAAAACCTACAAAATACATTTATCCTAAGTTTAAGTGTGAAAAACAATAATGGGACAAACTATGCTTATTTGTCTATCTTTACACTTAGTTTTAAATTTTGTATTTTAAATTCATTTCCTACATTACACCTTTATTTCATGTTAATTTATAACTTATATTTATTAACTCCTTATTATATACCCTTCCTGTATATTATTTAAATCCTTTATAAATAAATAACCCCAAAACCCTTTTATTTAAAGTTTAAACCTATGTTAAAATATCCCATGTGACAAAATAATCCCCGCCCTTTATTCCCATTGGTTTAAACATATCAAAAATACAAAAATATCTCCCTCCCTTATGGTTTTAAACACTTGTTAAAAGGTATGTTATACCATATAAATAAACATACCTGCACCAGTGTAATTGGTTGAAATATATGTTAAATGTTTTAATTTAACACATACAAACCATCCCGCCACATATCAAAACCCTGGACCCCACTCCAAATCCCAAGAAGCTTTCAAATCAAATATTGACAATTCGTAATCAAACTCCCAGATCTAACGATTGAAAACCCATATCACAAATAAAGTTACGTGATATCAACACCTTCCCTTTCAATGTGAAATAGGTTGTTTAGCCTTTTCCTCTCTCCTCCATGTGGCTCATTTCAATTGGATTGCATTCGATTCGATTTAAACCACTTACCATTCAAACCCGCGCGATAACCACTTGCGGTTTCTAGCCTTTTAAGCCTGAAAACCACCCATTTCTTAACTTGACCACCATTTATTGCAGGTCAATTTAACCCTAAAACACCTAATAAACCTTGAAAAGCACCATTATTCCCTTCTTCTACACTTATCGACCGTATTTGCTATTCCAACTAAGAAAACGAAGCCTATATATGGTTTATATGCCCAGAACTATTGAAAATCCCGCCATTTATAGTTGAAGATTGCTGGAAGTCCTAAATTACTACAGAAGATACCAGGAATCTGTTAAAACACGTCAGAGCCATTTTAAAAATACGTATACCTACGTAAAACTGGTATTTTTCAAGAAATCAAGCCTGTTATTAGTTTAAAAGAACCTTGATAGAGAAATAAATACAGGCAGAACTTAAATTTATCCAAGAAAGCCTATCAAAAAAGGTCCAAAAAATAGGCTAAACCCTATTAAATTTTTTACAAAACCCTGTTTTAGACTGTGCACAGTTTTAATGGAAAATATTAAGTTTATCTAGTTTTTACAGACTATATAAAACTCTAAATGAAGCCCAGAAATCCTCTGGAGGTAGCCTGAACCTCTATGCTTGATTTCAAACAATTGTTTGTCCAATTATCCATTGAAAACACCCAAAAAACCCCTGTTTCTTGTTTTATAACCAGTGAGAGTCTGAAATACATATGAAAGTAAAAAATTTAAGGAAAAATCTAAGAAAAGAACCATATTCTGCCTATTTCAAAATCCAAAAATACCTTTGCAAATTGTTTAATCATACAGAAGTAATCAGAAAGCCTAAAAACAGAGTTTTTGTAGTCCTAAAAGCTTAAAAATGCCTAAATCTACTCTAGCTTCATCTTCCAAGACTGCCATCATTGTGAACCCTCTAGAACCTCCTATTGTAGACATTGATCACACCCCATTAGTAGATGTTGACTACAAGATAACAGACCCCATTGTAGAATTCAATCTATTAGAACTTCACAACTAGAGTTTTGAAAAGTCTTTAGATCAGGTGGAACAAGTCCAAATTTGGGAATCAATCTTGCCCAAATATGTTGTTCTAGTTACTCATTCATGCCCAGAGATTATCATATTGTGTTAGAATTATTATATACCTGAACAAAGAGCCATAGTAAATGCGAACAAAGAAGTACTTTTTACAATTACTGTTGAGTCCATAAATCAAATGTTACAGCTCAAACCTGATCCTCAAGCAGTTCCTTTGTCCATAGAAGCACTTACCAATTTGTACATTGGCCTTGATTTTCCTAAAATATTCCAGATATTTCAAATATTCATGCCCTTTCATGTGGAAATTCCTCAAATCAATCCTGCATATTCCGCTTCAAAATTTCCAGAATGTTCAAGGCATGTAATTTCCATGTTATCATTCATCCTAGGATACTTCACAGATGAGCATACAGATGAATCCATCCTAGTTTTCCTATCTACTTTCACACCAGGACAACCTCCATCTGTTATCTTCAATATGTTGGGTACATAGCTGACAATATCCATGAACATCTGATTAAATTACCAACTGAAGGAGTGTTTAGATACACATCCTTTCTCTTCCATATGTTTTCGTATTTTCAAGCAGATAAGTTTCCAGTAACCCTCCAGAAGCTTGACATTGAAGGAAAACCACTTTCAGTTATTTCTTGGACATCTTTAATCAGAAAAGAGTCCAAATAGTTTTCTTATTCAGAGTTTTCAAACTTCTTTGTTCATCCATTGCTAAATATGTTAACCAATACTGAAAAATCAAGGATCAATGCTGAAATGAAGAATATTTTATAGCTATCAGAGTATACTAAGACTGGACATTGGTATTTCTATGAAAAGCACACATAAATCAGATTTTTGGGTCTAATCTGTTGCCCTACAAACTACGAAAATATGTACCAATGAGGGTTTTTTCCTTGGAATACATCAGGAAAATATTGAATTCTAATTCTATTAACTTTCTAACAGCAAAGAAGAAAACACAGTTTAAGTTGAAGAATCAAGTGGGACCATTCATTTGTAATCATAGAGATGCAAAGATAGAAGCAGCTAAACAGTTATTAAAGTACAAATTTGAAGAGAGTTTCTCCTGGAATTATGATCCAAAAGGAATATTGAGTAAAATGAGGGTTAAGTGTAAGATAACACCCTACATTCATGAGAAAAAACAAGAGATTGAGAAGTATGTCAATCATACTGAGTGGACAGAAAACACTTTAATAGATGCATTAAAGCAAGGTGATACTAATCACACTTTACAAACTGCATATCAAACAGAGAAAGCCACCAAGAGAGTCAGAGAATAAGGCTCTTATGTTTTTGAAACCACTATTGAGACTAGGTTCAAATTAAGATATAATAAAAAGCCTGAAACAGATCCAGTGGGTAAAGCGAAAGTGAATATTGAGGTTGAAGACATAGAATTCCCAGTAACAAACAAAGATGCTACTACAGTCATCATAAATGAATCAGTTACAGAGAATTTGAATGAAGGGAAGAATGATAATTCAAATGCACAGATGATATAGAAATAATAGAATTTAGAACCATCATCCTCACAGACAGTAGAGGAAAATGATCTGGATATCAGGGAAAAGTACAAGAAGATCAAGATAAAGAATGAAGAGATAAAAAATGAGATTTACTCTCAATATTTGAAGCAAACACCAAGTGTACAAAACATAATTTTATCTGCCTTTGATTACTCAAATAAAAAGTTGATCATGTCAGTGTTGTAACCTACAGTGAAGAATCTGAAGACAGTTGCAAACTACAAAAAGGTTGATCTAGAAGTATAAACAAAGAAAATTCATGCACTTAATCAATTATAATTTCATAGACAGAGTTCAGAGATGTTGTATTCTACCATTATAACCAAATCTATGAGTGTTCAAAAACTTCAGAACAAAATAATAAACACGAAAGATCAAATGAAGGTTGAAAAAGCATCATTATATGCTAAAGACCTAAGGATTAATTCTTTAGAAGAGTTAGTTCTCCAAATAGGGTATGATCCTGAAAATGTGAAAGCAGCAGAACAGTTCGTGAAAAAGAAGAATGAGGAAATTGGCGCATTGAAGAAATAGCATAAAATTCCATCAACTAAAAATACTCAAGCTAAGGAAATTATATAAGAATAGACTCAGAAGGATGACGTGATGAACTTAATCTTTCAGCTAATAGGACAGATCAAATAAATGGAAACTCAAATGGACAAACTTGTCCATGGAAGGCAAATAAAAAAAACTCAGGAAACTCCCACAGTCATTCCTATGGTTACTATAGCTATGCCTTCAACTCTAGTAGAAGAGTTCGCACCCAAAGAACCATTGGCTACTGTAGTGCCAATGACATCATCTACAACTTCAGCTACAGAGTCATCTACTACAGCAGCTCAACCCACATATGAGGCCAGGAAACTAGTAAAATCCATGGAAGAAATGTCACTTCAGACAAATGAAATTAATAGATTGAAAAAGATGATTGATAACCTTGAGAATACAAATAAATTAGCTCAGATAAGTGTTAAAACTCATGAGCAAAGGGCTAATAGGTTAAATGAAGAATTGAAGAATTTACTAAAGGAATTAACCTTAAAGGAGCCAATGTCATATGCGAAAAACTATTTGTGGAACAAAATCATTGAATCCATCAATGATGTGTGGCCCTCAATTCAGCTAATCTTTGAACAAAGAGATTTACTAAAGGCAACATTAGCAGAAATTCAAAAAACCAAAGATGAGCTAGGTACTAAACTAGAGCAAGCCATAGAATTGATGAAGTTTCTCAACAATAAAAATAGGCAGGAGTTGTAAGAAATACAAATAACTGATAGAACATATACAATCCTTGAAATAAGGAAAGCCATCTCAAAGAAAAATCTAATGAAACAACTTGAAGAAAAATGTGAAAGTATGAACATAACCATAACCAAGTTTATGGTTAAATTTGAAAATTTGAGGCAAAGGAGTTTTCCTAACATTTTGGTTGTAAATGATAAGCTTATGCCTCAGGAGGATTACAATAATAAAATTAGATAATATGCAAAAGAGCAAGTTGAAAATATAGGTAGACAAGGCAATCCAACAGGGAAAGTCTTACTAAGAAGTTTTGAAGATTTATTCTATCTGCAGCATGAGATAAGACATTTATTTGTCATAAATCCAACTTTTGCTAGATATAATGAGGTAGATGAGAATTTCAGGAGGCTAAAAAAGATTCGAATTCCAAATGAGGAAGCTTGGCAATCACTTACAGATTTACTGTGAAAGTAAAAAGTAGATAAGATGAAAAAAACAACTTGCTGATTTTTCAGAATTTATTACAGCAGTAAGGCAATTTTACAAAGGTTAAAGAGTATCAGAGATTAAAGGGAATCGGAGTAAAAGACTATAAGATAAATAATATCAGATTTCAAAACAGATTTAAAATATCTGAGCCAGCAAAGAGGACACCAATGAAGCCAGCTACACCTTATCCACAATTAGTTTCTATTTTATTTGGATCAATAGGACAACTTGCTGATTTGTTATGCAGTTGTCTCTATTTTGTTGTAAACATATTTCTATTTTCCTTAGATAATTCCTAGAAGCATTCTAGAATATTTTGTAAACAATATTGTATAAATACTTCATCTTTAGAAGTATTAGTGTGTAATAAATTGCTGAATATTCCTATAGTCATTTTTGTTGGACTTGAAGGCTTTTGTGTTGCAAATTTTGAGTAGCAGACTGGATCGAATCAATTAGCATCATATTTCAGGATTCATGAGATGAGCTTTTGAAGTGAAGTATTTTCTACTTGTCATTGTTTATCTTATTTGTTTCATGCATCCATATAATGTGTTCCAAGTTTGAATGAATAAAAGGGAGTATTACTTCAGGATTTGTTAAAACCACTATGTCTTTGATGTTTATCATTTCTATGTTTTCTGCTGATTTCCAGAGTAGGTAATCCTTAATTGCTCTCTCTTTCATTTTACCTCTGCCTAATTCTTCTCTTTTCTGGATCAAACGACCCTTCATTGCTCTTTATCCCAATCATACCACTTCACCAAACAGCCTTCCAAAATCTTCAAAGGCTTATCTATCTTGCCCTTAAAACATTTGACTTTTTGACCTTGATCCTAGTTCTGTCTGCTTGACTTTTGACTCCTTAGCCCAATGGATAGTCAGATTTCCCACTATCCATATCATTAAGTTATTTTTCCCACCAAACCAAACCAAATCAAAACCAATTGCACAATCATAACTAGCCTAATATTTTATAATCAAAACAAAGTTAAATTTTACAAAGAGAGCCCTCTCTGAACCCTAGGAAGGCTAGATCCTAGAATTTAAAATTAGGGTTGTTGTTACCTCTAGTGTTCGTAAAATTTAAACAAAAATCTCACAACTTTGGAATTACTAGAGTGTTAACATATTGGCGACCATAATGGGGAATTAACCAATCCTCAGTTTTTAAAATAGATCTTAAAAGAAATCATTTTTATCATCCTTTTTCCTTTAAGGATTGTTTTATAAATTTGTGAGTATAAAAATTGTAATTCTGGCTTCTAGGAAAATTTACTCTACCAGGTCTAACTCGGATCCTAAACCTTCTGTTATAGTGAAAAATCTAGAAATAATTGGGAAAAAGAAAGAACAAACAGAGGATTAAAATGCTAAATTTTCATTAATAATAGTCAATTCATTACCACAAGAGTTAGTAAGTCTACAAGATATAGAGTTTGATTTGAAATTTGAACATTCTTTATTCAGGAGAAAATCTGAATTTGATTTAAAAACTGTTGTTTTAGACCCTGTTTTCATTTCATTTTTGGAAACAAAACAGAAAAATATTGCAGTAGATTCTGAATTAAAGAATGTTAGAAATCAAGACAAACTTGAAGAGATTAATGCTATTATCCTTAAGGAAATTGATGAAGCTATTGAATTAGCTCTATTGTTAGCTTATACATCTAAAAAATCTATTCCTCATTTAGATACTACTACCTCATCTAAAGTTTCCACTACCATACAGTCTACAGATCCATTTATCTCTGGACTACCCTTATAGCCTAGAATATTATTTCCTTCATCCCCTACTTCCACTTCATCTACTAGTTTCCCTTCTACTATTTCAAACACGTCATTCTCATTTCCTACTAGTTCCTTATATATTCCAATTTCACTTCCTAGTACCTCAACTTCAGCCTTTAGTTCATCCACTACTTTTTCTAGTTCAACATCTTATAATCCAGTTTCATCAGCTACTTCTTCCATTTCAACCCCAGTCACTTCTACTTTACCTCCTAGCCAAGCTAGAATTCAAGGTATGGATACTGTTGGACGGATAAGTCATTCTTGCAGACAAGACAGACCTCCCAAGTGTCCTATGGAAAACTAGCAACAAACAGAAAAATAAAAACTATTTTCTCTAGATATTGTTTGACATGGAATTAATTATAACAGGGTTTTAGAAACCTACTTGTAGTCCATCGCTGATCTTCTTCCCAGTGGCTTGAAGAAATTCATCGTCAAGGATCTGAAATCACAAACACAAGAAAATATCAAAATCACCTGTATAATAAATCAATTCATGAATCAAACATCTATCAAGATGATCAAGGAATTCAAGAAATGAGATAATTAACTAAATAACCCATTAATAAAACAATATTCATTCATATTAACTTAAATAAAGAAGAGCCTTACAACCGTGTCTACCTTGATTTCATATAGGCCTTCCTGGGGTCCGGAATAGGCATTTCCTTTACTCTGACAAGCCTTGCACTCTCTCAGCTAAAAGCGCATGGGTTTGTAATCATTCCCATATAATGATCAGCTATGAGAGTCTGAGTTTTCACAACATTTCTCCTCAAAAATTCTCCAAGTCTAACTCACTAACTCTAACCTTTGAAGCTGTACTATGGCTTCAATTTATAGGAAAAGAGAGGAGGTTATGGTTCCCCTTAAGAAGAGATAGAATTCTCTTTTGAAGGGATTGGGCTCCATAAATGAAGGGGTAGGCTCCCATAATGGAGGAATGAACATACATGATAGAGCAAACCTTCGACCGGATAACTACTTCTAGAAGCTTCTAGATTTGACTGTTGGGCTTCTAAATGTTACTTTCCGCCCTTGTTTTACCTTTTACAGGGGTCTGCACCTTTAATTAATAAAAAGTGTGTTTAGCTCTGCATTATTTAGAGCAAAAAAGTGGGCACCGCATGCAATGTTAAGAGAAAGTGCGGTACAAGTGTTTTTAAGACTTTTATGAAATTTTCTCTTAATTTCAAGGCTTGAATTTAGGAACTTTGATGTTGTAGACTTCTAAGGGAGTACTAAAATTTCATGGTGACAAATTTTAGTGTAAGAAATTTCCCCCTAAAGTGCGAAGTCTGAGAGAATTCGAAGAGTGATGTGCTTTATCATTTCAAGGATTAGCCTGTGGACACCCTAGTTGGAACCCTATAAAAAAATTCAATGAAAAACATATATATATATATATATATATCATCGCTGAGGTAGGAATTCCCATACTCAAATCAAAACTAAGTAAACTTTTTCTGATACAGAAATGATTTTAATATTACATCAATAGTGTAGACACAGCATGGACGTAGCCATATGTAATGAATAGTATACTACATAATGAACAATAAAACTCCTCCCAGCCTGGATGGTGAAAACTAGATCCAGAGTCCTTGATTTCTGCTTCCCGAACTAGTATGATTCTATCCATGCGATTAAATGTGTTGAAGTCGAAAATGGTAGAAACCACTTGATTACCATTCAATGATGTGAACTATTAACAAGTATGAGAGAAACCACCAATAACGACAATGGCTCTCAAAGTACTCAGTACAATCCATGAAATGTGAATAAGTGATCTGAAGTCGAACATTTCACGAAATCATTCAATCGAAGGTCAAGGATGTAACCTGTCATTGAAGGCAAGAAACCTACCATTAAGGCATGCAGATTCCAAGGTACTGACGGATTCTAGATCAACTTCCTAGATGATGAGTTGTCGTTGATAGAAAGTGATCCGTCATGAGCAAGCTCATGACACAAAACCATAGATCAAATTTTGCAGAAATTTTTTGTAAGGACTGACTCAGTGATGGTCAATGCGAATGGAGACAAATGTTTGCAGATGAATGGCTTGTTTGACTGTCCTCTTGAACACACAACAACACTGCAGATGGTTTGGCGACAATTTCCCTAAGCTAATACCTAGAAACTGGCTGAAGACCTTCAATATGGTTTGATTAACTGATAGGCAAAAGATTTCCCAACCCAGGTATAAGTGTGACAAAAAGTGTCATGTTCAAGAGTGTTGTAATGCTTTTACAAATCAAAGTTTAACAAATGAATCTATTTTCTCTCTTTCCCCCCACCATTTTTGGCAAGTACCTCTTTATTTTTTGACAAGCTTGAGGAGGATAACATTTTCTTGTTTATAAGCTCATCCTTCAGATGAGTCTAAATTAGTTTAAAATCAAACCTTAAGAAGTAGTGGTCCATTCCTATTTGTAATCGACAGGTCCTTTACTTTTAAATTTTAACGAGTCCAGTATAAGAGAAAATTGGTGTTTTTAATTTTTAGGGAGTCAGAAAAAAAAACTTAAGAAAACTCCATGGGTGTAATTTTTCGTAATTTTAGTCTCTCAGGCCTGAAAAAGGATAAAATAATGCAATATAGAACTCTATTGACCATGATTAGTCAACGTATGCCTTTTTCTTAAATAGTCCATTTTAGTCTGAAAAAGGGGTAAACTTATACTGAAGGGACAACCGTTCATTTCTTTTAACGAGTTCGAATAGTCAAGTATTCGGAAATATTTTCATTTTTAGAGAGTCTGAAAAGGGCTTAAAAGAGGACTCCATGGTTTCACTTTTTCGTAAATTTTAAAGAGCCCGAAAAAGTGATAAAAGTATAGTCTTCGTAAAAAATGATCATTTCGCCTCAAAAATCCGATATCTGAACAAAAAACTCAAAACATTAAACATACCTGTTTCAATAATAAAAATATTTTGAAAAACCATCTTTTTAAAGTGAAAAATAAACAAATTTAAATTTCATTTATTCAAAAAAACTTATAAAAAGGAGTTTTTCAAGTTCATTTTTACTGTTTTAGTTTGGAGTGAAAATTTTAGAGCTTTTGGCAAAAAATGCTTCAGAGAAGATTCCAGACAAACCGACCGTTGAAATCGAAAATCGTCTACTCCAGGTAATCCACATCCTCTTTTCCTTACTTTTCATCCGTTCATTTTCTTAAATTAGGGTCTAAATTTCATTTATGGGAGGAAAATTGGTTCAAAAATCCACCCTCGAGGGTCTGCGGGTAGGACACTAGGTACCTGCAGACCCCGACATTTTCTCACAAAGGAAAATGTTGGGGCCCCGCACTTTTAACACAGAGCCCATGCGGAGCTACGCACTGTCTCTGAGCGTAAAGTGCGGGGGCGCCGTAATGAATTTAAAAATACAATTTCTTCTTAAATTACCCAAAATTTTTGTTTTAAAATGATTCTAATCCTTCATTTTACTCATTGTAGGACATTTACAATGCTCATTTAGCGAGAATAGGAACATGAGGAGGTAGATGAAGTAGCAATGATTCATCAACCTACATTGCAAGTTTTAAGAGAATGTAGGCTATTCAAATTCTGGGCTATCAGTGGCATAAGAGCTCAAGTAGATCTTCTCACTTGGTTGGTAAACAAGTGGGACATTCAGGACCAGTGTTTCATAATTGGAGGCCACCGACTCGAAATTGAGCTGCAGGACATATATTTTTTGACTGGTTTGTCTAAGAGAGGTGAACCACTTTCTCTATTTGGGGATAGGCTAGGTGGCCAGTCTGTTTCTAGCCTACAATTAGAGTTTTGTAATGATGAAGCCAATCCTAGAGACAAACGGATTGATATTAAAACTATCATCTGTCCTGAGTTAAAAGTGATTGCATTTACCATTACCAAGTTGTGCGAAAGTGCAGCTTTGCATGTAGCTATTGGATCTCAGATGTGGATTGCAGTATATTATTTCCAAGGCACCATATTCAACTGGTGCGAGTTAGTGTTGGCTAATTTCAAAGGCCAACTAACTAGAGCAAAAAATGGGAAGTTAAACAACTTCGGATATGGATCTATCGTGGTTACCTTTACTTTAGAGACAATTCCTCTGTTAGCCCCGAAACATATTCTTGTTGATGCTGGTAGAACTCAAGAGCCTCGGATGGTTCGATGGGTTGCTTTGATGGCCCGTCACAGTGAGGGTGGGGAGATTGTTTGATTTCCCTCGACTTATTTTCATTGGTTAGAACACCAACGTTTTGTGATAGAGGATTTTCCTTATGCGGGCATGGATTTCCACAGCGACCGAGATATGCCACTTCCTCCAGGAGCTCGGTGGGATGAGTCAGGTAAAAAATATCTTTGACATGTTCTAATTTCTAATTTTTACTTTGTTTTTAAATCGTCCAAAACTGATAACAAAAATTTCAAATGCAGATGTGGGTCCACATCGACCAGCCACTCTCCACCCCTTTGACAGGAGGAAAAGGGATGCAACTGCAGCAGCACCACCACCATAGGATCAGACAGCAGAGATCCTGACTGATTCAGAACACCATTTGGTGCGGCTAACTATGGACATCCCTGAGACTACCATAGATGACATTCCACTCTGTTTACAGAGATACGTCATTGGTGTTCCTGGACCATTCAAGATATTTTTTAGTAGAGTGGCATGAGCAATAGTGTATTATCACGATCATTACCACAGATAGTGGATTATTGATTATATAGACTCTTTTTTTGTATCACTTTTTTTCGATCATAAGGCGTTTTGAACCTATGATCGAAGATGATGTACTATTTTTTAAACACTACATCTATATTATGATATACTATTATTTCCAGTTACCTGTTCAATCATGTTATCAAATGTTGATTTATTACTTTATTATTGCAAATGTTTGTTTATAACGGTAGAAGCTATTGCATCTGCTAATGTGTTTAAATTTCTTGGAATGTGTTGATACTCAATATAATCGAACTCTCGTTCCAAGATATGAAACCTTAAAAATAATCTTAATAATACTAGGTTTCTAATGGTGTATACTCGATTTAACTGTAATACAACGAGTTCAAAATCTAACCTAATGATCAAACTCTGAATTCCAAATGAAATGGATTCTGACAATAATTCAATAACTACACTATATTCAGCAATATTGTTCGTTTTTTGACCGAGGCTTACCCCATGCATAGATACTAACTCGTTAGTGGGTGAATAAATAACCCAAGCTGCAGAAGAGATGTTCCGTGTACTACGACAAGCGCCATCAGCAAAACCAATATATGTTTGAAAGGACGTCGACATCTGCGATATCAAGAGTAATCCAGATAAGTAGGAATAGTAGTAAATGCACACATAAGCTAGGCACACGTTTCTCATCTATAGCACACTAGCTAGAAATTAATTAATATACAAAGAAGATCTCCACACAAAAATCAAGCATAATATCTCTTCAGATAAAGTCCATTTCTAGGTTTACCTAAAGAAACCCTGTCAAAATCAATCAATTCATAGGCCCCTTTTGCAAACTATCACTTGACAATATAAAGACCATGCCACATGGGTTCAAATTTCCCAGCCCCTAGTTTATCGTTGGCTTGATCATAAATCAAAACTAGGTCTCCTTCTAAAAAATTACAAGGGGTAACACTTCTATCATACCGAGCTTTCATTCTTTTCGCATGAGTCTCGGTAGCTAATCCAGTGGTGCGCCGATTCTGATCTAATTGAGCCAAGTATAAAAAATGTTTCTCCTCTTTAGAAGTGGCTGGTTGTAACTCTATGGCTAGTTGGAGTGACGATATCTCGCATTCAATGGGTAATACCACTTCTAAACCATAAACTAGTTGAAAAGGGGTAAATCCTGTCGATGTTTTTGCTAAGGTTCGATATGCCCAAAGTGCTGAAAAGAGCATGATATGCGAATTCGACTTATGAATTCCAATGATTCGTTTGATCATGGTGACTAAGACTTTATTAATTGCTTCAACTAAACCATTAGCTTGTGGATAATATGGTGTAGAACTATCATGGTGTAGGCCAAGTTGGTCTGTTAGCTCGATCATCATGATATTTTAAAAATGGCTCCTGTGATCAGTAATTATCGCTTGGGGTACACCGAAATGAGAAATCACATGATTGAACATGAAATTAGCTGCATTTTTTCCATCTACTGCAAATGTAGGCATCGCCTCGGCCCATTTGGTAAAATAATCTACTGCTAGAATAATATACCCATGCCTCCTGACCGAGTGAGGGTTACATGTAATGAAGTCAATGCCCCATTTTGAAAAAGGACTAACAAAAATTATAGGGTGAAGAGAAGCAGGTGGTGCACACATTTTTCAATCGAATATTTGACAATTATGGCATTTTCGGACCGCATAAATACAATCTTTAAATAAGGATGACTAGAAATAACCTACGCGCAATATCTTTTGGGCTGTGGCATACCCAGACATATGACCGCCACATGCTCCAGAGTGACAGTAATTTAAAACCTTTTCGACTTCTTCATGGGTTAGAAAACATCAAAAAACTGAGTCTGCACCGCGACGCTATAGTGTGTCGCCAACACCATGATATTTTTGAGACTAAAAATGTATTTTTCGTCGTTGCGACTGTGAAAGCTCAGGCCGAAAAGATTGGGTCTGAAGATAAAAAATAATATCTCCATACCAAGGATAAAAGGTAATAATAAGAAATAAGGATTCATCCGCGATTGGTTGTTCTGCCATAGTTTCTGTATCAGTACATGGGAAATCACACATAAGTTCAGCAAATATCAATGATTTCTTGGATTTGGATTTTTCAAACTCCAAATCAAACTCCTGTAGTATGACAATCCATTTATATTATTTTTCCCCTAGCATTTTTTTGGTCAAGATATACATCATAGGGTTACAATCATATATCACTGTTGTTTTGCGTAACAGTATGTAATGACGAAAACGTTGGACAGCTTGAATAGCTGCCAAGGCCAATTTCTCCACATGTGAATATTTGATCTCATTCGGATGAAAATTTCGACTAAGATAGTAAATCACATGTTCACCATGGAATCCATCTTTCTGAACTAAAACCATCCCTATCATGAAATCGGAAGTGGCGAGGTACAAAAATTAATATTGGTTGTAGTTGGGAGGATGCAGTAATAGTGCATGGGTTAATGCATGTTTCAGAGCATCAAAAGATCTATCAGCGACCTCATCCCAAAAGAAAGGAATATTCTGTTTCAATAACCTAGTGAAACCTTTCGTTAACTCAGCGTAGTTAGGAATGAATCGACGTAAAAAAATTTCTTTCCCTTGCAAACTTTGGAGTTGGCGAAGAGTAGAAGGAGGAGGTAAATTGATGATTATCTCAACCTTCAATGGATCAACACGAATTCCTGCCTTTGAGACAATAAATCCCAATAATCGTCCAGATTTTATGCAGAAAACATATTTGTGAGGATTCAGATGAATCTTATAATGCCTACATCATATAAAAATGGCTCGTAAATGAGTAATATGATATGCTCTACGTGAAGAATGAGTAGGAAAATCATCGAGTTAGGGTTGCACAACATGCTTAATGTTGTGAAATGCATAAGACATGGCCCTTTGAAAAGTGGCACCAACATTCTTAGGGCCAAAAGTTAGTTTACGATAAGAAAAATTTCCCCATGGACAAATGAAAGCTGTTTTAGGTTGATCTGTAGGGAGTATATTGATTTGATTGTAGCCAGAAAATCTATCCATGAACAAGAACATCTCACTTCCAGCACAATCGTCAATAATTTGATCGATATAAGGGGTTGGATAATTGTCTTTTGGGCAAGCTTGATTTATATCCCTATAATCGATACATACTCGTATTGTTCCTTGTTTTTTATTGACCAAAACAATATTAGATACCCAATCCGTGAGTGGAATTGGATAAATAAAACCTGCACGAAGTAATTTTTCAACTTCTGCTTTGATAGAGGCAGCTTTTCTCAGATGTATCTGACGTAATCTCTGTCTAACGGGTTTAGCATTCGGGTATGTCTTAATTTCATGAACAATAATCAACAGATCGATTCCTGGCATTTCTTCATATGATCAGGCGAAAATATCGCGGAATTCCTGAAATAGGGCTTTATATGCTTGGATTTCATCAGTTGTACAAGAAGCACCTATATGAATGTTTTCAACAATTCCAGGTTTTACTGAAATGCTAAGAGGAACCATTGTAGAAATATTTTCTAAATTCAATTCAGAATCGAAATGTGAAAGAGGATTTTGAGGGTCTTTGGCATAATCAGTGGTAAAAATGGAGGAAAAATCATTCTAAAAATGATCGAGATCAGGTAAACATGAAGACCTATGATGAAGATTGTCCCATGGTAACTCATCTACCGACAAGAATTCACAAATATGTTCATCATTATTGAATACTTGTTGAGCAGGATCCAGAATTGGTGTTGAAGCTAAGCTCAATATTGAAAATGACTCCTAGTTGATCACATTCATTGGATTTGACTCAGTTGAAGGAGTATTATAAAATGACTGTACATTCTGATATGCTAACTCAAAAGGACTCAAAGGCATCAGGCAATCGAAAGAATCCAATTCTGATTCTGAAGGTACTATCCAAGGATCATTAAAGGAAATAGTACTTGATGTAATCATATTGATATTAGCAATAGGAAGTTGTACGTTGGGAGTGGGCAGGGAAAAATTTCCCATTAAAGCCAAATATTTAAGCAAACCTACTCCGACATTCTTATAAGAGATAGTCAATTTTCCGATATGTTGGATGCTATCAGTAGAGGCTGGTTCAGATGAATAATATGAGAGATTATCTATTTTAACGATATTTCCTTTATGAGGAAACATGATGAGATGAAAGATCGATGATACAACATTAGTGATAGCATAAGACCAACTGCAACCTAGGAGAAGGTTGTAATCCAGAGGGGCATCAACCACCTCCACATCTAGATTAACCATTTTTCCTTCGACCTCTATTGGCAGATCTTGTAAGATACCATACGACTGAAAACCTCTTCCGTCAAAATCTTTGAGAATAGTTGGTGATTGGTTCATGGTCGGAGAACCAAGTGATTTCCAACATTTTAATGACATAATACATGTAAAAGCCCCTTCATCAACAACAGTACGAAAGATACGTTTGTTTTTTACTATTACCAGAATCTAAAAAGCCATTTGATGGGGTAGGTGGGGTGTAAAATTATCTAAATCGAAGATCATGAGGTTCGAATCCTGGAGATCTATGGCTCCTAAGGCTGACAAAAGTAATTTTCTTTGGGCTGGGCACGATTGCAATACTTCCAAAGCCGACATTGCTGAAGGGTAAATTTCCAAATCTTCAACAATATTGTAATTCTGAGCAGCTCTCGCATGTGGATTAAAAGCTAATTTATGAAGTACACATTTTGCAGGCGGTTTAATCACTAAGTCAGGATTTTGTTTCTTGATTTGTAATGGATTATAAACTGAGGGAGATGCAATTGATGTAGAATTGGATGTTTTGCTTCTTTACCAGTATTTTTACTACCGTAATCTTGCGATCGCGTCGCAACCATCAAGATATTCTCAAGTGTATTGGAGGAAGATCCAACCATGTTACTATGTTGAGCAGGAAAGGGATCCTTCAAGATAGCAGGTATAGGCGAACCCTTAATGAATTTTGATACCTCGGCTCTATACGAGCACTCTTTTGTAAAATGATCCTCATCACAGATTAGACAAGAATATCGAGGTTTACGTTTTTCGTCAGTTGGTTCAGTTGTATCGTTTTTATCTTTTGAAGATTTTTTCTTTTTATTCTTACCTTTCTTCTTACCACCAATTTTAGATTTGGTTGTAGATGACTCTACAATGTGAATATCGACGGAAGCTTCTAGGGAAGAATCTCCTTTGGGTGAATCGGGTAAAGTGATAATAGGAGAAGTGGTCTTGGAAGACTTCTTCTTACTTTTACCAGTGCTAACAAAACCAGTTGCACCATCAGCGGCATGAGAGCCAGAAGGAGTTGTAGTTAATTGACCAGGTCTTGGTAAATCGGGGATTTTATCATATAGAGTACCTGACTAAGTATATACAAGGTCAAGGCACTGAGCTTGAGCAATGACTTGATCTTCTGTAACAACGCCTCCATTGGCCACATCTTCAGTAATTTTGGGCAATAATGATTTAATAAACCATTTAGCCGAAATTTGATCTGGAATAAAGACTTTCACTAAACGCCTTCTACATCTCCATTCATGAATGTGATCAGATATGTACATAGACATAGACTATTTTTATAAAGTCAACAACTCTGTGCCGTTGTCGTATTTGATAGGAAAATGAAAATGGTTTAAGAAAGCAGTAGCTAGTGCATTAAAATTATTAAAAGAGCTGCGTGGTAACTCAATGTACCATTTGGCAGCTAAACCAATGAGAGTTCTCTGAAAAAGACGCAATTGAATCGAATCATCGATTAGTGAATTGGATGCACACCAGAGGTGATAATCATAACGTTATTAGATGAGTCCTCTCCTGACTTACCTTCAAACTTCGGAATATCACTGGGCAACTTGTTAGGCATCAGCGGCCAATATGGAAGATAAAAAATGGAATCGTTCGTAAGGCACAATAGATTCGGTAAATCTAAAGTTTCTATGAATGGTAACCGATGGCTAGGGTCTTGATAACCTTGTGTGATCAAACTAGTGCCAGGAGGAGGATATCTAGGATACCCTAGAATTGGATGTGAATTTGGAATCGTGAAACCTCCTGGGAACCAGGATTAACCGGACCATACTGGGGTTGTTGAGGTACTTGATAAGTATACCCAGGGTACGGTTGATACTGATATACTGGATTTTTTGTAGCCTTTACAAATTGATATTGTCTCTGGTACGGTTGATAAGTAAGCTGTGGTTGACTAGAGACAATCGTACTAGTACCAGCTTGTCTTGTAGGCATCTGGACCGTATTCTGAATTGTAGGTCCTGATTGTGGCACAAAGGCTTGAGGAATTTTCAATGATGTAGGGATAGAAGAAACTGGACCCACAAATACTCTAGAAACATGTGTTGTAGGTTAAACAGAAGTTGTAGTAGCTGCAGCAGTCTAAGGCAGAGTCTGAGGTGTACTAGGCCCAGGCTGATGAACAGAACCAGGTGCAGGGACTTGAACAGTAGGCTGGACAGGTTGCTAGGTTGGACCAGAAACTATAGGTTTTCTAGGTTGATTAGGTAACTGCACATTAGGTTGCATAGTCTGTTGAATTTGAGATGGAGTTCACACCATGTTCATTCCGGGGTATTGACCCGTAGAAGGTTGTGCATATGAAGGACCATAACCTGGTTGAACATAGGGTTGATAATTAACTGGTAAATTTCCAAATCCTTGTAATAATGGTTGACCAGAAGGAGGTTGGAAACCTTGATTTGGGTACTGATCTTGAGGTTGATAACCTTGAAGCATGTACTGAATCTAGGGTTGATAAGGACCCTGAGGAATATACTGAGTCTAGGGTTGACCTTGGGGTACGTATTGTCCTTGAGGTTGATAACCTTGAGGTATGTACTGTCCTTGAGGTTCTTCTCCAGGTAAATAATATTGTCCTACAGTTTGTCTTGGTAAAAAATTACCTTGAGGTTTCCCTCCAGGTGGTAACTGACTACCTTGAGGTTTCCCCCCCGGCAGTAATTGACTACCTTGAGATTTCCCCCCAGGCGGTAACTGACTACCTTGAGGTTGAGGATTTGGAATATTACCAGACATCATAAAAATTTTCTCCGTGTTCAACGTTTTAGTTTTAGTTCCATTTGTACCAGATGATAACACTTGTTCAGTTGGTCGAGGAGTTGCTCCTGAGAAAGTACCAGAAAGTGAATGATACCCCGAAGGAATAGAAGGACCAACATATAAAAAAATTTCCAGAGATTGGGAAAACATATATGACTCACCTAACATAGTTGATGAAGGATAATAACCTCTTGGTGTAGGATGAAAAGGAATTCGAGGTGGTGAATAACTAAGACTTGGGTTTTCTAAAAAATCTATCAATGATAAATACCAAGCGTCAGTTCTAAAAGGACTGTAGAAAATTGATTCACGCTCCCTAAGATTCAAATTTTCTTGGGTTTCGGGAAGAGTTGCGTCTTCATCTGGACCAACAAGTTATTCAATAGATATGAGGTCAGAAGGAAGATTTTCAGTAATGCGTGTCTTACCCTAGGTGAACCAGGATCACTAGAAGTCGGAGTAACAAATCCTAAAGATGGTTCCAATACAACAAGTTCAGTTTTAGGCTCAGAAATTTCAAGTTCTTCAGCTAATTCACTGGAAGGATAAATACTACTAGTAACTTCGGAAATTGAAATTGGCTCTTGAATATGCTTTTTTGCTTCTGGTTGATAATTAGGATGAATAACTATAGATGATTCTCATGTTTCTATTGATCTAATTCTACTGTCACTAGGTGATATTAGAGCTCGAAGCCCTTCAAGTTGGCTTGGTGTATACTTAGGGGGCTTCCCCTCGAGTTTACGCAATTGTCTTGGTAATTTAGCCATGATTAAAAATTATTAATCACATGCTATCAAAGAAAATTTCAATGAAAACTCCTAGAGTCGCTAAGGAAACAAACAAATGAATCAAACGCCTAAAAATATAGGAGATCAAACCACACACAAATAGTAACTTCCCACACTAAAAACTCTAGTTGGTGAT
The DNA here is from genome assembly GCA_034641835.2 of Pinus albicaulis. Classification (NCBI taxonomy): domain Eukaryota; kingdom Viridiplantae; phylum Streptophyta; class Pinopsida; order Pinales; family Pinaceae; genus Pinus; species Pinus albicaulis. The sequence goes on along the minus strand of CM076578.1, from coordinate 1,747,960,001 downwards.
GAAATCCAACATCATATTATTTTAATGTAGAAAGGGCGGTTGGAACAGTTACCCCGACAACCTGCTTAATGAAACAGACCGGTGCAAGCTTCTCCACTTAAACCATCTCGAGTGAAGATAACCCTCTGAAGAGTCCAAGTGAGTCTAGTTGACGTCTGCTCAAGGTATAGTGGGATCTTTCCTCCACCATCACCTTAGGAAAAAATCATAAAGATTATGGTCACTATGGTTACCAACAGGAACTAATATACTTGGGGGAACAGTCTATGATCCGACATACGCATAAGGGCAGAGTAACAAAGCTCAATCCCCTTGAAGGTTCCTTGACATAATCTAAGGTATACCGACAAGTGACCCCAAGCTCCTCAACAATGGTCTATCCAAGGTTTACCATTGTTAATACGTGCACATCTGCTATCATTCCCAATGAGATAGAATTGATTATCCCACTAGTTCATATATGACCTCGTGCTTGACTCCTTTAAGAGTAGGTTCCCAGAGCATAAAAGCGACTATTGGATTTTTCCTACTGCAAGATCAAATACTTGTTTGTTTTAATTGTCTTTGAGAGTTAATTACTCCCTACTCCAAGACACTAGCCTAAGCTATATTGGTGAAAAGAGCCCTAGAAATATAAAAATTACTAGATTGATTTTAATTTAGGCGTTGTTTTTAATGGGATATTTCTTAGGACAAAGGATACGAAAATGAAACTAATGATATGTAGTGACCTGACTCAAAACACACTAAAATGCATCTATTATGAGAAACAATTCTTGTTATTTCAATGAATTCTATCTAAAGGAAGAGTTGAGAAATGCAATATTTTAAAAACAAATCTTTCCTTCAAACAAGAATAAATGAAAATAAATCTAATTTCAATGATAACTCAAAATGATCTATTTCTCAATAAGAAATCCCTTTTATTCAAGATCGAAACTACAAACCAGGTTTTTCTTCAAAATAACACTACAGTTTCTAGAAATAACACTCAAAGCTAAAAACACTAATTTTGAGATCTAAAAATTATAAAGACTAAATCTGAATTAAAATTTCAAATATTTTGAGGATGTCTTTCTTAGCTTGTTATCTAACTAAGAAATTCTTTGCTTGGATCAGCAAGAACTCAAAAAACATCCAATTTTGGTTTTTTTAAGTGAAATTCCAAACTTATCAACAAATTTTTTTTTTTTTAAGATTTGAAAATGAGAAAAATGGGATCTAAATCTCATAAAAAATTTCTGCTATGATGTCAGACTTAGCAAGAAAGCAAGGAAATACTAGTGATCTAAAGGTATACCAAGGTTTCTAATCTTTGAGGGGGATAAAGACAAAGAAAAAATCATTATAACATGCAGATCTTTCAGAAAATCATTCAAAACTAAAAATGCTGAAATAAACTCTTAACCAAAGTTTCCTGACAGAAGATACAAGTCTGGGTATTCACTGAGAATCTAACAAACTAATCCATAAAAGAGGATTTTAATATTTTCCAAAAAATTTCACAAGGTCCGTAGGATTCAGTGCAAACCAGTGCGGCCCCGCACTGTGAGTACAAGAAAAGTGCGGAATTGCCCGCACTGTCTATAAAAGAAAAGAGTGGACACTAGAAAACTAAAGAAAAATAAATAAAAACTCTAAATCATTTCTTAGGGATTCTACAGGGATAAACTACCCAAGCCAGTATAAATCAATCAAAATCAGAAAAAATAATTTCACAAGTCAAAAATAAAAGAAATCAAAGTTCAAGATCAATCTCCCCAGTTGAGTTGCCATTTTGTTGGACGGATAAGTTGTTCTTGCAGACAAGACAGACCTCCTAAGTGTCCTATGGACAGCTAGCAACAAACAGAAAAATAAAAAATATTTTCTCTAGATATTGTTTGACATGGAATTAATTATAACAAGGTTTTAGAAACCTACTTGTAGTCCAACGCTGATCTTCTTTCTAGTGGCTTGAAGAAATTTGTCGTCAAGGATCTGCAATCTAAAACACAAGAAAATATTAAAAGCACCTGTATAATAAATCAATTCATGAATCAAACATCTATCAAGATGATCAAGAAATTCATGAAATGAGATAATTAATTAAATAACCCATTGAGAAAACAATATTCATTCATATTAACATAAATAAAGAAGAGCCTTACAACTGTGTCGGCCTTGATGTCATATAGGCCTTCCTAGGGTCGGGAACAGGTGTTTCCTTTACTCTGACAAGCCTTGCACTCTCTTAGCTAAAATCACATGGGTGTGTAATCATTCCCATATAATGATCATTTATGAGAGTCTGAGTTTTCACAACATTTCTCCACAAAATTTCTCCAAGTCTAACTCACTAACTCTAACCTTTGAAGTTGTACTATGGCTTCAATTTATAGGAAAAGAGAGGAGGTTATGGTTCCCCTTAAGAAGGGATAGAATGCTCTTTTGAAGGGATTGGGCTCCATAAATCAAGGGGTAGGCTGCCATAATGGAGGAATGAACATACATGATAAAGCGAACCTTCGACCGGATAACTGCTTCTAGAAGCATCTAGATTTGACTGCTGGGCTTATAAATGTTACTTTCCGCCTTTTTTTACCTTTTACAGGGGTCTGCACCTTTAATGAATAAAAAGTGCGTTTAGCTCCGCATGATTTAGAGAAAAAAAGTGCGGCACCGCAGGCAATGTTAAGAGAAAGTGTGGTACAAGTGTTTTAAAGACTTTTATGAAATTTTCTCTTAATTTCAAGGCTTGAATTTAGAAACTTTGATGTGGTAGACTTCTAAGGGAGTACTAAAATGTCATGGTGACAAATTTTAGTGTAACAACTGTCAGGTATGCTCCCCTTGTTCTTCTAGCACAACTACATGACATGCCTTAGGATTACCAAAGTAAAATACCACAATTTGATGCTACTACACAATACACTGCACAACAACACAAATAAAATGACAAATTACTTTAAACTTCATGAAATAGACGATTTTGATGTAAATGAGATTTTTTGCACAAACATTAACAGGGGAAGTCAAAAAATGGTTTAAAGGTCTTATTGTTGGTAGTATAGCTTACTTAGAAATTTTTCATAGATTATTTTTAAATAAATGGGAAAAGAAGAAAAATCCACTCCAAATATTGTCTGAATTTGATGCAATGAAAAGAGCTCCTAATGAATCAGTCCAAGACTACTGCACTAGATATAACAGTGTTTATAACTCAATTCCTGCAAATCTCAAACCCACTCCTGACTCTATCTTACTTAAATTCCCAAATGGATTTGACACTGACATTGCATATCAGTTAAGAGAGAGAAGTGCAGAAACTTTGGAAAGAATGCAAACAGATGTTGTAGGTGTAGAAGTCAACATTTTAGCTAAAAAATCTAGATTAAGAAATGAGAGGAGAGTAACCATAAAATAAGAAGCCTCTAGTTCAGACACAAAAATAGATATGTTAGCTAAGACTTTAGAGATAATGTTGGATATATTAGGCAACATAGAAAGGAGATCTCAATGGGATAATCAACAGAAAATCAGAAATCCCAACTTTAGGAAAAACACAAATTTAGGAAAATCAAAATAATCAACCCAAAATCAGACAATAAGACCCCCATTTAAGGAGAACTATGCTGAAAGTTCTCAAAACAATGTAGATGATGAGGATACCATAAATCTAATGGGAATAAATGAAGATAACACTATCTTTCTCACAAAGGAAGATCAAGAGTTATTTGAAATGCAACAACTTCAATTAGATTCAGGTGAATCATTTGACTACAAACAAGGTTATGATTTTTCTATTAACGAAGTACACAAGCAATATAACCTTAGGAGTAAGAAAAAATTGAACCTTATACAAAGAAATATGATGAAACTGAAAATAATAAAATAGTAGAAGCCCCACCAATAAAACTTCTGCAAATTCTCCCTAAGGAAAATAGGCAAAACTCTAATTCTTCCCACAAAATTTCCAGCCCCAAAATTTCACCAAGTCCAAAGATTGTTGAAACAGCAAATGAAGTTTCTCAAGTTACAAAAGATTCACATAAATATGCTGCTACAAAAGCACCTAATCTTGTTAAAATAGCAAATTTAGATCCTAAAATACCCACTACTAATCCAAAATCAACAGATCCAAAAGATGCCACTGCAAAAACAACTTCTGACAATTCTAAATCTGAAAAAACATCTACTGCTTCTCGAAAAGAAAACAAAGAGCAGTAAGACACAAGAAACTCAAACAGAAAATGAAAACATAACTATAGAAAAACAAGATAAACCCACTCAAAATACAGTTGCTAAGGAAGAGTTAATTCAAATAAGTAAATCACAACCTTCATTCAATATACAAAATGAAATTGCAAAGTTAAAAATACCAATTCCTTTAATAGAATTGGAAAAACATGATTTGTATAAAACAACAATTACCGAAACATTAAATATGAATGATGGAGAAGACTCTGTAAACTTGAATGATGATCAACTAGAGTTGATTTTTGGCCCTGATGTGAATGCAAATCATCAATATGGAGTAGTTCCTACATTTTAGATCAGTTTAACTGTACAAGACCAAATTTTACACAATTCAATGTTAGATTCAGGAGTTTCACATAATATAATGCCCAAAGCAATAATGGAAACTTTGAATTTAGACATTACAAGGCCTTACAAAGATTTATTTTCATTTGATTCAAGAAAAGTAAAATGCGTAGGTTTAATTAAAGATTTGTGTGTAACATTAGTTCAATATCTTGGAAAGAGCATACTAATGGACATTGTAGTAGCTGATATCCCTCCCAAATATGGAACGTTATTATCTCACTCATGGGGAGAAAAATTACAGGGATCTCTACAATTAGACATGTCTTATGCTACTATATCAGTCTTTGGTCAACCAAAGAAGCTTTATAGGGAAACATTGATGAAATATATGGTAAGTAGTGCAACAAGATCAATAAATTACCCAATTTATGCTACAACTACTGATCTAGATTCTTTCATCTTATGTAACTTTGAAATTGATAATGAAATCAAAACTGACCTAAAGGATCAAAAGAAAATACAAAACAATGATACTATCTTTCATGAATCTTTATAGCATTTAGATTTTTATGGCTCAGTAAACAAGTTAGGAGCAGAAGCAGGAGTTTGGATAACTAACATTGAGAAAATTCATGCAGAAGGCCATGCTTTCAGGCTGAATTTCAAATGCACCAACAATATGGCTGAGTATGAAGCCCTCATTTTAGGACTCCAGATAATGAAGAACTTAGGAGGAAAAATAATAGCAATAATGGGCGACTCAGAGTTGATTGTAAAACAAATTAAAGGTGAATATTCTATTTAGAATCCTAGACTAGGCCAATATAGAGAGACTGTATTAGATTTGATTGATTATTTGTTGGAATGTAATTTCTCTGCAATACCTAGAAAGAAAAATTTACAAGCACACTCTTTAGCAACTTTTGCTAGTACTTGTAATTTACCTTTTCAGCCCAATCATAAATATACTGCAGAAGTAAAACACAGGCCAATAATTTCAGATAACCTCAAATATTGGCAAATGTTTTAACAAGACCAGCAAATTTACCATTTTATGAATAATGAAGGTGAATTTCAGAACTGTAAAATAGACACGATAGATCAAGATTTAGATAGTGGAATAGATTTGAATAATGTAGATGTAAATAAAGTAAAGTTTGCTAGGCCAACTAAGTTTATTCAATCAGATATATATAACTTAGAGAGAGTAGAAATTGATGAGATAGTTGATGATGAATCTGAAATATTAAATCTCAAAGATAATTTCTTACCAAAAGGTTTAACTCCTTTAGAAGATTTATTTGACTCAAATGATGTTGCTAGAAAACGCAAAATGGAGCCACTTAGATCTGACATTGAGGAATGAAACATAGGCATAGAACTAAAACCCAAAATGATTAAACTTTCCAAAGCCTTACCTCAACAAGAAAAAGAGAAATATATTGTTTTTTTTAAGGAATTCGAAGATGTTTTTGCTTGGAGTTATGAGGACCTAAAATCATATGACACCAACATAATTCAACGTAAAATTCCTATAAAAGAAAATCAAAATACCTTTAGGCAAAAGTTAAGGAGGATTAACCCTGTTTTAATGCCCTTAATAGAAAAAGAAGTAAAAAGTATGTATGATGCACAGATAATTGCACCAATCAGATATTCTGATTGGGTTTCTAACCTAGTTCCAACCAGAAAGAAGACAGGAGAGATTAGGTTATGTGTTGATTTTAGGAATCTAAATAGCATATCCTTAAAAGAAAATTATCCTTTACCAAAAATGGATCACATATTACAAAGGGTAGTTGGTTCTTCTAGAATTTCTCTTTTAGATGGATTTTCAGGATATAACCAGATTTTAGTCCAACCAGAGGATCAAGCCATACCAACTTTTACTACTCCTTGGGGCACTTTTATGTATGTTAAAATTCCTTTTGGCTTAATGAATGCAGAGACTACCTTTCAAAGAGTTATGGATATAGCCTTTGCAATGGAAATTAATGAGTTTTTAGTGATTTATTTAGATGACATAACTATATTTTATAAGACTGATTATGAACACTTGAATCTTCTTAGACAAGTATTTATAAAATGCGGAAAGTTTGGCATCTCATTAAACCCTAAGAAAACCTTATTTTGATTAGAAGAAGCCATGTTACAAGGACACATAATTTCTAAGGAAGGAATTAGAATAGACCATGCGAGAATATAAGAAATTCTTAACATCATTCCACCAAGAAACATAAAAGAGTTACAAGCCTTTCTAGGTAAAATTAACTTTTTAAGGAGATTCATTTCCAATTTAGCTGAGATAATTAGAGAAGTAAATAACATGCTTAAAAAATATTCAGTTCTTAAATGGACTATTGATGCCAAACAATCATTTGAATCCATCAAACAGGCCTTAACCAAAAATCCAGTCCTTAAAGTCCTGACTTTAAAAAGGATTTCATCATTTTTTCATTTTCTTCATAACAAACCATTGTTGTTGTTTTACTACAGAAAAATGACTAGGGTTATGAATATCCCATAGCTTTATTTAGCAAAACACTTAGAGATGCAACTTTGAAATACAATATCATGGAAAAACAAGCCCTAGCTTTGGTAAAGGCCATTAAAGATTTCAGAGTGTACATTCTCTTTTCTCACATCATTGCCTATGTACCAAATGCAGTAATAAAAGAAATTCTAACTCAGGATGGTCCTAATGGTAGAAGAGGTAAGTGGATTTCCACAATTTTAGAATATGGCATAGAGATAAAACCCACAAAATTGATAAAAGGTCAAGGTTTAGCTAAAATTATGGCTGAATCAAATTGTCATGCCTTAGACATAAATTTTATTTCCCAAGTAGATAATCAAGAAGAGATGGCGACTCCAGAGATCAGTGAAGCCTTTTCAAACTCACCATGGTATGCAAATATCATATTTGTATTACTAAACTTACAAGCTCCTCTTGGTTTATCAATAACCAAAGCTAGATTTCTAAAGCTTAAGGCAGTAAGATTTTGTATATTAGACAATGTACTTTTTTGGAAGGATCATAGTGGAATTTTGTTAAATTCTTTGTTAAAAGAAGAAGCTGACAAATTATTACAATAATTTCATGCAGGTGATTGTGGATGACATATTTACTTGAAAGCTACCATAGAAAAAATACTGAGAGTTGGTTTTTACTGGCTTACTTTATTTGCACATGTTAAAAGATATGTGACCTCCTGTCACAAGTGTCAAATATTTGATGGTAAGAAAAAGCTATTACCCTTGCCTTTAAATCCCATATCAATAGAAATGCCATTTCAACAATGGGATCTTGACTCCATTGGAGAAATTCAGCCTCCGTCATCAGCCCAACACAAGTGGATTATGAGAGCCACTGACTATTTTACCAAGTGGATTGACACCATACACTCTAGGCAAGCCACATATACTATCATTATCTCCTTTTTAGAAAGAAACATAATTTCAAGATTTGGATGTCCCCAAAAGATAATTACTGACAATGCAGTTGCATTCAAATCTAAAAAAATGATTGACTTTTGCCATAAATACCACATTACCCTAGGCCATTCTACTGTATATTATCCACAAGGTAATGGTCTAGTTGAATATTTAAATAAGAGCCTTGTAAACATCATAAAAAAGTTACTTGAAGATAACAAGAAGACTTGGAACAATGATCTGAAAATGACCTAAACAGAGTCGGGTCACGCTGAACGCGTTTGGGTCATCAAAAGGTGAGCAACAGCTGAACGTATCTGGGTCATGTCATGCATGCCTCGTGCAGAGGCTGTATGACTATTCAGGTCAGGCACTCATGCAAAAGGTGTAAATGTGTTCAGATCTCGAATAAACGAACAAACGTTCAAGTCGGGTCATAGTTTCAAACTAGCAAAGTTTAGAGGTTAAGCCCTCAGGGCTTAAGGCTGTGGGTCCCGTGACCTCACGCCATAACCAACTATTAAAGCACTTTCAAACCGGTGGAAAAAATGATAAGCGCTTGGGTGTTAGCCCCTCACCACAGGACCTCTACCCATGACAATGGGTCGGGGCTAAACCCTTAACTGCCAGTGAAAACGGTCTCTGACTTTCTCGCATGTGAACACGCAGTTGTCTGACAGTCAAATTTATTACTGCCCCCAAACTTAGCGTGCAGTTTATCATACTTTTGACACCATGTTATGGAGAATTTTATCTGCTGTGTATTTCTAATTTAAGATGATAAACAATAATTTTAATTAACGTTCCCTCACACATAAACTTAGAAAAATTTACCAAAAATACTTTGTTTAAATTGCAAGACATGGAGAATACTTTGCACACTTAATTTAATGGAAATGGATACTTTCAAAAAAATTAAAAATAGTTTCATTTTTAGATCATATGGTATCGGAGCTTTAGGCTTTGAGCCTTAGGAGCTAGAGTTTTACTCAACATTTTTTTTGTGCAAAGATATAGTTGATTGTTTGCAAGTTTTGATGCTTACTAGGCTTAAACTCAAGAAAGGTGAAGGACACTTTGTTAGTGCACAAAGTAATCCACAACCAAGAAGGGCTAGAGAGCCAACTCTAGGAGTTACTGAAGAAACCTCAAGCATGTCTTCTAGAGAAGGAAAAGCTAATGAAGACATTGATCCCGAAGAAGAAGAACTGGTATTCCGAAAAGATTTCCTAGACATGACAGAGATGGTGAGGATACTCTACCAAGAAAGGAATGATAGGCTTGTTAGAGAAAGGTCTAGACACCAGAAAGAATAAGAGGGTCCTTCAGGAGGAAAGAAAAGTGATGAAAAGTCAAAGAAAGGACACGGAGGAAATGGTGATCCACCATCCCCATCTTCATCCTCTTCCTTTACATCTCATCCTCAACTTCGATGAATCAATCTCACAAGTATAAAACCATTGGTAAAAGTCCATTTTTAAAGCTTGATGTTAAATTTGAGTTTCCTATGTTTAATGGTGAAGTCAATGCAGAGAAACTTGACAATTGGATAAGGCATTTGGAAGTTTACGTGAGGATACAAAACCTTCATGAAGGCGACACCAAGATATCGTTAGCCTCTTTAAGTATGGAAGGAGCAACATTGGTATGGTTGGAGGCCAAGACCAAGGATGAAATTAAAAAACATGGTAAGATCACTTTATCATGGGCTGAATTTATTTCCGCAATTAAGAAGAAATTTTATCCATTAGCTCATTTACAAAAGGTTATCATGAATTGGCAAAGTTTTAGATAAATTGAGGGACAAAGTGTTCAAGATTACAATCAAGAGTTTAAATGAAGGGATTTATTACTTGGAATTGATTTGCATAGTCAAGATACTTTGCTGAAATATATAGGTGGTTTACATAGCTATCTTCTACATACTATCCTTACATTCAATCCTACTAGTCTAGACAAAGTTTGTGTACAAGCTATGCATTTAGTGGCTAGAGGGAAACAATATTTTGATGGGAATATGGATAGTGAATTTAAAGGCAAAGGGAGGAAAAGAAATGCAAACTCTAGGAAATAAAAAGGAAAGTTATTTTGTAAAAACTATTCCAAAACAAGCCACGATGAAGACCATTGTTGGAAACTTCATCCGGAGCTGAAGCCAGAAAAATTTAAAAACAAAGATAAGGCCAAAGAAAAGGGAAAAACGGTTGCAAATGCTAAACAAGACTTAGGGTCTGAATCAGGTGATGAAACTAAAATCATAGCCATGGTACTAAAGAACATAAAGGGGAAAGAGGTTTTAAAGGAAACAAATCCCAGTTCTAGCACTTTAAACTGTCACATAGAAGCTCCAAATGAAGAGAGGAGGATAGAGTTGTTTCATGTGAGGATAGTAGCCAAACACACAAAGATAGACACACTATTTGACAGTGGGTCTCAAGCTAATCTCATCGCAGCTGAAACTTGCGACCATTCCACATCCAAAGCCATATCCACTTGGATGGATTTGGAAGGATGCTAATTTACAAGTCTCAAGAAAGTGCATGTTGCGCTTCGCCATAACAACTCATTATGTTAATTTGGTTGAACTAGATGTGGTATCACTTGGAATTATATGTGTGGTGTTGGGTAGTCCATATTTATATGATAGAAAATTGATCTTCCATCACCATGAGAACAAATGCCATTTGTTCAAGGATGGTAAGGAGTTTATTGTGAGAGCACATCGAAAGAAGATATAATATTATTTAGTGAATGCAGGGCAATTGAAAAGGCTTGTCAATGCAAGTCAAAATATGACTTTGTTGATGATTAAGCAAAAATATTTTGTACATAATCCTTTTCATGTTATTGCTGATGTAAATGATGATATGTTTCTGTCTAAAAGCAGGTCTTCTTTGGAAGAAGATGACAAGATGTTGCAGAAAGTGCCTTTGGTGTCGATCGGTGTAGAGAACAAAGTGTTGATGCAAGGTGGTGCAAGAAACCAAGAGAGGGTAAAGCATGCAAGAAAAGAGGGCACAAAGTTCAGCATGGGTAATTGATGGTTTTAGAATGGCAGATTGGTATGGCAAGAAAACATGGTCGAGAATCAACACAAGTACATGGCTCATTCGGCAAAATTTTACCATAAGGACAGCTGGAAAGGTAGACCATTGTGGGAAAAATATGATTTCTGCAAATTATAGTTGTTGTTCTGCAAATTTCAAAAATTTACATCATGACTCAGTCAAGGTTAGCAACAGTCGGTCCGCAGATTCAAGGAAGAATTTATCTTTTTTTGAGAAGCTCAATTTGATGAAGTCAGGAATATTTCAGTGGTTCAAGGTTGGAAGAGTGGAGAATCAGTCTCCTCATCTTCATTTTCTATAATTCAGAGAGCTTTTGGGGTCCAAAATCTTCCCATTTGGGAGGTGTGATCAAGTGATAATGTCCAAGTTGAAAAAATGCTCAAAAATGGAACTGCTCATAATTGGTTGTAATCTAAATGACCGAAAAGGCCTCATTGCTACGATTCTGGTGCCATGAACAAGACTCAAATCCGATGTCTTTTGTGAAAGTTACTGAAGTTTTAAAACTCCCAATGACCTTTAAAACAAGACTTTTGAACAAAAAAAATTGTCATTTTTCAAAAAAATAGATGAAAATTTTTATTTTATTTTATAAGTTTTTGAGGGCCTATTACAGGGTGCCACGTGGCCTACCTGGAGGATACCACGTGGCCCTATGCCTATGGTTCAAATTCATGTTAAAAAATATTTTGTGGGCTGACCCGACCCGACCTGAACGGAGTCGGGTCACACTGAACGTGTTTGGGTCATCAAAAGGCAGGCAACAACTGAACATATCTAGGTCGTGTTGTGCATGCCTCATGTAGAGGTTTCATGAATATTCAGGTTGGGCACTCATGCAAAAGGTGTGAACATGTTCGGGTCCTGAATAAAGGAACAAACGTTCGAGTTGGGTCGTAGTTTCAAACCGGTGGAGTTTAGAGGTTAAGCCCTCAGGGCTTAAGGCTGCGAGTCCCATGACCTCGTGCCATAACCAAGTGTTAAAGAAGTTTCGAACTGGCAGAAAAATGATAAGCGGTCGATTGTTAGCCCCTCACCATAGGACCTCCACCCATGACCATGGGCGGGGGCTAAACCCTTACCTGCCAGCGCAAACGGTCTCTGACTTTCTTGCATGTGAATGCGCAGTTGTCTGACAGTGAAATTTATTACTGCCCCAAAACTTAGCACGTAGTTTCTGCCACTCTTTTCCATCTACCATCTTTTTCGAAACTAACTAGAGTTCCTCCAGTTTTGGAGGAGATTTTTTAGTGCCACTGGTAAAAATCTTGTTCAGGTCATAACTTTCTCAATTTTCGACCAAACAAGACAAAATTTTAGTCAATTTTGGCTATTCTGATAATTTTGGAGAGTTTGGGATAGGTTTTAGAGCGATCAAAGGTGTTCTTCAGCTACTTTTTCTTCAGGGAATCTTGAAGAGCCATCAGGGCCATCAGGTAAATGGAGTTGTATTGGGCTATACTTCACTGTTTGAGGTGAAACAAAAGTCATTTTTAGCTTATTTCTATCTTTTGAATTCAATTTCACAGCTATTTTTTCTTTTTTAGGCATAGTAATCACTGTATAACCAATTTTAGCAACTTAATAGAGTAAGGGCATGCCCATTGGGAGCCTTGGACCTGACAGATGCAGCCCAGGAGGGGTGAACTACCTCATCAGGTTGTTGTGTTATGTTATGCTGAAGTTTATCTGTTGTGTATTTCTAATTTAAGATGCTAAACAGTAATTTTAATTAATGTTCCCCCACACATAAACTCAGAAACAGTTACCAAAAACACTTTGTGTAAATTGCAAGACATGGAGAATACTTTGCACACTTAATTTAATGGAAATTGATACTTTGCACAACATTACAAATAGTTTCATTTTCAGATCAAACAAAAAATTAGTCAATGCCTTATGGGAAGATAGACTTAAAACCAAAAAATCTATTGGCACATCTCCTTATCAGCTTGTCTATGGAATGGATGTTGTTTTTCCATCTTCCTTAGGAGTGACAATAATGAAAATTATCCAAGAGTTGCAAGTTGAACCAAATGACATTAAAAGAAGGATAAATCAAACCATTCACTTGCAACAAACAAGGGAAGAGGTTTACATTAAGTCTCAAGTTATCCAGGATAAAACAAAGAATTTTTTTGACAAAAAGACTAAATAAGATGATTTCTACATTGGAGATAAAGTGTTAAAATGGGATTCAAGAAGAGAAGACAAAGGCAAATATGGAAAATTTGATTTTCTATGGAAAGGACCTTATGTGATTTTCTATGGATCAGCTATGCTAGATGGACCAGTAAATGGCATAATTTTGAAGCACTACGACTCTTATGAGATAAAAAATAGTTAGTTTCATTTACTTTGACCGTTATACATATACATTGAAGATTTTACATTTGATTGGGTGTTTTCCAATAAAATTTGAAGCCCGAAGATAAGGCCCTAAGATTTGAGAGGTAAAATATCATAAATATAAATAATTTTAGAAATCAGAAGATACTTACAGAGTTATCATTAAAATTCAAAGGCTACTAGTCTTAAAATTTCTTGACATTTCACTAGGAAATGCCATCCCCTTGTGGAGCCACTATTAGGGTCCTCTAATAATAGGGTTCATAATTTTTGAATTGATTTTGATAGTCTTGTAAATATGTACATACCTTTCTTTCTGTAAGTTGTTTTCCCATATTTTGAAAATGAAAAATAATAAAAAAATGAAAAGAGGGTAAAAGGCCTAAAAGAAAGATCAAAGGACTTAGAAAATTATAGACCCCAAAAGAAAAAAGTGATAAAATAAGACATGAAAGTGAGCAACTCAAAATGTCACTACTATTTACTTTTACTACAAGAATAATGATTATGTGCATATTGTCAATAAATGCCATAATGCATGATCAATACAGTTTAATCTTAAGTTTTCATGCTCTGAATTTTATGTTTTAGATAGAGAATAAAGATATGTCAAACAGTTTAAACTTGAAAAATCAGTAGATAGTTAGAAAATAAATGAGGAGCTCAACAATTTAATCTAAGCCCTCAGATGAAATAAGGTTAGACTCAGATATTTTTTATGCTTTGAAAGAAAATGGATTTAGGGTTGCAAGCTTAAATGCACCCAGGAAAATGAAGTAAAAAATGTTAGAAATAATGATGGGTAGGTAGAAAGCAGTTGTGAAAGGCATGTAATAAAGCATCATCGGGCAAAAATTACTAATTTCCCATCCCCCACAATGATTCAGCATTCTAAACCTTCAGTTAAAGAGGCTCAGAGCATTTCTCTGACTTCTGTTGGGACCGGACCCAAGGCTCAATAACTGATTGGTTAAAAATATTAGATTTCCTACATAAAACCCATTTCATCAGCATTTTCACTCTCATCCATGATTATGATCCCTTTTCCCAAGTAAAAACACCTCTTTTTCTTAGTAAAAGTTAAAACCCTATGTAATTAATTTCATCTCCATTCAAAAAACACTCAAAACCTACAAAATACATTTATCCTAAGTTTAAGTGTGAAAAACAATAATGGGACAAACTATGCTTATTTGTCTATATTTACACTTCACTTAGTTTTAAATTTTGTATTTTAAATTCATTTCCTACATTACACCTTTATTTCATGTTAATTTCTAACTTATATTTATTAACTCCTTATTATATACTCTTCCCGTATATTATTTAAATCATTTATAAATAAATAACCCCAAAAACCTTCTATTTAAAGTTTAAACCTATGTTTAAATATCCCATGTGACAAAATAATCCCCGCCCTTTATTCCCATTGGTTTAAACATATAAAAAATACAAAATATCTCCTGCCCCTATGGTTTTAAACACCTATTAATAGGTCTTTTATACCATATAAATAAACATACCCGCGCCAGCGTAATTGGTTGAAATATATGTTAAATATTTTAATTTAACAGATACAAAACATCCCATCACATATCAAAACCCTAGACCCCACTCCAAATCCCGAACCACTTTCAAATCAAATCTTGACCGGTCACAATCGAAATCCCAGATCTAACGATTGAAAACCCATATCGCAAATAAAGTTGCGTGATATCAACACTTTCCCTTTCCATGTGAAATAGGTTGTTTATCCTTTTCCTCCCTCCTCCACGTGGCTCATTTCGATTGGATCACATTCGATTCGATTGAAACCACTTACCATTCAAACCTACGGGATAACCACTCGTAGTTTCTAGCCTTTGAAGTGCGAAAACCGCCCATATCTTGACTTGAATGCCATTAATTTCAGGTCAATTTAACCTTAAAATTCCTAATAAACCCTAAAAAACATCGTTATTCCCTTCTTCTGCACTTATCGACCATATTTTCTATTCCAACTGAGAAAACGAAGCCTGTATACGGTTTATATGCCCAGAATTAGTGAAAATCCCACCATTTACCATTGAAGATTGCTGGAAGTCCTGAATTACATCTAGAAGATATCAGGAACCTATTAAAACACCTCAAAGCCATTTTTCAAATACCTATACCTGCGTAAAACTTGTATTTTTCAAGAAATCAAGCCTGTTATCAGTTTAAAAGAACCTTGATAGAGAAATAAATACATTCAGAACTTAAATTTATCCAAGAAAGCCTATCAAAAAAGGTCCAAAAAACAGGCTAAACCCTGTCAATTTTTTTACAAAACCCTGTTTTAGATCGTGCACATTTTTAATGGAAAATATTGAGTTTATATATTTTTTACAGACTATATAAAACTCTAAATAAAGCCTAGAAATCCTCTAGAGGTAACCTGAACCTCTATGCTTGATTTCAAACAGTTTTTTGTCCAATTATCCATTGAAAAAGCCCAAGAAACCCCTATTTTTTGTTTTATAACTAGTGAGAGTCTGAAATACATATGAAAGTCAAAAATTGAAGGAAAAATATAAGAAAAGAACCATATTATTCCTATTTCAAAATCCAAAATACCTCCGTAAACTGTTTAATCATACATAAGTAATCAAAAAGCCTAAAAATAGAGTTTTTGTAGTCCTAAAAGATTAAGAATGCCTAAATATACTCTAGATGCATCTTCCAAGACTGCCATCATTGTGAACCTTCTACAACCTCCTATTGTAGACATTGATCACACCCCATTAGAAGATGTTGACTACAAGATAGCAGACCCCGTTGTAGAATTCAATCTATTAAAACTTCACAACTAAAGTTTTGAAAAGTCTTTAGATCAGGTGGAAGAAGTCCAAATTTGGGAATCAAAATTACCCAAATATGTTTTTCCAGTTACTCATTCATGCCTAGAGATTATCAGATTGTATCAGAATTATCATATACCTGAACAAAGAGCCATAGTAAATGCAAAAAAAGAAGTACTTTTTACAATTACTGCTGAGTCCATAAATCGAATGTTACAGCTCAAACATGATCCTCAAGCATTTCCTTTGTCCATAGAAGCACTTACCAAGTTGTACATTGGCCTTGATTTTCCCAAAAGTTTCCAATTCTTTCAAATATTCATGTCCTTGCATGTGGAAATTCCTCAAATTAATCCTCCATATTCCACTTAAAAAATTCCAGAATGGTCAAGGCATGTAATTTCCATGTTATCATTCATCCTAGGATACTTCACAAATGAGCATATAGATGAATCCATCCTAGGTTTCCTATCTACTTTCACACCAGGACAACCTCCATCTGTTATCTTCAATTATGATGGGTACATTACTGAAAATATCCAGAACAGTTGATTAAATTAGCAATTGAACGAGTGTTTAGATACACATCTTTTCTCTTCCATATGTTTTTGTATTTTCAAGCAGATAAGTTTCCAGTAACCCTAAAGAAGCTTGACATTGAAGGAAATCCACTTTCAGTTATTTTTTGGACATCTCTGATCAGAAAAGAGTCCACAGAGTTTTCTTATACAGGTTTTTCAGACTTCTTTGTTCATCCATTGATAAATATGTTAACCAATACTGAACAGCCAAGGATCAATGATGAAATGGAGAATATTTTATAGATATCAGATCAGACCAAGACTGGAGATTGGTATTTGTATGATAAACACATAGGAATCAGAGTTTTTGGGTCTAATCTGTTGCCCTACAAACTACCCAAATATGTACCAATGACGATTTTTTCCTTGGAATACATCAGGAAAATCTTGAATTTTGATTCTATTAAATTTCTAACAGCAAAGAAGAAAACACAGTTTAAGTTGAAGAATCAAGTGGTACCATTCATTTGTAATCATTGAGATGCAGAGATAGAAGCAACCAAACAGTTATTTAAGTACAAATTTGAAGAGAGTTTCACCTGGAATTATGATCCACAAGGAATATTGAGTAAAATGAGGGTTAAGTGTAAACTAACACCCTACATTCATGAGAAAAAACCAGAGATTGAGAATTATGTCAATCATACTGAGTGGACAGAAAAAACTATAATAGATGCAGTAAAGAAAGGTGATACTAGTCACACTTTACAAACTGCAGATCAAACAGAGAAAACCACCAAAAGTGTCAGAGAAGAAGGTTCTTATGTTGCTGAAACCACTACTGAGAATATATTCAAGTTAATATATAATAAAAAGCCTAAAACAGATCCAGTCGGTAAAGAGAAAGTGACTATTGAGGTTGAAGACACAGATGTCCCAGTAACAAACACAGATGCTACTATAGTCATCAGAAATGAATCAGTTACAGAGAATTTGAATGAAGGGTAGAATGATAATTCAAATGCATAGATGATAGAGAAACAACAAAATTTATAAGAATCATCCTCACATACAACAAAGGAAAAGGATCTGGATATCAGGGAAAATTACAAGCAGATCAAGACAAAGAATGAAGAGATAAAAAATGATATTTACTCTCAATATTTGAAGAAAAAACCAAGTGTACAAAATAGACTTTTATCTACCTTTGATTACTCAAATAAAAATTTCATCATGTCAGCGTTACAACCTACAATGAAAACTCCAAAGACAGTTGCATACTATAAAAAGGTTGATCTAGAAGTACAAATAGATAAAATTCATGTACTTGATCAAATAGAATTTCATAGACAGAGTTCAGAGATGTTGTATTCTACCATTACAACCAAAGCTATGAGTTTTCAAAAACTTCATAACACAATCATAAACATGAAAGATCAAATGAAGGTTGACAAAGCCTCATTATATGCTAAAGACCTAAGGGTTAAGTCTTTAGAAGAGTTAGTTCTCCAAATAGGATATGATCCTAAAAATGTGAAAGTAGCAGAACAATTAGTGAAAAAGAAGAATGAGGACATTGCAGCATTGAGGAAACAACTTTAACTTCCATGAACTGAACATCCTCAAGCCAAGGAAATTATAGAATAATATAATTAGAAGGCTGACATGATGAACTTAATCTTTCAGTTAACAGGACAGATCAAAGAAATGGAGACTCAAATGGGCAATCTTGTCCATGAAAGGGAAACAACAAAAGATCAGTAAACTCCTACAGTCATTCCTATGGTTACTACAGTTGTGCCTTCAACTCTAGTAGAAGATTTTGCACCCAAAGAACCACTGACTATTGCAGTGCCAGTGACATCATCTACAACTTCAACTATAGAGTCATCTACTACAGAAGCACAACCCACAGATGAGGCCAGTAAACTAGTAAAAGCCATGGAAGAAATGTCACTTCAGACAAGTGAAATTAACAGATTGAAAAATATGATTGTTAACCTTGAGAATACAAATAAGTTAGCTCAGATAAATGCTAAAAATCATGAGCAAAGGGCTAATAGGTTAAATGAAGAACTGGAGAAATTACTAAAGGAATTAACCTTAAAGGAGCCAATGTCATATGTGAAAAAATATTTTTGGAACAAAATCATTGAAGCCATCAATGATGTGTGGCCCTCAATTCAGGTAATCTTCGAACAAAGAGATTAACTAAAGTCAGCATTAGCAGAAATTTAGAAAACCAAAGATGAGCTAGGTACTAAACCTGAGCAAGCCATAGAATTGATCAAGTTTCTCAACAATAAAAACATGTAGGAGTTGGAAGATAAGCTTATGCCTCAGGAGGATTACAATAAGAAAATTAGAGAATATGCAAAAGAGAAATTTGAAAATACAGGTGGACAAGGCACTCTAACAGGGAAAGTCTTACTCAGAAGTTTTGAATATTTATTCTATCTACAACATGAGATAAGATATTTATTTGTCATAAAGCCAACTTTTTCTAGATATGCTGAGGCAGATGAGAATTTCAGGAGGCTGAAAAAGATTCAAATTCAAAATAAGGAAGCTTGGAAATCACTTACATATTAACTGTGAAAGTAAAAAGAAGATAAGATGAAGAAAACAACTTGCTGGTTTTTTAGAATTTATTATAGCAGTAAGGCAGTTTTACAGAGGTTAAAGAGTATCAGAGATTAAAGGGAATCAAATTAAAATAGTATAAGATAAAGAAGATCATATTTCAAAATAGGTTTAAAATATTTGAGCTAGAAAAGAGGACACCAAGGCAGCCAGTTGCACCTTATCCACAATAAGTTTCTATTTTATTTGGATCAATAGGACAATGTGCTGATTTGTTAAGCATCTATCTCTATTTTTTTGTAAAGATATTTTTATTTTCCTTAGATAATTCCTAGAAGCATTCTAGGATATTTTGTAAAAAATATTGTGTAAATACTTCATCATTAGAAGTATTAGTGTGGAATAAATTGTTGAAGATTTCTATAGTCATTTTTGTTGGACTTGAAGGCTTTTGTGTTGCAAATTTTGAGTAGCAGACTCGATCGAATCAATTAGAATCATATTTTAGGATTCATGTGATGAGCTATTGAAGTGAAGTATTTTCTACTTGTCATTGTTTTTCTTCTTTGTTTCATGCATCCATATAATGTGTTCCAAATTTGAATGAATAAATAGGAGTATTACTTTAGGATTTGTTAAAAGCACCCTGTCTTTACTGTTTATCATTTCTATGTTTTCTGTTGATTTCTAGAGTAGGGAATCCTTAATTTCTCCCTCTTTCACTTGACCTATACCTACTTCTTCTCTTTTTCGGATCAAAGAACCCTTCATTTCTCTTTATCCCGATCATACCACTTCACCAAACATCCTTCCAAAATCTTCAAAGGCTTATCTATCTTGCCCTTAAAACATTTGACTTTTTGATCTTGATCCTAGTTTTTCCCGCTTGAGTTTTGACTCCTTAGCCCAACGGACAATCAAATTTCCCACTATCCATCTCATTAAGTGATTTTTCCCACCAAACCAAACCAAATCAAAACCAATTGCACAATCATAACTAGCCTAATATTTTATAATCAAAACAAAGTGAAATTTTACATAGAGAGCCCTCTTTGAATCCTAGGAAGGCTAGATCCTATAGTTTAAAAGTAGGTTTGTGGTTACCTCTAGTGTTCTTAAACTTTAAACCAAAATCTCACAACTTTGGAATTACTAGAGTGTTAACAAGCTTGATCCTCAACCAATAACAAGATTCCAAGTCACCAAAAATTTCAACCATTGTAGTGTTGCCACTTGGTAAACTCTTAATCGCCTAGAGGTAAATGAAAAATTTTGACCCAGCCTAGTCATCATGCCATGTCAATAGTATGGATTTCTGATTGGGAAAACTATCTGTCTTTTTTTTCTAATTTTGCATGTTTAGAAAAGCAAACATAACTCATTTTCAGGAGAATTTGGAGACCATTTTTCACGAAACAACATGCATCAGATTCAGAATGACGACCACTATGCAGTCGTTCAGGTTTTATGAGAACTTTTATTTTTGAGCATAAAAATGAGCCCCTGAGCATGCAAATACCTTACATGTATAAGTAGTCACATGCTCATGAAAACACATTTACAACAACACCCTCAACCCTTCCATGGCGACATCACTGCCACCATGAACAACACCATGCAGATGCAACCAGTACACATACCACAAGCATGACAAAGATATGCATGACCAACTTGATTGCATGAGGACAATAATATTGACAACACCAACGTTTGCCAAGGAAAGCGCAACCACCCTTTAATACCACCTGTAATGTACACCTCCCCTCACAACTACCCAAGTAACCATACAAATGGGCTAAACATGAGATGAGGGTGGTTAAGATCAGACTCAACTTCCTTGGTGACTTTAAAGAAATAGAATTGATGTTGAAAACCATAAAATAGACCCCTTGTACCTGCTACAGGACCCCGAGAGGATATCCTAGTCATCCACCTGACGCGTCCCTGAGTCCCACTGAATTTTAATGAAAAAAACCCTTGGACTCTCCCTTGATATGGGCAAGGGTGTGTCTGGGAAGATCTAAGTGATCCCACAGCATAGAAATATGTGTGTCAAGGGACCTTTTCCCTTAGACCTATGCCAACGTTCACGAGATTTATGGAACTTTCTAAGCCCATAATCGCAGGCACTGGCTAGAACTTTCTGTAGCTTCTAGAATCCTTCAAACACATGATGAAAATGCTAATGCATCAAAATATGACTCCAAGAGTAGGCACGACCATCCCCAATCAAGATTGATATTCTTTCAACCACTTGGAATAGATGAAATCTACAGGTCTAGGATACAAGACAGTGCATGAATGACTGAAAACTCTTATGAGAGATGATAAGAAGGATCACCACCCTCTTTCTCGAACTGATATTACATCAATTAGGTATTGCATCCATTATTTTAACATTTACAAGTAAATACATGAAATATCCATGACTTGAACCAATCATATAACCATGCTTATGACCAACATAAAACAATGTAAATAATATTGATATAACATCCACTAAAGCCACACATTAATAGGTAGAAAAGGAAGAGAAATTAAATTTTATTAAACATAGGTAATATTTTACCAGGTTCAGGACTTCCATGTACCACCGAACCATAGACATGTCTGAGCCAAATCTCTCTTCAGCCAGTCACTCTCGTGCCATATTCCAAGCATGAATGTGGGATCTCATGGATAACCCAATCCAAAAACAACAAAGAATATCCAGAGGTTAAACAAACTCCACCCTCACATTACCGTGATCACACCTAAACTGGTGCCCCGGTCAAAAAACCGAACCGAGCTTGGAATGCCTCCATAAATCCATTGCTATCCTTGAGGAATTATCCATATCCTTGTCTCTTAGTATTTACCACAATCCAATCCTAGATCACTAGGCCCTAAATCGAAACACCACCCTCAAGCCTTACCATGTATCTTGCCAAAATCGTTCAAGGGATTCCTAGGCCTTTAGGAATTTTCCTTGAGACCACCTGTGCCCGAGATTCTGAAATCCATTTGGAAATTCGAAGTCTCAAACCGAGATTAAAATCACAACACACCATGTCTATCTAGAAAAAGGAAAGGAAAGGCTGAAAACCACTATCAAAACCCAAGAATACCAAGGCACTGAAAAAAAGAGAACCAAGTACCAACATGCATAATCCATGCATGTCAAAACCAAATAGGAAATCACACATGTAATATGTTACCTGCAGTGTTCCTAATGAAGCTGCTAGATCTTGCTCTTCCTTCTTTGATATTTTCTTTCCTTGTCCTCCCTTTTCTTTCTTTCTTTTTTCTTAGCTCAATACTGAAATTCTCTAAGAAAAATCTAAGTATCAAACAGTATGAGAGAGACAGAGACAATAATGAGAGAGTTCCAAAACTAAACTCACAAATGGTTACACTGAAAAAAGGTACCAACTGATCCTCATAAGCCTTTTTATCAATTAGGCATCTATTTTCTTAATTTTCCTTAATTTTCCTTTATTTTCCTCCTCACATTTAACTTGTGACCTTTTACCTTCATTTTCACCTAATTTCCTTGATTTTCATAAATAAATGTGCCAAAAATATTTTTCTCCTCATTAATTCCTTGGCCATTTCCTTGGCCAATTTCCCTTAGCCATAAACACATCTGGTGATTCCTACTAGGATATATTTTCCCAACATTCATCTTGGAATATGTATCCCTTTACCATTGTCTTATTTTTTTCCTTTATTAACTTATATTACATGAACTTTTAGCCTGGGTCTATTACACATACCATTTTGTTGTCCACCACTAGCAAGGGGAAACTACTCCTTTCATTTTTAGCCACTAATAAATGGAATGCCTAACTTCCTCAAACTCTTGGAGGCACACTTTAATTTATTTTAAAACTGAGCTCCAAGGAGAACTTCACGACCAAAAAAAACCATGTCATTCCTCTCTGCAATATAATAAATATGTCCAAGAACAAAAGATGGATACAAAATAATATTTTCATGAATTCACTAGCAGTAATAATACATTAAATGATATTTAACCATTCCTTACTCGATCTCCTCAATTTTAGCATAAGCTATTGGTTGAAACATGTTGTTATCTCAAAATCAGGCCCTGATAAGCTGCTAATCAAGGAAACCCTAAGTAACTATTTCAAACCAGGCTTTTAGCTAAGACTTAGCCTCCTCAGCCTGAGAGGGCTCTCTCAAAGTTTTTATGATTTTCAAATAAAACTCATATGGCTAACTCCGTGAGTAAATAGATTAAATTTAGTAATTGGTTGTACTACAATAAACAAGTATCCATTGGGCTTATGGGGTCACTTTATGTTTTTACCAAACATGGATATCAAATTCATATGGAAGTCAAGGCATATTAAGGCTTAGATGCATCAGTAAAACAATAAAACAGTAGGTCACACATTCCATGAATATATGAAGGAAGTTAGAGCACCTTCACAATGAATTCTAAGTAACATACACTCATGCTACTGCAAGTAAAAGATGAAAGAGAAACATAACAACGTCAATCATCCATAGCCTTTTCTGAATCCTAAGTAACAAGCTGATACCACTGTATTAAGATAAAAACAGAGTTGCAGATAATACCAAATAGTACACTTGTTCCAGCAAAATTCCAACCCTATGCTATTCGATTTCTTCCCTTTTATAGAGTATTCATTACATCTTAGGATTCTCTCCAATCCTTTTAGGAGAATTTGAAATTTGACACCTAACACTTTTCATCAAACAAACTGCATTTACAACTGACAGTTAAACTGTCTTTTTAGACTCCTAATACAATTAGGACTAAAACATCATTTATTAAAACATAAAAACCTAATATAAATACTTAAAACAACACTTGACAGATGCATCTTCTAGTCTTTGACCATGAGCATTTCTATCTTCTTGCTGTTAGACCCCCTTTATCTCTTCCTTATCTGTCCCTGTAAAATAGGATAGTGCTTCATGTATAGTAGTTGAGTGCTTCATTAATACCAATTCGAACCAGTTGTTGCATAATTTTGAACTCAAAAAATGTGCCAAATGTCTTAAAGTATTCATAGAGATTTGACCTTCCACCTGTGTATATGTCAACTCTTCAAAAATGATGTGGAATCTGCCATAGTGCTGCGCTACGAATCTGTCTGTGTTTTCGTAGTGCAGAGCTTTCTTTTGAAAAACATGCTTTAGACTCCAATTAAATTTGCCAAAACCCTTTGAATATTCATTGATATTCAATACATACCTCCCATCAGCATCAAGGCTTCAAAACTGAACCATTTCTTCTTTGAAATTTACAAAAATTCACAAAACTGCATCCTACAGCAGTTTTGTAGCGCGCTACGAAACTACTGAGTGCTTTAGCAGTTTCGTAGCGCTCTACGATACTGCTGAGTCTTCATCTTTCTCAGTTTTTTCCTCAAAATTTCAAGTCAGAAACCTTTAAAACTTAGTATTCAGGTGTATATCCATTCTTATAACAATAACCATCAACCTTGAGTAGTTTCAAAAATGGAGCATTACTATATAACCTTCAAAGTTTATTCAAAAAATGAAACTTACTAATTAGGTTGTAGCTCATCTCCAAATTGATTTAACTGGATCTCTAGATCTTCAATTCTCCTCTTGAGCCTTCTGTTATTAGCCCTCAGTTTTATGTTAACCATCCTGATGAACTTGGCTTCCTTGATTACAGGTAGGGTCTAGATGAAAAACTGAGCTTGGCTGTCTATCAGTTCAGGATTTGGATTTTTCTCAAGCTCCCACAACCCTTTCATCCTTTCAAACTTGACCTTCTCTTCAACATGTATTCTTTCTCTTTTCTTCAATTTCTCAATTTCATTACTTGCAAGCCTGATTTTATTCTTTACCTCTTCATAGCTGCTTTTTTCCTTTTGAACCTTGAAGACCCTGTTTCTATCTTCTTCAGGCATTGTAGATGATGCATTTGTAGTTTCTTCAAAAACAGTAGCACTTTCTTCCCCTGTTTTCTCTATCACCAAATATGATTGTTTCAGCTTCTTAGATTGCTTCGTTGAGGGTCTTTTGGGTTTAAAAATAAACTCTGCCACCTCTTCTTCAAATTCTAACTTTTTAGATGTCTTCAATTTTTTCAATTTACTAGAACCTGTATCTAATTTGATGAAGTCTGATTGCACTAGGGGAGATTCCTCTATGTCGATAGCCTGAAGTATGTCATTCAAATTTCCTCTTTCCTCCTCTGTAATTACAGCCTTACCCTTTTCTTTTAACCTTTGACTTTTACTCAACTTCTTTGGATTTTCCTAGCTAGTTGACTGTTCTAAAATTGTTTCCTCGACCCGGGTTTTCTTCTTCTGTATAGACCTAGGAGTATCTTGGATATTCAATTATGTCATTGGTTCTTTCACTTGTTTCCTGGGTTTAATTTTAACAAATCTTTTAGAATTTTTTTCCACAGGACCAGCAATCTTTGATGGGGTTTTAGCTTGTGGGCTGGCAACTGTTCCTTCTATTCCAATTCTACTCAAAAAGAGGAATTTTGCCCAATCTCTATTTTCCTTTTGTAGCTCATGTAAGACTATCATTTTGACTAAGCCATGATGAAATAAAGAGGTTTCACATGATTCAAATTTCATTTTTACCTTATCAAACATCTTAGCCAAGCTTCTGAAGAGATAAAAAGGTAAATCTAATGATATCATCCCTGTGAAATGAAGCAAGAGTTTAAAATGGTAGGTGTATACCTTATGATATCTACCCTCGCAAATGAAGTATCTTTGAATATTGTAGAGAAGATTGGAAAATGTGTCTATGGCATAACTCCTTGGCACAACCTTGTTCAAGTCAACCTCTGAAAACTCTAGTTTCAAAAAGATCTTGCATGGTTTCATATCAAATTTGAAATTTTTAAACCACCTATCTTCACCTCTTGGGATCTCTATTACAGCTGATATTACTTCAGGGGAAAATGGTACATTTAGGAACCCAATATTTGAATTTTATCTTGTGAAATTTATGGCAACTCCTTGGTAACTTGAGTGTGCCCTCCTTGAAGTTTTTCACAAAACCTCCAACATCCAACTTTCTTAAAAGCTGCTTCGACAGACTTATCTTTTGTAAGGGCTTCAACACCTTCAGGTTTAGTCCTTAAGAAATGACCAGATCTATGGCTTCTTCTTTCCTTAGCCATTTTCCTCTTGAAACCTGTATCTTTATAAATCTACAATAAACACTTCTAAAAACCTTGTGTCTTCAGCAAATTAACAATCTGAGTCTTCTGTTGAATAGAATATTTCACTCAAGAAACAAATTCAGCCTCGCTTGATAAGAACTCTGCCTCGCTTGATGAAAATTTTGTTTCCACACAAATGAATATCAAACTCACTTAAATTAGCAAGCTTTGAAAACACTTGTATAACCTATATTTGAATGGAACAGCCTCGCTTGATATCTAGGCATGTCACCACGAATTCTTTCTTTCAACAATTAAGAATGCATGCAGTGTTTTCTTGCATGAGACAAATGAAAACGACCAACTGTTTGAAATTTGTAAGGACCAATAATGACTGACCTCTAATTTATGACAAATGACCTCTAATGATGAAAAATAATGGTTGCATGTGTGGAGGAAAACACATGAAGGACACCCAATGATGGCAAACTTAACTGTATTTGAAAGATGTGACAGCTCATAGACAAATCTGCGAATTCCCAATTTCGTAGCACATGGTGTGCAAATTCTGGTTTTTGCGCTACGAATTCACCAGCATTTTCGTAGCGCAAAATGGACTTTTTACACTAGGCGCACTACGAAAACGCGATTTCTAGGCTTATTCAATCAAATTTTTGAAACAAACTTTACAAATGGGTTTTAAAACGTGGCATGAGACTTTTGAAGACTGAAGTGATGTTAATAAACAATGTTTAATGATGGTATGAGACCTTTAACCATGATCTAGACCTTGAAAAATATCAAAATGACTCTAACCCTATCTAACACTAGGACTTAGGAAAAAATGTAACTAACCAAGTTTCAAAGATTTTTTATAGTGATAACACATGCTTTGCTACATTATATAAATTCTACACATCACTTCAAGTTTTCTACATAATATTCCTCACAACTTGCACACTCTTCTATTCTCACACACTTGCTCAACCTCACAATAAATCCAACCAAAATCTCATATAGAGAATTTCCTCACATAAATAATTTTACAAAGTGTAAATACAAAATAATACAGAGCTCAAAAAATCAGTTTATTCACTAGATTAAACTAAATGGTATTTTGAACATTTTACCTCCATAACATAATTCTCCTTTATCTTCATTAAATGAAGGATATTTTCAACTTTAAATAATTTTTATATGAAGATTAATGTTTCAAAAACTTTTTGAGAAAATACCAGTGGCAAATACGATAGAAAACATCCATTGAGTGTGAAAACAATTCATAAATTCCACCTACAACTATTGTCACTGGGATAATATGGGCATCCTAGAGAATATTTTTTCTTGGATAATATGGGATTCCCAATGGTTATGCTTCTATCTTTTCTTGGTGCATAACTTCCTCCTAGAGAAGATGCAATTTTGCATCCTTCTGTCACCAAATTTGCAGCTCAGTTTCAAGACATTAACATAGAGACCTAAACGTGGTTATAACCATAAAATATCATACATGAGACCCAATACAGATTTTATAATACACAATTAAAAGGAAAATAGTGCTAAGTTCTTATTGACATCAATGCCAACAATACAATGCGAATATTCACAACCCTTCCAAATGGAATTCAATGGAGTCAAGAAGAAGATTTAAGAGGGTTATAGAGCACTGAAGATAATTTAGGCTTCTATCTCGCAGACATGAACACCTCCAACACAACATGGGATATTAAACAGGTCATTAGGGAAATGAATAAGGAAAACAGAGGAAGGAGGAATAATAGGTTTCACATAGGATGAACAACAATTTTGAGTAAGGGAGTATGATGGGCCTCCCAATTAGGTAAAACATAATGCCTATCTAGCATTTCGTAGGGTCATAAAGGTTGCACTATAC
The DNA here is from genome assembly GCA_034641835.2 of Pinus albicaulis. NCBI lineage: Eukaryota > Viridiplantae > Streptophyta > Pinopsida > Pinales > Pinaceae > Pinus > Pinus albicaulis. The sequence goes on along the minus strand of CM076578.1, from coordinate 1,747,931,670 downwards.
CTTCCCATTTACACTTAATAATGTTTCCTTAGAATAAATGAGTTCTTTGGAAGGTTAAAGATATTTACCATGATTTATGTGCCTAGTGTAATTATATTGCAGTATATCGAGAATATTTGGAATAGAACATGAGGATATCTAGTTAGAGATATTCATGGGAAATTTCCCCTAATATAGAAAGATAAAACGTGAATATCTTGGAGCACTAAATACTCTTCCATGTTGCTGTGAAATCACTCAAGGAGAATGATCCTATTTTCTAGGAATTTCAAATGGAAATAATTCTTCCTTTCATGGAGGTTTCCCCTCATCCATTTCATACAAATATAGGGTTAGAGTAGCCCATTATTCAACTATTCAAAGTTAGTGGAAGCAGTAGAAGCATAAAATTGTAGATCCTTAGGAGTTTTAGTTTTGAAACTTTTTATGTACAAGCAATTGTTTTACTAATGGAGGAAATATTTGGTTCTTATACTATTTATCCTTTATGGATTTGAGATTCCTTGGGTTAGGGACCACCCCAAGTGCTCAAAACCCCTTCTATATCATTCTTCATTATGCATTGGTTCATTCAAGAAATTTATTTCTGAGTATTATTTTTATGCAGGGTTAATTAGCTTATTTATGAACAATATTTTTGTTCATAACATAAGAGAACTAGATGATAGAATTAGTAATGGTTATATTGCATAGTTAGCATATATATTTATCCATTTGATTCCACTTTATTTGGTGATATTTATTTTTTTTCCATCATTACTATTTGTTGTATCTATATAGTCCCTTGCTTTTGCAAAGCTACAGGAGACTCCACAACCCCATATTTTCTAAATAAATCCTTCTACCACTATCACGATGATGCAAACATGATTTATTTGTCATTTATTAGCCTTAATTTTCCTCCTTTTTCTTTCAAATTGCATCATTATCACATTTCAATGCTCACTAGACTGTTTCTTGTAGAAAAATAGGAACTCTAGTAGTAGCTTGCATTTTTATTCTAAAACTATTCGAACTTGCTTCCAAATCATGATTAATATTCTTTTATATTTTAAAACATACCTAGAATCGTGAAGATGGAATTTAGAGTAAAGGAGATGAATTATATTCTTTGACCTATGCTTTTGTAGAAATATCATTTTTCTTGAAGAATTAGGGTTTTCTCTTTACAATATTTACTTGAGTTGTGAGTTTTCTTTCATTTCATAGTAGAATAGACATGATTTAATTTAATCTCAGTTAATATTGTTTTCCTTATTTTATTTCATTTGTTTTAGGTTTTATTATTTTCTTTCAATTCCTATAATTCTAAATTTTTCTAGAAGCATATAATAGATAGAATGGTCTCTATGTAACTAGATCTCATCTCAGTATTTCCACCCCTATAAAAGTCAGCAAGAGAAAAGGATAACTCCTAATGCACACATAGTTCCAATCCTTCTTGATTTTTTATGAACCTAGGGTTGACAATTAAATATAATACCCTTGGGAGTTGCAACATTATTGTTGCAATATTGAGGGTCATCATATGGTTCAAATAGAAATAGTATTGTTGAGGGAATTTTGGACTAGAAATATGTACAAACTATTTGGAAACACTTCCTTTTATGGGTGTAATATTTCCATTGTTCCTAACAGTACATATGAATAATTAAAATACCATATTGTCCTTGGAGAAAAGATGATGTTTTGGCATAAAATATTAGGGATGCATATTGGAGAGAAGGGACTTGGAGAAAAACATAATAAAAGTATGGTTGAAAGAATTTATAATTGCACTTTAGATATTTATTTTTGTGAGCATTTATTTCAGGATAAATAATGTCAAGTAAGATTCCCAATAGCTGGTATAGGGGATAAGGGGAGTTTAGAGTTAGTATATAGTTATGTGTTTGGATTTAGATATATTTTATCACTAGGAAAAATTTGTGTTATGTCTCATTAATAGATGATTTCTAAAGAAATACATGGATATATTTCCTCTCAAATAAATTTGATGTCTTTGGAAAATTTAAAGAGTTAAAGGATATTTTGGAGAATAATATATAAAATAAAATCAAGCTGTTGAGGATAAATAATGGTGGGGAATTCTATGGGGATGAGTTCAAGGAATTCTTTAACTAGTGTGGTATAATATGTTAGAATAATAAATCATACAAACTTAAAAATAATGGGGTTGTAGGAAGGACTAATAGAAAATTTATGGAAAAGTCAAGGAGCATGCTCAATGATCATGGGTTGTGATAAAAATCTTTGGTAGAGGCAATGGGTATTGCATGGTATCTAGAAAATTAATCACCTTCATTGAAATTGGTTGACACGACTATGCATAAGGAATGGATTGATAAGAAACCCTCTCTTGACATTTAGTTTCTAGTTGTGACACATATCTAGATGTTCCAAAGGAAAATAAGAGAAAGATGTACAACAAAGCTAAAAGGTGAATATTTAATGGTTATGAAGATGGTTTAAAAGGTTATAAGCTTTGGAATCTTGAAAGAAGGTGTTAGGGTCCCGTGATTTAGCAGATTGGTAGACCAAATGCACAGGGTAACATAAGACTAGTCTTTGGAGTCGTAGGACCTAGCCTTCCTGGACTCAGAGAGGGCTCTCTTTATTGTATGGAAAGGATGTGTACTTGTTTTCTTTCTAGGGTTTGATTTTAGGCTAGTTGTTAAGTGTAGGGTTTTGTTGTTTGTTCTGGTTGGGTAAGATGATCAAGTAGGATAGGTGGAGTGAGAGGTCGTCAAATCATTGGGATATGGAGTCTATGAAAGACATGCATATCTCAAAAATGATTCAGAGTGCATTGCAGGGAAAATCTAGTATCTTCAATGGATATTTAAGGTTATGTGTGAAGTGAAATGGACATTAATTTGGTGAACAAGGTAGGGCAAAGGGCAGTGAAGTATCCTTCTTGATATACACATAAAAAAGGTCTCAAATACTAATAATAAAAAGATAATAATCATGAGATAGGGCAGACCATTAACTTAATGACAGTACTTAAACAAATAGATATTCAAGATGAACAATTCAGTGAAACAAAAAAAGCAAGAAAACTTATCTAACTTTAGTGATTTCACCTTCAAGGTTTGAAAACATATAAGATGACAAATAACTTTAATCAAATGAGAGGGAACTCCTAAACATAATTTGATCAAGCTACAAAGAACTTTGAGGAAAAATTCTCAAGCATGGACAAAGGGCATGATCAAAACATGGCCTTTTTGGCTAAACCTAGCAAGTAACACATCAAAGAGAGATTCCACAAAAAAAGTTTAGATAGCATCAAGTAAGCATGGCTAACCATAAAACATATTTGAAAACTACTTTCTTAAACCATTAATGAAACAAACAAGCTTAGGTGGGTCTAAGGAGCAACTAAGAATTCCTTAAACTAACCCAGCAGAGGAAAACATAAAGATAATAGTAAACAGGAAGGACTAAGGTGCCTCAAACAACATTTTTTAGCCTATACTTTTCTGATCTACTGCAACATAGAAGGATGGACACAATGATAAACAAGAAAACATGAAAAAATTAGAGACACATCACCATTAACCAAGCTCAGGGATCCTGCAAGAAAGCCTTCATCATCATCAATCAAAGCAAATCATTCACAATCTCCGCAACACCAAATTACTCTTCAACCTCAAAAAACCATGTATTTCTCTCAAAACTCATCAAATTCCAGCATTAACAATGAATACTCAATGCTCCATTTAACAAGAAAGGAGGAGAAAAACCTAATAGAGTCTCTAGAATTCTATTGGCTAATCTGAAATGTCACTATTGTCCTTGAGACCTTCCAAGGCCCAAGGCACAAAAATATCTGAAACAAAATATCTTTTCGGGCATTTTTAGCAAAAAAATTGACATTTGAGCTCTGCCATGCCTCCTAAAACTTTCCAAGCGTACATTGTTGACTTTTCCTCTGCCAACGGTGTAGCACTATGTTTTAGGGTGAATTTCCATGCCAAGGGCGTAGCACTGGAGCAGGAAAACTGGGTCAACTTGCAACAATGTTTTGAAGGCCTTCTCGATGTCGGAATAGGCTCCGTGAGGGCTCGTTGGAAATCTCTTTGAGTCTAATTTCCAGATCTACATTTGTTTCTTTGATTGGACCTCTGAAACATGTTAAAAAAATAAAAATTTCAATACTATTAAAGGGGCAGAACATGTCCTGAAAACCAGGAAGAAAGGTGAAAATTAGGGTGTTTTTGACCCTTTTGGAGGACCAAAACAACTCCAATTGACCTGAAAATTTGTGAGCATGCTACACTCAAGCTGAGGCTTCTAAAAATGTAATCTTATCCTCTTGGATATGCTCTTAGAAAAAGTGTAGCACCATGGGTGCTACCCCGTTGGCCCACAAAATTAGAAAAAAAACAAACACTTGTCAAAATTCTCCCAAATTTGTTGGGTGTGTTCCTCATGGATTTTGAGAGACTTGTAGGGAAGCTTGTGCCAAAATTCAAAGTCTATCTTGGTCTTGTCCTTCTTTTAGTGCTTGAACTTCAATTAGGGCTTCCTTCAGTTTGGCACAAGCAAGTTTGTTTTTCATTGCATAATGCTTGCTCATTTTTATCTTCTTAAAATAATTGTGTTCATTCTTATAATACTAAATGATAGGCTAAGCCATCTCAAAATCTCTCTCCATATCCCTAATTTGTGCATCTTTTCTTTGGTGCAGTATTCTAGTGGCCATCTCCTCATCTTCATTATCACTGTCTAGGTCAATGAATTGGGGCTTTTGTTTAGTTTTCCTTACTCTCTTACCTTTCTCACCTTTCTCCATTTTTTGTTTTCCCTTGTCAAGCTTTTGAGATAAAGAAGGTGGCATGGTCCCTTACCTCTTGGAGGTAGTAAACACTAGCCTTGATCCTCTTTGATATGTGAGAGGGAGAAACTCAAATTTGTATACTAGAATGCTCTTACCATGACTGATCTCAAGATTGCCTTTCTTTTCATCAATGATCTCTGAATTTATGTATCCTACATTGGGTTCTTGGCTACCCTCCTGAGAGTCACTTGCAATTTCCTCCATGCTAGAGTTATTGTCATGATCTTCACCACTGTCATCAACCTATTGACTATATTTTTGGTTCATAGTGTCACTGTTGCCATTAATCTCTTGATTGTATTTTTGGTTAATAGTGTCACTGCTGTCATTATTATTAGGGCTATCAGTCACCATGGTTTCTTCATTATTTTCATGACTGTGATTAGCTTCTGTATTTTCCTCACTGTCATCATATTTATCATTGTCATCCTCTTCCTCATTGCTGGCCTCTTTGTCACTGTCCTTTTCATCACTTTCTTGTTCACTGCATTCTTCTTCCTCTTCATCATTATCATGGCCATTATCATTTTCTGTGTGGTCACTGTTAGAGGTTTCTTTATTAGTTTCTTCACTTTCCTCAACCTCTTTACTGTACTCTGTAATTTCCTCAATGTTTTCATTTTTATCCATGCTACCTTTAGCTTTTGCACTTTCCTCACTATCATCATCTTGATTAATGTTGGATTCTTTGTCACTTTTCATTTCATCAATCCTCTCTTCCTCATCTTTATCAACATCTGCATCTACCTCTTCACCACTATCTATTTCCTCTTCACTATTTTGCTCACTTCCTTTGTCCTCATAATCTACCTCTGTCTCTTTATCTTTATCCCCATCCTCCTCTTCGTCATTCTCTGGATCTTATTCCTTTTTCTGTTTCTTCTTCCTCATCATCATTTGTTTCTTCTTCTTCCTCTTCTTCCTTTGTTTCTTCTTTCTCATCATCATTTTTTTCTTCCTCTTCTTCCTCATCATCATTTTCTTCCTCTTCTTCCTCATCATCATTCTCTTCTTCCTCATTATAATTTGTTTCTTCCTCTTCTTCATCATTCTCTTCTTGATTTCATGTTTGAGGAGAAGGTGGGGGAGGGAGGTTCTCATGGGGATAAGATTCATGTGTGGATGAGGAGTCATGGTCAGTGGGGGGTGATGGAGGAGTGGAGCGAGGTGGATGAGATGATGAGGGTAGGTTAGGCTAATGAGGAGGTTGTGAGTTTGTGAAAACTTCATGGGAAATTAACACTTCCCATGGGATACCTTGTTCCTCTAATTAATGCAACACAATCATCTTGATAAGAGAATGGTGAAAACGACTTTGCATTTGTTGTGAAGGAGGTATCTTTTGCACAATGTATGACATCTTATCAATACTTCTATAAAGATAATAGGGAAAATGTAAGAGCTTGGCCCTAGTGAAGTGCATAAGTAGTCTTATATGGTAGGAATAAAGTCTAGAAAACCTCCCCTCAAATGTAAAATACTTCATGATGACTTTCATTAAAGGGGCATATCTCTCCAACAAATGGGAAAAGGGAAAAATAGTTTTGCAATCAACTTGGTATCTTGGTTTCAAGAAAGGTTGACAATGGCTCGAGTCCAAATTCACCTGCTTGAACCATTTTCACCCATACAAGGTATCCCAGTGGCCATAGCAATTGTATTGGTGGATAGCTCAAAATTTACACCAGCTAGATGCACTTGATGGTCATGGAGGTTGAGGATAAAAATTCTGGTCAACTCAAGGTGACTTTGGACTCTTTGTACTCTCTAACAGAAATCAAAACAACCCACCACTTGGAAATATGCAATTGTTGTAGGGGAGGCTATCAACTCCTTGGTGTTCAAAGGTTTAAATCTATTTACTCTTCCACCCTTTCTTTGTTGTCTTCTAGGCCCTTGGCCTCCCTCACCACTGCCACTATTATTTTCCCTTGAAAATTTTTTTTTCAACCCTTGCCTTGAAGGCCAAAAGCCCTAATTTTTCTTTGTGAAAATGATGTAGAAATATATGGTTTTTCCTCTAATTTAAATGACAAGAAATCAGGAAATGAATGAGGTGCCTTTTTACTTACCCCTCAAAGGTACTATGGACCCTTTTGAAGTGATTTTGAGGATTTTTTAGCAATTTTGAGGCCTTGATCTTCTCGAGAAACATTCCTATCTAAACGCATAGCGCAGACGCACAGCGTCGGGCCAGTCAGATCGGCCCTGCATAGGTTGTCAGGCCTCTTTTGAATCCTCCCTGTGCATAGTGCCCAGGCCAGTCGGGTAGCCTACACAAGCTATCTAGCCTCTTCTGCACGTGATCTATGCGCAGCGCCCAGGCCAATCAGGTGGCCTAGATGCTGGTGAACGTGTTTTGTGCAAGGGTCTTCTGTCGAGTCTGCACGGCGGTAAACTAGCAACGTCCTTACACAGGCGCACAGTGCTCTGTTAAAATTTCAAAGGAAAGCGTACACAGGTGTGCAACAAGGTTTCCCAAGAGCGTAGCGCTGAGTTCTTTCTACCTGAAGTTTTCCAGAATGCAGGAATTTTCTCTTGAAGGATTCTCTCTTTCCTTTGCAAGATGAAAAATGAGCTAAATGATAACAAGATGCCTTTATACCCTTAGAAAAATAAATTAACATTAGAAACCCACTTTTGCTAAGGTTCTCTTTTTTTCTTGTCACTTTATCACGGATATTCTTTTTACCTTTTGCAGGAGGTGAGTTAAAACACAAAAAATGATCTTTTTGTGGGTGATCTGAAAATATAATTTTCTTCCCCCCTCACTGATTTTGACAGTGATATCTCTATTTTGACAAAGAATGTAATTCATGTCCACTATGTCTTGTCTTGACAACTTTTGTTTTGCTGTAGGTGCCATGACACAAATTATTTTTGTCTCCTTTGTCATTCTTGGAATTTGACAATTTTACTTACTCAACAACAAACTCATGATTGGCTAGGTGTTCCATTTTGACACTTGTCCTTTTGATTTCTTCCCTTTGACTATTTTGAGGGCAATTGACTGCATTTGAAGGCTTAGTCTCCCTCACACTCACACTCTTTGTATTTCCCTCCCTTTGATGTTGTGAAGTATTGTTGCCTTGATAAACCATGGAGGTGACCTTCCGATATCATTCTTCAAACTTTTTCTTGCTGTCATCATGGAGATTTATGGTCTTCATTTCACTTCTTTGCCTACCTTCTCAAACTTTAGGCTTTAGGGATTTTTCCCTTATTCATTTATAATTTCTAGAAATCTTCAATTCGTGTTGGCAAGGCTCATGTACCTTTATCCTTGTGGTTTTCTGCATTGGCTTCTTGGTTGACAATACTGTTTAGCCAATTAGTCCTAAAAACCCTGATTTTCTTTGAACATAGGCATGCTATCTCTCCTTTGTTGTCGGTATCCTTCCAATGAGGGACCGACCCCTTACTTTAAATTATTTTATGTTGATGGCCATCTCAACCATTCCTGCAGAAATGTCAACAAGGGCAGTTGTCCCTTGTATAATTTTTGCTTGACCAAGGAGGCCTTCCTTGAAGTATTTTTGGTCTATCTTGGGCAATAAAGTGTTGACCCTCCTTTTCATTAATTTTATCTTCTTGGCCCATGTAAAACATTGATCTCAGAATACCAAAACAAACCTACAACTTATGAAACCCTAAATGACCTGGAGGGAGGCTTTTGGATTTCGCCTTTGGCTGAAAACTTGACTTAGGGTGTTTAGGTGTAAAACAGAGTTTTTTATAGACTCTATGCATTGCAAACCAAAAAATACTGACTTTGGTTTATCTAAAGAGCCTATAAAGGTAGCTTGAAATCACCAATGCTTGAGGCACTTGGTGAATAGGGGAAAAGGTTAGGCTACTTGGCAATCCAAGGTGGAAGTAGAAATTTTAGGCAAGTCAAAACAGAGTGGTAAGGTCATAGGTGGAAAAATATAGTGAAAATTAGTGGCAGGAGCCCATGATGGGTCTTCTGGGAGTGATAGGTTGGCCATGACATGATAGGATAGTAAAATATTTAAAATTTGATCCTAAGGATAATGAAGGCAGTAAGATTTCTAGAACTCACAATATTCATGAATTTTGTTTATAGAAATCTAGGATAAGCACTTAGTCATCTATAAAAAGGAAAAAATTATTGATGACTAACAGTGGCTCCACTTGGGGAGGGCAGCTCCTGTTCGGGAGGTGTCCAGAACCTCAGAGTTTAGATCTCTAAGTTTTGAAGACTAGTGCCTTACTTGCGCTTTATAGAATTGTCTTCCTTCATTTGTTGATGTTCTTTTGAAGCTATGATCTCAAAAATCTAAAAGGACATGATTGCTTCAACTTCATCTCTACCTACCTATCTTATTTTCCTAACATTTTTTTCTACCTTAGGTGCACTTGAACTGGAAAACCTTTTGACATTTTTTCTTTTGAAATAAAAAACTATCTAATAGTACTCTTATAACTTCCAAGGGTTCAGATTATACTAGTGAACCCTTTTATTCTCTATCTAAAATACTCAACTATCAAGATTAAGCTATTTGAAAGGATTCATTCTCTAAGCTACTGACATGAAATTGAAAACATGGTTTGAACCAGGATTAGGCAATCTGATTTACCATGGGTTATGGCATTAGGACAAGTTCCACACAAACATTATTTTTGTACAAACAAAACTAGAAATATGAGGGTTGTGATCTATCATTTGTTAAGCCTCCCATCTTTCTCTTTGGTTCAAATTTGAGCATGGAGAATCAATATATTTTCTTCCTAATCTATTCTTACTGACAAGTAAAGCTTAGATGTTTTGACAAGTTCTATTTCACTAACCTATCAGCAAAAAATTGAAAACATGTTTAGCCATGATTAGGCTAGACGATTGAAAAAGAGTCTTTTGTGAACAAGGGCAGCTGTCCCTTGCAGAAATTTTTCTTGACCAAGGAGGCCTTCCTTGAAGGATTTTTGGTCTATCTTGGGCAATCAGGTCCTGACCCTCCTTTTCATTTAATTTTATCTTCTTGGCCAATCTAAAACAGTGATCTCAGAATACCAAAACAAACCTACAACTTATGAAACCCTAAATGACCTAGAGGGAGGCTTTTGGATTTCGCCTTTGGTTGAAAACTTGACTTAGGGTTTTTAGGTGTAAAACAGAGTTTTTACAGAATTTATGCATTGCAGACCCAAATCTACTCATTTTGATTTATCTAAAGAGCCTAGAAAGGTAGCTTGAAATCACCAATGCTTGAGGCACTTGGTGAATAGGGGAAAAGGTTAGTCTAATTGGAAATCCAAGGTGGAAGTAGAAAGGTTAGGCAAGTCAAAATAGAGTGGTAAGGTCAGAGGTTGTAAATTATAGTGAAAATGAGTGGCATGATCCCATTATGGGTCTTATAGGAGGGATAGGTTGGCCATGATATGATAGGATAGTAAAATATTGAAAAATTGATCCTAAGGATAATGAAGGCAGTAAGATTTATAGAACTCACAATATTCATGAATTTTGTTTCTAGAAATCTAGGACAAGCACTTAGTCATCTATAAAAAGGAAAATATTACTGATGACTAACAGTGGCTCCACTTGGGGAGGGCAGCTCCTTTTCAGGAGGTGTCAAGAACCTTAGAGTTCAGATCTCTAAGTTTTCAAGACTAGTGCCTTACTTGCACTTTACAGATTTTTCTTCCTTCATTTGTTGATGTTCTTTTGAAGCTATGTTCTCAAAAATCTAAAAGGACATGATTTCTTCAACTTCATCTCTACCTACCCATATTATTTTCCTAACATTTTTTTTCTTCCTTGGGTGCACTTGAACTAGCAAACCTTTTCACATTTTCTCTTTTGAAATAAAAAACTATCTAATAATACTCTTATAACTTCCAAGGGTTCAGATTATGCTAGTGAACCCTTTTATTCTCTGTCTAAAATACTAAACTGTCAAGATTAAGTTATTTGAAAGGATTTGTTATAGGTTAATTTGGGCACCATTGCCAATGACTTGGTTAACTTGACATAATCTCCAAGACCAATGATCAAGGGTCTATCATTCCCTATCATTTCAGTTGCTACATGCCCTAAGACAAGAAACAAGACAAATCAAGCAAGACTTTCATCAAGCAAAGGTTTCCATGCTTTGAAGCTTATTATATAGCATATGAGGACTCACCAATGCAGGCTCTAAGGGGCCAAGCTACATTGCATATGCAGGTAGCCCCATGCAAGGCTGCTCTGCAAAGCACTTCCTGATATTCACAGGTGCGCTGGTCACATTGGGAGCGAAATTCTCATTGTTCTGGAATCTCCACTTGGCCAGTGCCTTCTAGAAGAGTTCACATGTGTCAAGATTCGGATCCAAGTGTCCATTTGACATATATATGGATGGAAACATGTATTTCCTATTTTTGGAAAGTTATTGATTGCAAAAAAACCTACAGTTCATCTATAAATTGAACACAGATCTAAGTGTTTGAGAAGGAATAATTTGAGTAGAGAAATGCTGGAGAATTTTCAATTGAGAGCTTGGTTTTTCAAGCTACTACTGGAGAGATTTATGTTGTGATGAAAATTGGGAACTTTTATGGAAGGTCACTTCAAATCAGTCACTAGGTTTTAACCTCTCCTTCTATCATCAATAAAGAGTACTTCTTATTTTTCCCTACATGCATTTGTATTAACGTTGATTTTCCATATTTTAAGATCTTGGTTGATGAATGTAGTTTATGCTTTACTGATTTAGCTAACGAGCTTGAATAGATATCGATATTATTGCATCTTCTATTGTTTCAGTGTTCTTTCTTGCAGGAAGCATTAAGCTCAAAAACCACTTGAATTTGACGCTGCAACAAAAGCGACAGAAGGAGCCATTTGGAAGTGACTGAACAATTAAGCCTCCAATCCTCTCTGTATATCTGTTTGGAGTTAGGATAAATAGTATTATAGTCTTTCACATGTTTTTCTATACTAACACCTATCTAGGGAAGCATAATTTATTCGTAGATTACAATTCTAGCCCAACAAACTGGCGACTCCACTGGGGAGAATTCCTCCTAGTTCTAAGTGTTTTAGTCTCTAATTTGATTTTTTTATCCACCCAGTAGCTGTTACACATAAATATTGGACTTTTTCAGAGCTTAATTTTCAAATACAGTGAGTTAAACAGTAGTATTTTTCCTTGTCCATTGTGCCCAATGCACCCTTAGACTGGACACAGTGCTTTGCAGAGCACTGTCTCCCTTCCTAGCCTGCGTTGTAGAGCACTGTCTCCCCTTGAAGACTGCGTTGACTCCTAAAAGTGACCAAATTCCCTTGAATTTGACTTTGCAACTTGCTTCAGTTTTGTTTACTGTTGTGTTCTGAAAAGTTTGATGCTCAATTGACCAGTGAATCTATATACTTCTTCCTCATTTGGTTGAAAATTTGTTCAATGTTTGTTTAGAAAAGTTTTTCTTTATCATTGACAAGTTTATTTCAAAGTGTTTTTTTATGGTCGCATTAAGAATCATTTTCTTTCGAAATAAGAAATTGTTGTAAAATATTCATTTCCTTGATAGGAGAAATTGTTGTTGAAATCCTTGTTTTTCCTTCAAAAGAGAAATTGTTGTCTGTATTCTTCATTTCTCGAAAGTAAAAATCATTTGACTTATTGATCTAGTGCACGTAGTTTATTTTCTGCATTCATAACTTTAAAGAAACTGAAAAGAAAAACTTGCATTTGCATGTAGGATTGTGTGTGTTTTGCAAAAGGAACATTAGGAAATCTACATTTAGTTTTTGATTCATTGATCTTTGTTTTTGTTCATTGATTTGTTTGCTCACAAACTATTTTCTCTCTTCCCTTAGTAGCCAGGTTCTTCATTGAAAAAAACTGAAAGTGAAAATTTGTTTATCATTCTTAGCTTGCATTTTAGGAATTTCATATACATCATCGCGGTGAACCTGAAAGGAAAATTGTTAAGAAAGATCAACATAAAATAAATCTCAATTTACTTAACAACGCATTGGAACCATAACGATAACATTTGGTGTTATGGCGTCGTAAAACATGGTAGTTGTTGTTAACTTGTTTGTGATACATTCTGAGTGCGATACCTTACTCCACGTACGTAAGTATATCGTATCTCATCCACGTACTTTTGGGTATATCGGGTGGTGTTATAGTACGATAAATATAAAGGGGTGCTCTCACTATGTGGTTTCGCATCAGAAAACACTAATATGCACTTGGGCCTCCACGTACCTTCGGGTATATTTGGGAGGAAAACTTTTAGGTGTTATCCATCCATAGTGAACCAATTCGGCTGCCTTGAAATTGTGATACACCAAACATAGCATTCAGGGAGGTTGCCTGCCCGTACTTCTTGGTTCGCCAGGAGGTATTCTGCAGTTCACAGTTTCTTGGTAAACCATTTTGCCTAGCATTACCCTCTTTTTGTTTATTTGTTTTTTATTTAAAATAAATCAGTCATCATGGGAGAACAAAATCCTTTCCCCCGTTGTTTACGTAGACATCGCTCTACCGAAACAAGTTCCATCAGTACCTCTAGTGAAACATCATCTTCCCATATACTAGAGTTGGCACAAGTTGTTTCTACAAATCCCAGTTTGTCTACTGTTGTTGAGAGATAGTCCTCATAGCTACCTGTGGTCACAATCCATCCAATCTGTGAGACCATACCTCCAAAACCCGATTTTTTTTAACTGGAAGTTGATCCAGATCCCATTGTGCTTTAGGGGGCAGCTGTTATTGGTCAAACTAGACATCATCCCCAGGACCAATGAAATAGGGTCTATCATCCCCTTATATTTCAGTTGCTATCTTCCCTAAGTGGAGAAAATATCGACCTCGAAGTTAAACAACCGTAAGTTTTTCCTGTATTGGTCACTCCAAAATCTATTCCAGCCATTGAGTCTCCCGTATCGCACAGTCAACCACTTGAAATATAGTTTGTGCTAGATGGTGAAGTTATTCCACCTGGTTTGATTTCGATTGAAGAAATATCACAAGATGAGACACCTTTAACTCCAACTCATTTTCGGTAGGAGCTTTACCTGTACGAGTCTTTTCCTCAATCACCTTCCTCTGCTTTTTTTGATCCTGTTTCGCTTTGAATTCCCATAGATTCTATAGGGTATACATTGGGTCATTTTACCATGGCTAAGATAACACCCCAAACTGAACAATCTATTTCAGCTGCGACAACATCTTTTGTTGCTTCATTTTCGATATTTTTTCCATTGAATTCACCCATGTCATCATCTAGAATCCTGTCTGGTTCCTCTCCTTGGTGGCTGGTGATACCACATATGTTACCCTCAGACATTCCTAAATTCAATGAAAACCTTGGAGAAGACCCATCAACACATGTTATAACTTATCATTTGTGGTATTCATCAAACTCCTTAAATGATGACTCTGTTACACTACGTCTTTTCCAACACACACTCACTAGTCCAACTGCACAATGAGGATGGTTCTTTTCCTGTGTCAAACTCGTTAAAAAATGAAATAGGTGTTGAGGATAGTTATTTTCCTGTGTCAACCTCGATAAATGAAATAGGTTCCCATGAGGATAGTTCTTTTTTCTTGTGTCAACCTCATTAAAAAATGAAACAAGTGTCTTTGAGGAAAGTTCTTTTACTGTGTCAACCTCGTTAAAAAATGAAACAGGTCATGAGCACAGTTCTTTTCCTGTGTCAATCTCATTAAAAAATGAAACAAATTCTCCCCTATAATGAACCTTCATTCCATCCAGCTATTAGTAACTAATATTCTACTTAGGTGAATGAAATGAAGCTTGGGGGGCATCTTCTCTTGCAGGGGGCATTCGATAGGTGCTCTTGCAGGGGACATTCAAAACATTCTTACTAATTGCACGCAATCGACCGTTGAATTTTGTGGGAAAAATCAAGTTCAGAGCTCCAAAATGAAAATGGTAACTATGGAATGGTTAAAATGAATAGTGAAACTACTTTATATAGTCATTTAATTGTTTGCAAGTTAAATTCATTGCTATGACTATATTTTTATTATGTTTTTATCATGAAACGAGTATTTTTAATCCATTTGATGTTGTTCTGAATAGGAAATACAACTGATGAACAGATTAGTCGTGCAGATTTATTCAAAGAATGACTTGACCAAAAAGCATACTTTTTCTACTTATTTTTTGAGCTTTGTTAAAAACGAAAAAGGATTTGAAGTGCACTTTTATCTCTTTTTCGAGCTTCGATAACAATGAGAAAGGAACCCCTGGAGTCTTCTTTTAGCTCTTTTCAGACTCCGATAATGTGAAAAGTTTGCCGAGCACTTGTATTTTCGAGCTCGTTAAAGTAAATGAATTGATATCTACTTAGTATAAGTTTAACCCTTTTTCTGGACTGATATAGATTATTTACAAAAAAGGAATACCTTGGTTAAACATGACCAAAGAGGTTCTCTCAGATATTATTTTACACTTTTTCGGATCGGAGAGACAAATTTACAAAAAAGTACTTTTCGAGTTCTCTTTCGTCCTCTTTTTCAGACTCTCCAAATATGAAAAAGGACAGGGCTATTACTATCATTAAGCTCATTAAAACATAAAATAGCGACGGGCTCTTCGATCATGGAAAGAATCGAGTTTCATTCATCGCTAGACTCGTTAAATTATTAAATAGCGATACCTTATTTGCCCGAAGGGTTGAATTATAGATCAAGCAAATTTTATCCTCCTCAAGCTTGTTAAAAAATAAAGAGGTACTGGTCGACAAATGACTGGGGAAAATTTGGGAAAAGTAAATAAAGTTTCTTTTTGGTAGCAAGTCGCTCTTGAACATGACACTTCTTTCACTCCATGTTCATGACTGTTTGGGTTGGGTAATCATCTTGACAGTTCATTCACACCTATGGTTCATCATACCTTCACTTCGGTTTTGGGTAAATGATGCCAACTCATCACAGTGTCACCAATATGTTCAAGAGAAGTCATCCAGTGATTAAAAACTCATCCATCTTCAATACTCGTAAACCTTCATTTTTATGACCATCATCCCTAAAAATTACTATATCAAGTCATACCCTTGTCTCTGAAATTAGTAACTCCTATTTTGCAATAAGGTGACTTCCTGTCGATGAAAAATCAATATCCAAGAAGTTCACTTAGAAACATCAGATTCCACTACCA
Source organism: Pinus albicaulis (assembly GCA_034641835.2). NCBI lineage: Eukaryota > Viridiplantae > Streptophyta > Pinopsida > Pinales > Pinaceae > Pinus > Pinus albicaulis. The sequence goes on along the minus strand of CM076578.1, from coordinate 1,747,915,682 downwards.
TGAGGCTTTTTATAGCATCGAAAAGATCCTTGCTTTCAGACCTTTGGCCGAAATATTTTGTTTGGAGTTAGACATCAAATCATCTATTCACGCCTTACGAAATGTACTGCAGTACCTTGAGGGCCATTGACATTAATGGTGGTTCTCTCGCATTTGTTAACAACTCACATTATTGGCAGGTAATCAAACGATGTATTTCCATGTTTGATGACAAATCATATATTCGCATGGCTAGACTTGTACCCGAATGATCGAGTGAACAAGATAAGAAGACCTCGGATCTATTTTCATCCATCCGAGTTGCGATTTCAGGATTTTTGTACACATAATCTATATGGTGACCTTACATACAGATTATCATCCAAACATGGGCCTATATTCATAGGTGTGTCTACATCTAGGCAACATTCCAATGTAGATGACTTTCTGAATTATGTACATGTTATTAGATTGTTTTATGTGCTGAACATGGGAATTCCTACCCTCGGCAATTACGATCAATAGAGGATATATCATGATGAAATGTATTCTTATATTGATGCAGGTGACCACTCCGCTTCGTTTCCAAACTCATCACAGTGTAAAGCATCTCAATCAGATGTTCTTATTATTTGGATCTCATGCTTTAGGGGGAAATTTTTATAGGTCAATTTGGGAACCATTCCTATTGACCTGGTTAACCGAACATCATCTCTAGGACCAATGATCAAGGGTCTATCATTCCCTACCATTTCAGTTGCTACATTCCCTAAGACAAGAAACAAGACCAATCAAGCAAGACTTTCATCAAGCAAAGGTTTCCATGGTTTGAAGCTTATTATATAGCATATGAGAACTCACCAACGCAAGCTCTAAGGGGCCTAAGTGCATTGCATATTCAAGTAGCCCCATGCAAGGTTGCTCTACAAAGCACTTCCTGACATTCACAGGTGCGTTGGTCACATTGGGAGTGAAATTCTCATTGTTCTAGAATCTCCACTTGGCCAGTTCCTTCTAGAAGAGTTCACATGTGTCAAGCTTCGGATCCAAGTGTCCATTTGACATCTACATGGATGGAAAAATGTCTTGCCTATTTTTGGAAAGTTATTGATTGAAAAATAACCTACAGTTCATCTATAAATTGAACACAAATCTAAGTGTTTGAGAAGGAAGAATTAGAGTAGAGAAATGCTGGAAAATTTTCAATTGAGAGCTTGGTTTGTAAAGCTACTGCTGGAGAGATTTATGTTGTGATGAGACTTGGGAATTGTTAGCCATCAGTAAATTTTTTACTAAGAAAATGATGGCTAAAAATAATTCTTAAGCCTTCATGAGATTTTTTTCATGAAAAAATGCTCATTCTTGAAGTCTTCTTGTGCTTTTTGAACTTTGCAAGTAATCTTCACTGTTGTTTCATTATAAATAAACCAAGTTAAAACTGCTTCCCCCTGCAAGATTGTTCCCCAAATAACCTCCTCTTCCATCAATTCATTCACTCATTTTGATCCCTTTTATCCTCCATCTACCTTTGAAAAATCCCATTTTACGCTTCATCTTTCCCTTCAAAGCTAATAAATTTCCTTTATCAATTTTGAAACCCTCCTTTTCCTCCTATCGGAACCCCTAAAAAGCCTAAAAAAACCCAACTTTTTAGGCTAAAAACCCATTCTTCAAACAAATAGGGCTTAAGCACCTTTTGGCTTAGCCCTCAGCCTCTTCTCTCCATAGAATCTCAGTGCTATAACCAAGCTCTTTAAAAACTAAGCCCCTTCACCACCGCCCCTGGTCACTCATCTCTTCATATGACCCAGTTTCGCAGTCGGCACTAAGCACTCTCCTTCCTCCCCGATCCCTTTTTCTTTCATATTTTCCTTTCATCATTTGAAAATCCCGCTGTTCACCTTGGACCATTAATCTAGACATATCAACGGCCATCGCGCCCCTTCCCATATCCTCCTTCCGCCCAAATCCCGCTATTCATTCACCCTTGCGAATGAATCCTGTCCGTCGATCCATTTGATCTAACAGCCTTCTGTAATCCCGATGACCCCAAATCCGTCGGGGCCTACCATCCACCATATACAAATGCCCACCAAATATTTCTATAACACCTGGCCTCCACTTAAATTACTCGTCATATAGCTCTTACATCGCACTCATTCCGCATCGTTGGATCTGGAGCCTCCGATCCTATGGTTGACGACGCATATCGCAAAATATTTTCGCCTGAGGTTTAACGCTTCAAAATAATGCGATACTAGTGGCATTGGAAAATACACATGGTGAACGATGAATGGAATCGCATTGCCTCTAGGAAAAACCATTTACCGCCCAGGGGTCGTGCGATAACCACTCGTGGTGTTGCGAAAACCGCTTTTTGCCCAGATCGCACCAAATACAGTTTAAAGTGAATTTTCACCCATTTTTCTCCATGGGAATCCTCCACCAACATAATCACCCCTCCTCTGCATCGCTCCTCTGCTCCGCCTAGCCTCTAAAAGTAGTTTAACCTCTAAACGCAGGATTTATCTAAACATTTGTTTTATGTTGCAGGTTTCATGGAAGATGAGCTGTAAAGCCATCCCACAGTCATGATAAAGTGACCAAGGGCCAAGGATGATGATCCTCAGGAAAAAATTCACGCAGAAAATGGAATCCACAAGGTTCAAAATCATGATTTGACCCATGCCTCATGAGCATTGGTTATACCATGAAACCCTCGACGTACCCATGCACCTGTACACCAGCAAATTCAGTGATGAAAGATTAATGAATATTAGTGAGCATAAATTAATTGAAGAATCAGACCATAATAAAAGGATTAAAGGTGTTAAGCACAGATAAACAGATCGACACAATCAACAAAATTCGAATAGGGTCTAAAAGGCTTAAAGCTAAACAGAGAGCCTAATCAGACATAAACACAAATATTAAAGTAAATCGGTGTTTTTAAGGAAATGAAAGAAGAAAAAACAATAAAGGACACGTCCGTGCCACATCGGAGGGGATAATTGAATCCCCAACAACTAAATTGCCACTTTCATATTTATTTTTGCAAAAGAATACACAGTGAATGCATGGCCAGAGATCTTTTTCCAAAGACAGCTCAGAATTTATGATCAGTCTACCAAAGACCCCAAAGTCAACAATAATAACTAAGGTTGATGAAAATTAATGTAAAATTCATTAAAACAGAGATGAGCACTTGAAATATTCTCCCTTAGACCTCCCAAAGGTCAAGGAACCATTACTCTGTATTAATTGAACCAATTATCCCTTCTTTCACTCCACCTCCTCATTCTTCTATAAATACTGCTGTAGAAGACAATATAGAGGTTGGTCTCTGGATATTTGTTGCATGTAAATATATCTCTGAAACTGTTGTAGCTCTGTTTTTAATTGAAGACACATAAGCTGAGATGAGAAGTTTGAAGCTATAGAGACCCACTGGACTTGAAGATTGTAACTGGTTTGAACATCAAATACAAATAGCTGATTTATGGGATCATAGTTTATGTCAATGGTGATGTGTTTCTCACTGTAAATTGTTATTTTCTTTTTGTTTCCATTCTATCCACTTTTCTCTAATAAAGAACAACAAATATAGATTAGGATTTACTTCTGAAGTACCCTAAATCTCACTGAAAATCTTTTTCCTTTATGTTTTCTGCTGATTGTTTATTTAAAGATGATTCAATAGAGTATAACCAGTAAAGTGTTGGCAAGCCCATTTTTCCTGAGTACAACTTGAGATATTGTTTTTGAATGTTCTTGATAAGTTTTCTAATTAAAGATTGAGCTAGAGAAGTCTATGGTTAGCCCTGTCCTCTAGTTTCTTCTCCCACAGTTGCTTTGAAAAGTTCCCTTAAGAGTATGTTGAAAGCAGGCTAGTTTCAAAGTACTTACCTGATCTTAGACTACTTTTTGTGTTATCATGAATGTTTTTATTTTGAATATGCTGAAAGCAGGCTAATTTAAAAGTCTTTACTTGATCTTAAGCTATTCTGTGTGTTTTCAATGTTTTCTCTTGAAGGTACATCAAAAGCAGGATAGTTTAAAAGTACTTACCTGATCTTAGATTAATTTTGTGTCTTTCCTTAAGTACATGCCAAAAGCAGGATAGTTTCAAAGTACATACTTAATCTTAGGCTGTTCTTTGTTTCTTCATGTGTCTTATTTCCCTCACTCCATTTCTTAGGGTTTCATTCCATAAAATCAACTTAAAGATGACTTGCCCCATGGACCACTCTTGAACCTTGTTGTTTCAGTTAGACCCTATTATGACTCCATAGCCCAATGGATTGATGCTTCTCCTTGCCTATCTTCTCAGCTAAACCATTATTTCACCTACTAACACCTTCACCCTTCATAAAGACTTCCTTCATCTTCATAATATCCTTGCCCAACCAAAACAAACAAAAACTCTGTTCTTCATAACTAGCCTAAAATCAGACTTCAAGCCTTAAAAATCACATCTTTAAACACATACATAGAGATATCATTCTCTGAATCTAGGATGGCTAGGTCCTCAAATTCCAAAGTAGTTTTGATGTTGGCTCTACAACGTTTGTACTTGCCAATCTTGCAAACTACGGAGTCCCAACATACTGGTGACCATACTAGGGACTTTTGAGTAAAATCCTTAAAACAAATCACTCAGTGTTCATTACAGAATGAATAGCTTTCTTCAAGCACTACCAAGAATATTGGTGATTATGATAGGAATTGTCTGAATCAGTGGCAATCTAAGTACTTCTTAGGATTCTTACAAACCCTTATCAAGCCTTGGAGAAATCATCTAGTAAGCCACAGAGTAAACTCTGTTTGTCTCATCACCATAGCTAAGTGATGAAACAGATTTAGGACACTCTCATAAACCACAGGACTGTAAAAACTCAGAAAACCCAAAAATATTTCAGATTTCTATTCAAACCTATTAATGGTGGTGGACCATAAAAAAATTTACCTTCAAAAGCTAAAAATTTCCACCTGGCGACTCCACAATCTTGAATTGACCTAAAGACTCCACTGGGAAACCCATTTCTATTATAACATCATACAAACTCACTTAAGGAAATTGTGAGAAGTTAAGTTTCCTTGTTTGAAAGATTAGTTAGCACATCAAAGATTATCATATTTGGTTAGGTTTTTCTTGTCATCAGGTCTGAAAACATAGCATAGTGGCTCCTAGAAGAGTTCATACTAGAGCCTATCCTGACCCAAATCCTCCTGATATAGTTGATAATCTGGAAAGTATACTTAGGAAATCTCCTAAGGCTCAAGCTTCAACTGTTGTCAGGCCAGTCCAAAGAAATAATTTTGTTCCTGAAAATCTTACAGCTCTGCAAAATTCACAAGTTGACTTAAGAAACCCATTCAAAACTAGGTCAATTGGTGATATAGATCATATAGACTTTGAGCCTTCACACTCACCCCAAAATAGTGGTGAGAACAATGTTAGTAGAGAAACTACCCCACTTGACTTGTATTTCCTTCATAATTTTGGTTTCTCTCATCCTAGATCTGCTCAAAAGACCCTTGATGATACATCCACTTTTGTTATCCATACACCCACAGTTCAAACTACCCCTTTCCACCAACCCCATCCTATCTTACATCCTCCACCTGTAAACCCCCCATTTTTCCCACAACCTCCTATCATGGCAACATGGTATGCCCCTCTAGTCCTTCCTTTACCTTTAGTCAATCTGCCACAGGACTATCAGTCCAAGATACCATTATATGATGCCAGTGGTGCTACTACTGCATCACAACATGTGGACAAGATGAATGACTATTTTGATAGAAATGAGATTGATGATGAAACTATCAAACTCAGATTTTTTGCTCAAAGTTTAGGGGGAGAAGAAAGAAAATGGTTCAAAGGCTTAACCCCTCACAATATTAATGATCTTCAAGGCCTCCATCAGTCATTCCTAAAAAAATGGAAAGTTAGAAAAAACCCTCTCCAAATACTTTCAGATTACAAAAATCTCAAAAGAAACACTGGGGAAAGTGTTCAAAATTATTTCACTAGGTTCAATAGTGTTTATAATGCCCTATCCTGAGAATTGAAACCTCAACAAGGCTCAGCTTTAGCCAAATTTCCTGAGGGATTTGATCCTGAAATGGCCTATCAGCTAAGAGAAAGAGACCCCTTAACTTTAGAAGAAATGTAGAAGGGAGCTCTAGCTATGGAAGTGAATCTAATTGAGAAAAGAGCTAGGATGAGGAATGAAAAGAAAGTATCATTTAGGGAGGAAGTATACATTAGAGCATAGCAACTACAAGAAAATATTAAGAAGCTGTTTGAAAAAAGAACCAAGGCAAGTTATTTCAAGATTGGTGACAAAGTTTTGAAATGGGATTCAAGAAGAGAAGATAAGGGTAAACATGGAAAAATTGATAACTTATGGCAAGGCCCTTATCTTATCCAATCTGTTATTGGAAACAATGCATTTTTTCTACAAGAGTTGGATGGAGCTGAATACTTTGGAGGTCCTATTAATGGAAGGGTTCTCAAACACTATTTCTGTTGACTGATATTTTACTTTTAAGGCTTTTATCCATTGTATATAACACTATTTTTCAATTTGAAGAAAGAGAAAAGAAAAAAACAATAGAAAAAGAAAAAGAGGGCAGAAATAAAACAAGAAAGGTACAACCCCATACCAAAAAAGAAAAGAAATTTTGAAAGTGTGCAAGCTTAAATGCCACTACCAAAAAAAACACTACTATTTTAGTCATACAACCTAATCATGACTAAGATAGATTTCAATTTTTCTGATGATAGGTTAGTGAAGAAGATTTTCCAAACTGTTCAATCTTGGCTTATCAGTGGATTATATTAGGATAGAAAAACACTGGTTCAAACAAGCTGAAAATATGAACTTGTAAGATTGATAAATGATTGGTTCTAATATGCTCAAAATATGAACCAAAGAAAGAAAATATGGCTCTAAACAGATCAAAATTAGAGTTGCAAAAATAATGAAGGGTGCTTTTTGATTTTCAGATCTTAACCCTTCACAGTTTTGTTTCAAATTTTTGCAAATAAAGTCTATGTGCAACTTGTTTTTATGCCATGGACCCACAGCAAATCAGACAGCCTAATCCTGGTTTGGCTGTGTTTAAATTTCTGTTTTAGAAGATAGAGAATAAAATTTTCCAGACAGTCTAATCCTGGCAGATAGTAGTTTAGGTAGAGAATTTATGAGTTCAACAGTCTAATCTAAACTCATGAAAGAAATAAGGGTAGACTTAGATTAGTTTTTCCTTCTTTCAAAAAGAATAAAATGTTGATGTTTAAAGTCTGCAAGTCCAAATGCACCTGCTGAAGAAAAAATGTTAGGAAGTAGGTTTTGTAGGTAGTTGTTTGGGAAATAACTCTGTTTGATATACATACTGGTCATATTTCAAAGCTGCATGATCAAATAAGGAAAATTTGGCAATGGATAAAGGCACAAATCTATATCCCAGAGATCAAATTCTGAAGATTCTTGACACCTCCAAGGAGCTGCCATCCCCAAGTGGAGCCACTGTTAGCCATCAGTAAATTTTTGACTAAGAAAATGATGGCTAAAAATAATTCATAAGCCTTCTAGAGATTTTTTTCATGAAAAATTTCTCATTCTTGAAGTCATCTTGTGCTGTTTGAACTTTGCAAGTAATCTCCACTGTTGTTTCATTATAAATAAACCAAGTTAAAACCGCTGCCCCCTGCTAGATTGTTCCCCAAATAACCTCCTCTTCCATCAATTCATTCACTCATTTTGACCCTTTTTATCCTCCATCTACCTCTAAAAAATCCCCTTTTACCCTTCATATTTCCATTCAAAGCTAATAAATTGCCTTTATCAGTTTTGAAACCCTCCTTTCCCTCCTATCGGAACCCCTAAAAAGCCTTAAAAAAACCCAACTTTTTAAGCTAAAAACCCATTCTTCAAAAAAATAGCGCTTAAGCGCCTTTTGCCTTAGCCCTCAGCCTCTACTCTCCATATAATCTCAGCGCTATAACCAAGCGCTTTAAAAAAATAAGCCCCTTCACCACCACCCCTGGCCACTCATCTCTTCATATGACCCAATTTCGCACTCGACGCTAAGCCCTCTCCTTCCTCCCCAATCCCTTTTTCTTTCATATTTTCCTTTCATCATTTGAAAAGCCCGTTGTTCACCTTGGACCACTAATCTAGACAAATCAACGACCATCTCACCCCTTCCCATATCCTCCTTCTGCCCAAATCCCGCTATTCATTCACCCTTGCAAATGAATCCTGTCCGTCGATCCATTTGATCTGACGGACCTCTGTAATCCCAATGACCCCAACTCCACTGGGGCCTGCCATCCACCATATAAAAATTCCCGCCCAATCTTACTATGACACCTGGCCTCCACTTAAACGACTCGTCGTGCAACTCTTTCATCGCGCTCATTTCGCATCATTGGATCTGGAGCCTCTGATCCTACGGTTGATGACGCATATCGCAAAATCTTTGCGCCTGAGGTTTAACGCTTCAAAATAATGTGATATATGTGGTATTGGAAAAGCCACATGTTGAACGATGAATGGAATCACATTTCCTCTGGGAAAAACCATTTACTGCCTAGGGGTCGTGCGATAACCACTCGTGGTATTGCGAAAACTGCTTTTTGCCCAGATTACGCCAAATACAGTTTAAACTGCATTTTCGCCCATTTTTCTCCATGGGACTCCTACACCTGCATAATCACCCCTCCTATGCATCACTCCTCTGCTCCACGCAGCCTCTGAAAGTAGTTTAACCTCTAAACGCAAGATTTATCGAAACATTTGTTTTATGTTGTAGGTTTCATGGAAGATGAGTTGTAAAGCCATCCCACAGTCATGATAAAGTGACCAAGGGCCAAGGATGACGATCCTCAAGCCAGAATTCATGTAGAAAAGGGAATCCATAGGGTTCAAAATCATGATTTGACCCATGCCTCATGAGCATTGGTTATACCATGAAACCCTCGACGTACCCATGCACCTGTACACCAGCAAACTTAGTGATGAAAGATTAAGGACTATCAGTGAGCATCAATTAATTGAAGAATTAGAGCATAATAAAAGGATTAAATGTGTTAAACATAGATAGACAGATAGGCACAATCAGAAAAATTTGAATAGGGCCTAAAATGCTTAAAGCTAAACAGAGAGCCTAATCAGTCATAAACACAAATATTAAAGTAAATCGGTGTTTTTAAGGAAATGAAAAAAGACAAAAAAAATGAAGGACACCTCAGTGCCACATCAGAGGGGCTAATTGAATCCCCAACCACTAAATTTCCACCTGCAGATTTATTTTTTCAAGATAATACACAATTAATGCACGGTCAGAGATCTTTTGCCAAAGACAGCTCAAAATTTATGATCAGTCTACCAAAGCCCCCAAAGTCAACAATAATAACTGAGGTTGATGAAACATAATGTAAAATTCATTAGAAAAGAGATAAGCACTTAAAATCTTCTCCCTTAGACCTCCCAAAGGTCAAGGAACCATTACTCTGTATTAATTGAACCAATGATCCCTTATTGCACTCCACCTCCTCATTCTTCTATAAAAACTGCTGTAGAAGACAATATAGAGGTTAGTCTCTGGATATTTGTTGCATGTAAATAGCTCTCGAAAGCTGTTGTAGCTCTGTTTGTAATTGAAGACACGTAATATGAGATGATAAGTTTGAAGCTATAGAGAACCAATAGACTTGAAGATTGTAACTGGTTTGAACATCAAATACAAATAGTTGATTTATGGGATCCCGGTCTATGTCAATGGTGATGTGTTTCTCACTATAAATTGTTAATTTTTTTTTTCCATTCTGTCCACTTTTCTCTGATAAAGAAAAACAAATATAGATTAGGATATACTTCTGAAGTACCCTAAATCTCACTGAAAATATTTATCCTTTATGTTTTCTGCTGATTTTTTATTTAAAGATGATTCAATAGAGTATAACCAGTGAAGTGTTGGCAAGCCCATGTTTCCTGAGTACAACTTGAGATATTTTTTTGAATTTTTTTGATAAGTTTGCTAATTAAATATTGAGCTAGAGAAGCCTATGGTTAGCCCTGTCCTCTAGTTTCCTTTCCAATAGTTTCTTTGAAAAGTTCCCTTAAGAGTATGTTGAAATCAGGCTAGTTTCAAAGTACTTACCTGATCTTAGACTACTTTTTGTGTTATCATGAATGTTTTTCTTTTGAATATGCTGAAAGCAGGCTAAGTTAAAGGTCTTTACTTGATCTTAAGCTATTATGTGTTTTTTAAACGTTTTCTCTTGAAGGTACATCAAAAGCAGGATAGTTTAAAAGTACTTACCTAATCTTAGATTACTTTTGTGTCTTTCCTTAAGTACATGCCAAAAGCAGGATAGTTTCAAAGTACTTACTTGATCTTAGGTTGTTCTTTGTTTCTTCATGTGTATTATTTCCCTCACTCCATTTCTTAGTGTTTCATTCCATGAAATCAACTTAAAGAGATCCTTTGACATAGATGACTTGCCCCATGGAAAACTCTTGAACCTTGTTGTTTCAATTAAACCCTATTATGACTCCATAGCCCAATGGATTGATGTTGCTCCTTGCCTATCTTCTCAGTTGAATCATTATTTCACCTACTCACACCTTCACCCTTCATAAAGACTTCCTTCATATTCATAATATCCTTGCCCAACCAAAACAAACAAAAACTCTGTTCTGCATAGCTAGCCTAAAATCACACTTCAAGCCTTAAAGATCACCTCTTTAAACACATACATAGAAAGATCCCTCTCTAAATCTAGGATGGCTAGGTCCTCAGATTCCAAAGTGGTTTTGATGTAGGCTCTGCAGCGTTTGTACTTGCCAATATTGCAAACTACAGAGTCCCAACATGAAATTTTATGGAAGGTCACTTCAAATCAATCACTAGGTTGTAACCTCTCCCTCTATCATCAATAAAGAGTACTTCTTATTTTTCCCTACATGCATCTGTATTAACTTTGATTTTCCATATTGTAAGATCTTGGTTGATGAATGTAGTTTATGCTTTACTGATTTAGCTAACTAGCTTGAATAGATATCTATATTATTGCATCTTCTATTGTTTCAGTGTTTTGTCTTGCTAGAAGCATTCAACTCACAAACCGCTTAAATTTGAAGCTGCAATAGAAACTACAGAAGGAGCCATTTGGAAGCGAATGAACAAGTAAGCCTCCAATCCTCTCTGTATATCTATTCTGAGTTAGGAGAAATAGTAGTATAGTCTTTCACCTGTTGTTCTAGACTAACACCTGTCTAGGGAGCGTAATTTATCCGTATATTACAATTCTGGCCCAATAGGGTTCATTCTCTAAGCTACTGACATGAAATTGAAAACATGGTTTAAACTAGGATTAGGCAATCTGATTTACCATGAGTCGTGGCATTAGGACAAGCTGCACAAAAACATTATTTTTGTACAAACAAAACTAGAAATATGAGGGTTGTGATCTATCATTTGTTAAGCCTCCCATCTTTCTCTTTGGTTTAGATTTGAGCATGGAGAACCAATATCTTTTCTTCCTAATATATTCTTACTGACAATTCAAGCTTAGATGTTTTAACAAGTTCTCTTTCACTAACCTATTAGCAACAAATTGAAAACATCTTCAGCCATGATTAGGCTAGATCACTGAACAAGAGTCTTTTGTGAACAAGTAGTGGCATTTAGGCTTGCACACTTTCAGTATTACTATTTTTTTTTTTTTGGGTATGGGTTTGTACCTCTTTTTCAAATCTGCCTCTTTTTCATCTTTTCTCTGTTTTTGTGTTTTCATTTTTCAAAAAAATCTAAAACTAAAAGATGCTCAAAGGCTAAGCTTATTTTTTCCTGCATATCCTAATCTAAATTTACATATGATGTACATTCATTAGGTGAACTCTTAATTCCGTTATAGCTAATCATGTAAGTGACTAGATGATTGCTTTTTGTTCCACCTCTTAAGTATGCTGGCAGGCCACTCCCACTTTATTTTCTTCTGAACAGTAGCACCCAAAATTTTCTTTAAGCTCTGCCACAAACTGTTCCTGGCATGTTTTATTCCCTTTAAAGGTCTCTAAGGAAACAACAAAGGGGTCTTCAAATAGTAACTGGCCAAGACGATTTGAGAAATAGACCTCATTTAGGACTACTCCCTCCTTTACTCGACTAACCTTGGGATCCTTTTGAGAAATAATATCTTCTTCCTCTTTATGATTATCTAATTTGGTAGTTTCAGAATGCAACGTTATGATGCCCTCAAGAAATCCTGGTATGCCCTGATTGAGTGAGTTGATTTCTATTTGATAGCCATTATCCTGATGAGTAGGAGAATTCTCTGGCACTAGGTATTTTTGAGAAGGTAGTCTAGCACCAACATCAATCTTTTCTATAGTTTATGTATGAGAAAATGCATTAGTAGATAGGTCAGTAGTAGAACACGTAGACATATATTCTTTATATAAAAATTTGGATGTTGGCTGCATCCTTAGGATCTGATTATTTTCTTCTTTAGTTAAAAGGGGAGGTGTATTTATTTTTCTCTGGATAGAACTATGATGTTTCTCCTCCTTTTTTGACTGCTCATAAGGCTGAATGTCTTCTTGAGGAGGTATTATAGCCTCAACAATAATTTGTTCCTCTATTTCTTTAATATGTAAGGCAGTAGTGGAAAAAACAATAATATTTTCTTTATATAAAGGTTCAAAGGTTAGTTGTACTCTTAACATCTGATCTATCTCTTCTTCAGTTAAAGGAGGAAGCATTTTCTATTTTCTTTGGATGGGGAAAAAATTGTTTTCTTTCTTTTGTGGAGGTTGATCTTGTGGCTGAATGTCCTCTCGCACTTTACACGAAAGGGCAGATGGATTGTCATTTGTTTACGCTTCTTCGGAGAGATCTTGTGGATCTTGCTAAGGCAGCTATAGTTTGCAAGATTGGCAATAACAAATGCTGCAGGGCCTACATCAGAACCACTTTGGAATCCTAGGATCGAGCCCTCCTATATTCATAGAGGGATCTCTCTATACAAGTGTTTTCAAAATATACGATATTAGGCTAGTTATGAAGTACAAGGTTTTTGTTTGTTTTTGGTTGGGATGGATATCATCAAAATGAAGGAAGTCTTTTGAAGGGTAAAGGTGTGAGTAGGTTGAAAGAATGGTTCAGCTGATAGGATAGGTAAGAGACAGTATCAATGCATTGGGCTATGGAGTTGCAAAAGGATTTAATTGCACAAAAAGTTTCAAGAGTGGTCCATGGGGCAAGTCATATATATCAAAAGATCTCTTTAAGTTGATTTTTTGGTATGGAACATTAAAAGTGTTGTGAAAGAAACAAAGCTAATAACCATTTAAGAATATATTAACTTCACTAAACAAGAAAATCCTTTCAAAGTAACTGTTTGAAGCAAGCCAAAGGACATGGAAAACCATAGAATTCTTTGGGAAAACTTTTAATAAAGCACACTTCTCAGACAACAATCCAACAATCTAACAGATTACCTTCAGAAAGTAGAAAACATTCAAGATAAACAAAAGAATAGCCTAAGATCAAGTAAGCACTTTGAACCTATCCTACTTTTGGCATACTCTCAAAGATATTTTCAAAGCAACTGTTGGAGATAAACTAGAGGACAAGGCTAACCATATACTTCTCTAGTTCAACTTTACTTAGTAGACTTTTCAAGAACTTTCAAAGACAATATCTCAAGTTGTACTCAAGAAACATGGGCTCACCAACACTTCACTAGTTATACTCTATTGAATTATCCTCAAAACACAATTAGAAGAAAACATAAAGATAAAGCTTATCAGTGAGATTTACGGTACATTTACAGTAAATCCTATTCTATATTTCTTGTTCTTTATCAGAGAAAGTGGATAGTATGAAAAACATGAGAAAAACAACAATTACAGTAAGAAAAACATCACCATTGACATAGACTAGGATCCCATAAATCAGATTGTATATTTGATGTTCAAACCAGTTACAATATTCAAGTCCATTAAGTCTTTACAGCTTCAAACGTCTCTTCTCAGCCTATCTTTCTTCAATTACTAATAGAGATTTAGCATGCTTCAATAACTATTTACATTTAACAAGTATTCAACCAAAAACAATACTAGGCTCCTCATATGATATATATAGGTAAATTGAGGAGGTGGAGTGAAAGGTAGGTCTAAATATTCAATTAATACAGAGTAAGTGCTTCTCAACCTTTGGGGGGCCTAATGGAGAAGATATCTAATGTCTTAACTCTGCTAATTGATTTTTACATTAAGTTTCATTAACTTCAGTCACTTTTGTTGAATTTTGAGGCTTAGGTAGGCTGGAAATTACTTTCTGAGCTGTCTTTGGAAAATATCTCTGACTGTGCATTAAATTTGTATTCTTTTGAGGCAACTAAGCTGGCAGGTGGAATTTATGGCTTTCTGGGGATTAATTGCTTCAATGATCTAGCATTTTGAAGCGGTCTTTTGCTTATCTATTTTTCTTTGATACTTTAAACACTGATTAGGCCTCTGATTTGGATTTAGTCCTCCTTTAATCATCCTTTTTCTTCAAACTGTGTCTCTAACCTTTAATCTTCGGATTAAGTCTTTTGATCTTCGGGTTTCTGACTTTAACCTTTATGATTTTAATCTCTATCTTCATTGATGGCTGTACATGTGGCTTTTGCATGTTGGAGGGTTTGATTGAGTAACCAATGTCCATGAAACATTGATTAAATCTTTGAAATTCAACCCTTTTGTCCCGTTTCTTCACTTTGGGACTTTTTGGATTTTCATCCAAGGCCATATCACTGTAACTTGACTATGGGATAGCTTATATAGCTCATCCACCATTAAACCTGCAACAAACCATTCAAATATTATAAAAACCTACGAATGGGGCTATAACTACTTCTGAGGGCTTAGCGGAGGGCGAAACGGCAGGGGAGAGGCAAGGGAGCATGTGGAAGGGGATTCTATGGTCGAAACCATACGAAACATGGTTTAAATCTGCTTGTGGTGCGAAAATATGGATAGGTGGTTTTGTAGAAAATTAGAGGCGGTTTTCACACATAGATTAGGTGGTAAGTGGTAATGAGAGGGGGAATGTGATACACATTAATGGTTGACACGTGGCCAGGAAAAAAAAACCTATTTCGCGTTGAAAACGGGTGATCAATTTTATTTGTGAAATGAACGCGCAAATGGTTTTAGACTGTCCAATCTTGGGGGGGGCAGATCTACGGCTGTAAGCGAGCGTGAAAAAATAGAAAAGATGTACAGAGGAAATATATGGTGGGGCCGAGTTGACGTGGGCTCTTTTTTTGTGAGGTGAAAATGTTCTTCGGGCAGGGTTAAATGGTGAAAGTGGGAGATGGTGTGAGGATCGTTGATCGAGAAAGATCAACGACCCATATTTAATGCAAGGTTTGACAGATATGGAGGGGAAATACAAATAAAAAATCCTTTTTGCAAGGGGCGCAGGTGTAGAACTTGGTTAGGGAAGAAAAGTGGGAGATGCAATGATAGTCATTGGATCAATTGCGATCAATGGTTGAGACTGCTCGGGGGTGAAAGGATAAGAGATGGGAGGGCCCACCTTTATACAAAGGGCGGAAAGGTTTTTTACTTAGGAAAATGGTTTTATAAGAGCAGTGGAGGAAATCAATGGGAGCTGTCGGATTAGGGAGATGGACGGTTAGGATTGACTTCAGTGGATCAGTGATCGGAGGAGAAGAGGGTCCGGGAACAAAGGAATTTGGAATTTGCGATGGCTGATGGCCGATGGGAAAACGAAGTGCGATGGATGGAGGACCGTCCGATCAGGATCGAGATCGACGGTGGAGATGTGATCAGGGCTTTGCATATTAGCAGAGAAAAGTTTCAAGGGAGAAGGAAAATCGAAGGTGCGATGAAGAAGTGCGATGCGATGGCAAGGCACAATGCGATGAAGCGCTAGCCGTCAGATCTGGATTAGATCAATGGCGAAGATTTCATCAGCGAGGAAAAGAAAGTGATAATGAAAAGGTGAGGCACCGATGCAATGAAGTGCTCGGTCGTGGATCCAAGTCTCTTGGCGAAAAATTTGCTTGGGCTTTAAGCGAAAGGGGCTTAATGCTTTAATATAAAAAGGTTGGAAAATAGGCTAGAAAGTGAGTTTTCAAGCCTTTTTTGAGATTTCAATAAGGGGAAAAAAGGGCTTTAAACCTGTACAAAGGGATTTTATTAGGTTTAAAGGGGATTTTGAGGGAAAATAAAGTGTAAAAAATGGGGGAAATGGGTGAAATGGAGGGGTTTTCAGAGGGTTTTTTCAAAGGAAAAAATGATGGAAAATGGGTCTAAAAACAGTCTTTTTTCATGATAACAGCAGGGTTTTTGAAGGATTTTTGATGAAGATATGAGGGGAAAGGATATTTGTCAAAGGTACATAGCAAGGCTTCAAGAAATCACAAATTTTTGCATGAAATTTGTTTCTTGAAGACTAAAGATCTGTTTTAGCCATCATCAGTTATGACAGAATTTTATTGATGGCTAACAGATCTTCTCTTACTTCTTGATGGATTTCATCCTCAATCAACTCTTCTTGGCTGTCCTGATATTTATCTTGAGTATGAAAGGCATGAATCTCCTCTAATAGATCTTCATGATGCCAATTTCCTAAATCTTCATCAATGTTCGCAAGGTATTGTATGAGGTCTTCAGATTGATCACAACAATTTTCAGCTAATGATAGATATGGATAATTTTCTTTATAATGCTCATAGAAAACCTTGTGGAGATCCTTTAAGGAAAAAAAACTCCTTGGTTTCAGACCTTCATACCATTCCCTTTCCTTACCCTCCAATGTGCTATAAACATTTTCATGAGGCAGTCCTCGTGCCATTCAACCTTTAACCTCCATACATGTATATGAAATTTGATGAGATGTAACAAGGGGTCATAAAATTTTTCATATTGAAATATAGGTAGGTTTTTTATCCAATTTATTTGAGGAATTTTGTGTGGGAATCTAGGGATATGATCTCTACTCATTGGGGCATATCTTCGTTGTATTCTCGGATCCATGTTTGTAAATTAGAAAGGGGTCACCGCATCTTTTAAACCAGTCTAGAGTTCTCTACCAGTGGAGTATTTTGGTCTATCGAGGGTTGTGGAGTCGTCGGGTGGAAGATTTGAACTTTTCTGTCCACCATCAGCATGATTGGGATTGCTCAATGCATTCCCAGGGGATTCTATAAGAACTAGTGGGGTAGTAGGCCTACTGGAGGCTACTCGAGTCACCAAGTGGATTTTTTTAGTTGTTTTGAGGATGTGTATGTATGGTCCACAACCAATAATTGACAAAAACCAATCTATGGATGTTTTTATGGTTTTATGAGTTCCTTTATGTAGCCCTAACGTTTCTATGAGTGTCTTCCAGTTGAGTCATCATTTTTCCAGGATGGTGAGACAATTAGATTCTACTATTGGCTAACACTTAAGTTTTCTATGTTTGACTGAGATTTGAGAGTTCCTAAGGGATACCTAGGACATTTTTTACTCAAAGTCCAACCGTGATCACTAGAAAGTTAGTGTGGCTATGAGGTGGCAAATTCACTAGATTTTCTAAGTCTAACTGAGGGTCAAATGAGTCTTAAAATGTATTCAGGAAACTATGTACTTAGAATGTCCCACCATGATTGCCAAAATGTTAGGGTGGCAATGAGGTGGCGATAAATCACTGGATACTCTTTAACAAGGGATTCTTAATTTTCTAGGATGTATAAGCTTGTAACTTACTCAAAAAGTCCCACTGTGATCGCCAAAATGTTAGGGTCATGTGATTTAGCAGACTGGTAGACCAAATGCATAGGATAACTTAAGAACGGTATTTGGAGTCCTAGTACCTAGCCTTCCTGGACTCAGAGAGGGATATCTCTATTGTATGCAAAGGATGTGTACTTGTTTGCTTTCTAGGGTTTGGTTTTAGGCTAGTTGTTAAGTGTAGGGTTTTTTTGTTTGCTCTGGTTGGGTAAGATGATCAAGTAGGATAGTGGAGTGAGAGGTCATCAAATCATTGGGATATGGAGTCTATGAAAGTCATGGATATATCAACAATGATTCAGAGTGCATCAAAGGGAAAATCTATTATGGTCAATGGATCTTTAAGGTTATGTGTGAAGTGAAATGGACATTAAGTTGGTGAACAAGGTAGGGCAAAGGGCAGTGAAGTATCCTTTGTCATATACCCATAAACAAGAAGGTCTCAAATAATGATAATAAAAATAATAATCATTAGATAGGGCAAACCATTAACTCAATGACAATACTTGAACAAATAGATATTCAAGATGAACAATTCAGTGAAACCAAGAAAGGAAAAAAACTTATCTAACTTTAGTGATTTCACCTTAAAGGTTTGAAAACATATAAGATGAAAAATAAATTTAATAAAAGAAGAGGGAAATCCTAAGCATAATTTGGTCGAGATACAGAGAACTTTGAGGCAAACTTCTCAAGCATGGACAAAGGGCATGATCAAAACATGGCCTCTTTGGCTAAACCTAGCAAGTAACACATCAAAGAGAGATTCCACAAACAGAGTTTAGATAACATCAAGTAAGCATGGATAACCATAAAACATATTGGAAAACTACTTTCTTAAACCATTAATGAAACAAACAAGATTAGGTGGGTCTAAGAAGCAGCCAAGAATTCCTTAAACTAACCCAGCAGAGGAAAACAAAAAGGAAATAGTAAACAGGAAGGACTAAGGTGCCTCAAACAACATTTCTTAGCCTATACTTTTCTGATCTACTGCAACATAGAAGGTTGGACATAATGATAAATAAGAAAACATGAAAAAATTAGAGACACATCACCATTAACCAACCTCAAGGATCCTGCAAGCAAGCCTTCATCATCATCAATGAAAGCAACTCATTCACAAGCTCCACAACACCAAATTGCTCTTCAACCTCAAAAAACCATGTATTGCTCTCAAAACTCATTAAAGGCCAACATTAACAATGAATCCTCAATGCTCCATTTAACAAGCAAGGAGGAGAAAAACCTAATAGAGTCTCTATAATTCTATTGGCTAATCTGAAATGTCCTTATTGTGCTTGAGACCTTGCAAGGCCCAAGGCACAAAATATCTTTTTGGGCAATTTTAGCAAATAAATTGACATTTGAGCTCTACCATGCCTCCTAAAACTTTCCAAGCGTACATTGTTGAATTTTCCTCTGCTAAGGGCATAGCACTATGTTTTAGGATGAATTTCCATGCCAAGGGCGTAGCACTGTAGAAGGAAAACTGGGTCAACTTGTAGCAATGTTTTGAAGGTTGTCTCGATGTAGGAATAGGCTCTGTGAGGGCTCTTTGGAAATCCTTTTGACTCTACTTTCCAGATATACCTTTGGTTCTCTGATTTGACCTCTCCAACCTAATCAAAAAACAAAAATTCCGAGATTGGTAACGGCACAGCACATGTCCTGAAAACCAGGCAAAAAGGTGCAAATTAGGGTGTTTTTGACCCTTTTAGAGGACCAAAACAACTCCAATTGACCTGAAACTTTGTGAGAATGATACACTAAAGCTGAGGTTTCCAAAAATTTAAGCCTTTCCTCTTGGATATTCTTTGAATAAAAGTGTAGCACCATGGGTGCTACCCCCTTGGCCCTCAAAATTAGCAAAAAAAAAAAAAGTTGTCAAAATTCTCCCAAATTTGGTGGATGTGTGCCTCATGGATTTTGATAGACCTATAGGGAAGGTTGTGCCGAAATTCCAAGTCTAGCTTGGTATTCTCCTTCTTTCATTTCTTGAACTTCAATGAGGGCTTCCTTCAGTTTGGCACAAGAAAGTTTGTTTTTCATTAGATAATGCTTGGTCATATTTTTCTGGAGAGCAAGGCCCCTTTTTATCTTCTTAAAATACTTGTGTTCATTATTATAATACTGAATGATATGTTGAGCCATCTCAAAATCTCTCTCCATCTCCATAATTTGTGCATCTTTTCTTTGGAGCAGTATTCTAGTGGCCATCTCCTCATCTTCATTATCATTGTCTAGGTCAATGAATTGGGGATTTTGTTTAGTTTGCATGCCTCTCTTACCTTTCTCACCTTTCTCCATTTTTTGTTTTCCCTTGTCAAGATTTCTATCTGAAGAAGGTGGCATGGTCCCTTGCCTCTTGGAGGTAGAAAAAAATAGCCTTGATCCTCTTTGATATGTGAGAGGGAGAAACTCAAATTTTTCTAATAGAATGCTCTTACCATGGCTGATATCAAGATTGCCTTTCTTTTCATCAATGATCTCTGCATTTATGTCTCATGCATTGTGTTCTTGGCTGCCCTCTTGAGAGTCACTTGCAATTTCCTCCATGCTAGCATTACTGTCATGATCTTCACCACTATCATCAAACTCTTGATTGACTTTCTTGTTCATAGTGTCATGACTGCCATTAATTTCTTGACTGAATTTTCGGTTTATAGTGTCACTGTTGTCATTATTATTAGGGCTATCAGTCACCGTGGTTTCTTCATTATTTTCATGAATGTCATTAGCTTCTACATTTTCCTCACTATCATCATATTTATCATTGTCATCCTCTTCCTCATTGCTGGCCTCTTTGTCACTTTCCTTTTCATCACTTCCCTATTCACTGCCTTCTTCTTCCTCTTCATCATTTTCATGGCCATTATCATTTTCTGTGTGGTCACTGTTAGAGGTGTCTTTATCAATTTCTTCACTTTCCTCAACCTCTTTACTATCCTCTGTAATGTCCTCACTGTTTTAATTTTTATCCATGCTACCTTTAGCTTCTGCACTTTCCTCACTGTCATCATCCTCATTAATGTGGGCTTCTTTGTCACTTTTCATTTCATCACTGCTCTCTTCCTCCTCTTTATCAAAATTTGCATCTACCTCTTCACCACTATTTTTTTCCTCTTCATTGTTTTGCTCACTTCCTTTGTCCTCAGAGTCATAATTTGCCTATATCTCTTTATCTTTATCCCCATCCTCCTCTTCATCATTCTCTGCCTCTTCTTCATTTTCTGTTTCTTCTTCCTCATCATCATTTGTTTCTTATTCTTCCTCTTCTTCCTTTGTTTCTTCTTTCTCATCATCATTTCATTCTTCCTCTTCTTCCTCATCATCATTTTCTTCCTCTTCTTCGTCATCATCATTTGTTTCTTCATCTTGTTCATCATTCTCTTCTTGATTTGATGTTTGAGGAGAAGGTGAGGGAGGGAGGTTCTCTTGGGGAGAATATTCATGTGTGGATGAGGAGTCATGGGCAGTGGGGGGTGATGGAGGAGTGGAGGGAGGTGGATGAGATGATGAGGGTAGATTAGGCTGATGAGGAGGCTGTGGGTTTGTGAAAAATTCATGGGCTATGAAAACTTCCCATGGGATACCTTGTTGCTCTAATTGACGCAACACAATCATCTTGATAAGAGAATGGTGAAAAATAATTTGCATTTTTTGTGAAGGAGGTCTCTTTTGCACATTTTATGACATCTTGTCAATACTTCTATAAAGATAATAGGGAAAATGTAACATCTTGGCCCTAGTGAAGTGCATAAGAAGTCTTATATGGTAGGAATAAAGTCTAGAAAACCTCCCCTCGCTTGTAAAATACTTCATGATGACTTTCATTAAAGGGGCATATCTCTCCAAAAAATGGGAAAAGGGAAAAATAGTTTTTCTATTAGCTTGGTATCTTGGTTTCAAGAAAGGTTGATAATGATTTAGGTCCAAATTCACCTGCTTGAACCATTTTTCTCCCATAAAAGGTATCCCAGTGGCCATAGAAATTGTATTGGTGGATAGCTCAAAATTTACCCCAGCTAGATGCACTTGATGGTCATGGAGGTTGAGGATAAAAATTCTGGTCAACTCAGGGTGACTTTGGACTCTTTGTACTCTTTAATAGAAATCAAAACAACCCACCTCTTGGAAATATGAAACTATTGTAGGGGAGGCTATCAACTCCTTGGTGTTCAAAGGTTCAAACCTGTTTACTCTTCCACCATTTCTTTCTTGTCTTCTAGGCCCTTGGCCTCCCTCACCACTACCACTATTAGTTTCCCTTGACATTTTTCTTTTCAACCCTTGCCTTGAAGGCCAAAAGCCCTAATTTTTCTTTGTGAAAATGATGTATAAATCTAGTGTTTTTCCTCTAATTTAAATGACAAGAACTCAGGAAATGAAGGGGGTGCCTTATTACTTACCCCTCAGAGGTACTATGGACCCTTTTGAAGTGATTTTGAGGAGATTTTAGCAAATTTTAGGGATTGATTTGCTGGAGAAATATTCATGGCTAAATGCATAGTGTAGGCACGCAGTGTCAGGCTAGTTGGGTCGGCCCTGCACGGGCTATCGGGCATCTTATGCACGCACCCTGTGTGTAGCGCTTGGGCCAGTCAGGTGGCCTGCATGGGCTGTCGGGCCTCTTCTGAACGCACCCTATGCTCAGCACTCGGGCCAGTCAGGTGGCCTGCACGCTGGTGAATGTGTTTTGTGCAAGGGTGTTCTACCGGGTCTGCATAGTGGTAAACGCGTAGCGTCCTTACACAGACATGTAGCGCTCTATTAAAATTTCAAGGGAAAGCGCACATAGGCACACAACAAGGTCCAGGAGCATAGCACCAGGTTCTTTCTACATGAATTTTTCCAGAACACATGAATTTTCTCTTGAAGGATTATCTCTTTCCTTTGCAAGATGACAAATGAGCGAAATGATAAACAAGATGCCTTTATGCCCTGACAAAAATAAATTAACATTAGAAACCCACTTTTGCTAAGGTTTTCTTTTTTTCTTCTCACTTTATCACGTATATTCTTTTTACCTTTTGCAGGAGGTGAGTTAAAACACAAAAAATTATCTTTTTTGTGGGTGATCTGAAAATATAATTTTCTTCCCCTCTCACTTATTTTGAAAGTGATATCTCTATTTTAAAGACTGTAATTCATGTCGACTATGTCTTCTCTTGACCACTTCTATTTTGCTGCATGTGCCATGACACAAATTATTTTTGTCTCCTTTGTCATTCTTGGAATCTGACAATTTTAGTTACTCAACAACAAACTCATGATTGGCTTGGTGTTCCATTTTGACACTTGTCCTTATGATTTCTTCCCTTTGACCATTTTAGGGAAATTGACTGCATTTGAAGGTTTAGTCTCCCTCACACTGATACTCTTTGTATTTCCCTCCCTTTGATGCACTGAAGTATTTTTGCCTTGATAAACCATGGAGGTGACCTTCTGATATCATTCTTCAAACTTCTGTCTGTTGTCATCATGGATATTTAGGGTATTCATTTCACTTCTTTTCCTACCTTCTAAAACTTTAGGCTTTAGGGCTTTTTCCCTTCTTCATTTATAATTTCTAGAAATCTTCAATTCATGCTGGCGAGGCTGATGTACCTCTGTCCTTGTGGTTTTCTGCATTGGCTTCTTGGTTGACAATATTTTTTAGCCAGTTAGTCCTCAAAACCTTGATTTTATTTGAACATAGGCATGTTGTCTCTCCTTTTCTGTGGGTACGCTTCCAATGAGGGACAAGCCCCTTACTTTACCTTATTTTCTGTTGATGGCCATCTCAATCATTCCTGTAGAAATGTCAACAAGGGAAACTGTCCCTTGTAGAATTTTTGCTTGACCAAGGAGGCCTTCCTTGAAGGATTTTTGGTATATCTTGGGCAATCAAGTGCTGACCATCCTTTTCATTTAATTTTATCTTCTTAGCACATGTAAAATAGTGATCTCAGAATACCAAAACAAACCTACAACTTATGAAATCCTAAATGACCTGTAGGGAGGCTTTTGGATTTGGCCTTTGGCTGAAAACTTGACTTAGGGTTTTTAGGTGTAAAATAGAGTTTTTTACATACTTTATGCATTTCAGAACCAAAAATACTCATTTTGATTTATCTAAAGATCCTAGAAAGGTAGCTTGAAATCACCAATGTTTGAGGCACTTGGTGAATAGGGGAAAAGGTTAGGCTACTTGTCAATCCAAGGTGGAAGTAGAAAGGCTAGGCAAGTCAAAACAGAGTGGTAAGGTTAGAGGTGGAAAAATATAGTGAAAATGAGTGGCATGAGCCCATGATGGGTCTTCTGGGAGTGATAGGCTGGCCATGATATGATAAGAAAGTAAAATAGTGAACAATTGATCCTAAGGATAATGAAGGTAGTAAGCTTTCTAGGACTCACAACATTCATGAATTTTGTTTCTAGAAATCTAGGATAAGCACTTAGTCATATATAAAAAGGAAAAAATCACTGATGACTAACAGAAGGAAGGTTGTTTTTAGCTGAGATGTTGCCTTTATAGAGGTCAAAGATGATTTCAAGAAGAAACTACCACCAAGGGAAAATGAAAGAAAGGTATTGAACATGAGCTATATGATGAAGAACATGACCCAACAAATGAACATGATTCAAAAGAGGAATACCCACATACTCTACTATTAAGGAGATCAGTTCAAGAAAAGGGAACTAAGAGGGTATAATCCACTTTATTTTATATTTTGTTTTCTATGTCTATTTTGTTAATTATCTTGGAAATATTAGGAAGGAAGTGAATACAAAGTATGGTAAACCCTAAAAAAAAATCCATGGTCATTGGAATGGAAAACTTGGCCAAGAAAGAGCCTTGGGTTCCTGATGATTTATAGCTACAAGAAACCCCATTGGTAAAAAGTTGGCCATAAGAATTTGAGTTTTGAAGGTAAAGTGAAAAAACATAAATTTCAATGAGTAGAAAAAGGTTATTTCCAAGTGAAGGGAATTGAATTTAGTGAAACTATTTCTCCTATTTCTAAATTTAACTTTTATTAGACTTCCTTATTATTCCTAATTTTTATCTTAAAGTAGAATATATGGATGTGATGCAAAGAACCTATCATCTTTACTTGCACTCAATAACAATATGCAGGGGCAACAAAATCATGAAAATGTGTTGGGTGCAACCCAACATGGCCTCAGTTATGGCTAAGTCTCCGCATTTTGAGGAATGGAGTGTGAAGTATACTGTGAAGCAAATCATTTTTGATATACCGTGTGGTATCATAGGGGATTTGGGGTTTGGGGGGGGGGGGGGGGGGGTTCGAAGCCCCTACTTTTTGTAATGAGTTTGGGTTGTATTTTTCTTAGACCATGGTATTTTTACCATGGACTTGTGTCGATGTAATGTTATATAAAGGGTTGTAATGATATGTTAGAACATAAGAATAGAGAATATTGTAATTTCTATGGTTAAGGGCTAGTTTTGTATATATATTTTGTAGCGAAGAAAATGATCTGCACCTGAATGGGGAGATACCTTACAAGAGTTTTCAACTTAGTAGACATACCACCTGCAGTTGTGTGCACAGGTCAGAGAGCTGATTGTAGTTAAAAGATCCATCATAATAAATAAGAAGTAGTTTTGAGATGACATTCAATGTCCTTATGTCTTTCTTATCTATTTTTTTATTATTAGTTGTTGTGAAGTAGTTATTACAATTGTGCATTATAACGATGTAGATTATGATATTTTATAATGTGTTCTATCGAATGTGGAAAAGTGAGTGAAGGGTTTTATACAACATTTTCATTTAATGTATGTTAAAAGATAATAGCAGGAAAGTAGATTAACCACATTGTGCAACCCCTCAAGGTTGCAAAAACCTAGTTACGCAACCACCCATAAGTCACCTCAGGTGAGGCTGCAATATGCTTGCAGGTCATTGCTGAAACGGTCAATGATCAAGGGTTTTGTTGTTGCGTGGCATAGATCAAACCTGGGTCAAGCCCAAACAAGGAAAAAAAGGGTTTCTTTATCAGGACCAGGACCTATTTGAGTAATATGTGGATGTGGCAACTGTCAAAGAAGGAAATTTAATATTGGATAGTCTAGAAGGATCAAGAATTTGGAGATCAAGAGACCAAAAATCCATGCTTGACATATGAAGCTTGGTTACAAATGTATATTTTCCCAAATCAGTACCAAATTTTCTTGAGATCATTTCTTGGTGAATTATATAAGTGGGTGTTGAGGTTGACTGAAAGAAAGGACTTATTTAAGAAAGAGAAACCTACATCGTGGATCCCTGAGCTGATACATCGACTCAAAGGAACTAACAACAATATCTCAAGAGCTTTCAATTTTTGGATTGATAGTATCTTGGGTGGATCAATTAATGAGTTCGCTATAGATTTGATAATGTACTACAATGAAGTAGAGAAAATATTATTCGAAGAACCACGAGGTAAGTAATTGAAATTTCTGAAAATTTGGATTAAGATGATTTTTTTTGAAAAGGGAGTTTTACGGATGCAATCATATTTTTATTTTACTTATGTTTGGAGGACGAAGTAAATATGTGCAAGAATTTGGTACAACGCATAGTGGAAAAAGGTATAGAGTAGATACCAGAAAGAGATATCGTGAAGTAGACCCAAATACCTTCATAGAGACTGATGATACTCCTATGCTAAGTGAATCTGAAGGTGAAAACGAAAAAAACTACCCAGAGAACCTGCAGGAAACTTCACAGTATACCCCTTTCTAGCCTGAGAGCTCACTAAAGCCAGAATCCAGTAGTAGCAGGGTGTTGCTCGTCTCCATGCTCCCTCCACCCCTCCTACCCCACATCCCCCTCCCCTCACCCTCCCCCTCCCCCTTACACCCCAACAAGAGGTATGGCTAATGATATTAAGCTACATTTTTTCAGATGAATTGGATTAGAGAATAAAGAGAAATTTGGTTTCTAGACAAAGGTGTATGGACAACAAAGAAAATCAATGACAAAGATATAAGGAAGCTGCAAGTCAGTACAATGCTACGAGAGAGAGAACTGTCATGGTATATGAAGTATTCGACCACTCATAATGGTAATTTTGTCGATATTAATATAGCACTGATCCATGAGTTCAAGAATTCGAAGTCCCAATCACAATGGATTACTGAGTTAAAGGATATTAAATAGAAAGTTAATGAGTCTATTTGGCAGCTTGATCAAAGCTTTAAGGTGTTATTGGATCAAGAGAGATTCAAAATACCCCCAGAGAAACATAAATAATGGTTTATAGCTATGTTTCTGCCACATATCAAGTTTCCATTAACGCAATAGAAGATAGTAATTGAAGTCGAAGCTCTGAAAATTGTGATGAAGTTGGAAGCTTTGCTTATAGGAGACACTAGTGCAAGTATGTAGTAGATTAAGAATCAGCCGACCTACCTGAGCTTACTATTGAAAGATATCAAGAAGTGTAAATAAGTCAGAGAAGTGTGGTGTACAAGGTGCAAATCAGAGGGCCATTCTAAGGAATAATGCCCTATTTTTTGGGATTACGTGGCTAGTGAAGCACCTAATCCTTTGAATACAGGATCTAAGAAATGGTGCGAGATATGTAGGATGAGAGTCCAAAATCACTCTAAAGAATTTTATTTCTTACAAAAATATGTGCAGACCCCAAGGAACCTTTTTTTCAAATTTTTTAAGGCAATAGGACATGATGATAACAATTTACGTAGTTATAATCTAATGATGGAAAACAATGTTGATACTTATAGAATGCAATCAGAAGAGCATGCACATGATGCTAGTAGAAAACATGGTGGTAGAAGAGGTTATCAAGGAAGAGGCGAGGAAGTGGAGCTGGTCGAGGAAGAAGAAAAATAATTTTCTATAACAACAGCCATGACGGTAATTTTGCAAGAGATTTCCAGAATCCTACTACGACATGTAAGTACTGCAAATACTTTTATGATGTAATTGAAGATTTTCCTGTACTTATGGAGAAAATGAAAAAGAAAAGGAACCATCAGCCCACACACAACATCCAAATGATGAACCTTGTTCTAATATTGTCACTAGAAGTGGAGTTGCGAATGGAAGTGATAAAGAAGATGGAAAGTTAATTTTAGGTGCATGGGTTAGAAAGAATCTAGAGAAAGTTCTTGTTTTTTATGTTCAGAAAGAAAATAGATTTTTTATGGAAGCATAGTTAATTTTTATGGGAGCGGGAGCTTCAGCTTCTTCTGCATAGCCAGGTCCTAGTAAGTGCAACATGTCATTAGTTCTAAAACAAAACCAAACAACGACACGGGATCAAGCTTTGCAACATAATTCAATAGATAAAGTAAGTAATTTTAGATGTTTTCTATAGAATTTTCTGAAGTTATCAAGAGATAAAAAGGATATAGAAGGGCTTCATTATTTGATAAATTCATGTGCATCAAAATAATCACTGCAAAGTGAGATTGACACATTTAATAATGTGCATTGACATAAGAGAACTAGCAAAGAGATGAGACTTAGTGCGCAGATAGGAGAATATGAAATGGATCAGGTTATTCTAGATTTGGGATCTGATGCTAATGTCTTGACAAAGCATACATAAGAAATAATGCGTAAGATGAAGCTACAATGGTTAAATATTTAGTTAATACTATAAAATAAATAAATAAAGATATTTCCTATGGGAATATTATCAGGTGTCATAGTAGACATTGAAGGAATTGACGCCATTGTTGATTTTGATGTAATAGAAATTGTTGATGACAATAATCCTTATCCTACTTTACTTGGAATTGATTGGGAAACTTACAATCTGGCCATCATCAATCTAGAGAAGAGAGAAATGATATTTGAAGGAATCAATATGAGGGTGATTGTTCCTATAGACCCATAAGAAGGAGTAATATATACAGAGCCAGTGAGAGAAAAATACAACGTAGTAGACATAGATAACATCTATCAATTGAGAGCTAAGGAAGAATATTATATTAACCCTACTGTAGATGGCAAGATGAGTTGGCATCATGATAGTACCTGCACACCAAATTCAGAAGAAGAACTAGAGAATTGGCAGAACGAATTGCATGAAATATCGACAATGCTTTGTGCAAGAATAACGAATGTAGTTCATTGTATGACATCTAAGGTACGTAACCTACCTTATTATGATAGTTTGGGTAATGTAGAAAAATTTCTTAATGATTATGAAAAGTGGACACCAGAAGATCAAATATTTTTAGCTTTCGATACAACCCTAAGATCTACCCCTTCTATATTGTGGGGCACAAACAAGAACAATATATGATATTGGTAGGAATGTCGAATATTAATGTGGATCAAGTTTGCACAAGTGGAAACAGAAATGTAGACGGAATATGATGGTGAAACTAACCCAAGAGAGCTTATCCATTTGTGCACTATAACATGGAAGGAGATTCCATAGCAAGAATGGGTACATGGATTTACTCACACATTGGATACAATTCCTATGAATAGGTTCCTAGAAATAGAACTGCGACAGGGTACTATGAATTGGGTAGACTTGGTTGATGATTTTATTCTAGCATTTAGCTTTTAGGATGAATTTATGGGCATAGATTCATCCCTTAAGGTAGTAAAAGAGAAGATCTTTGAGGGTGTAACCAAAATGACATGGAAACAACCTAATTGGGTTGTGCACATAGAGTATGCACTACAATGTTATAATATTGCTGCAGAAGAAGAAGAAGAAGACCCTTAAAACATCGACATAATAGAATCATAAGGGAATCATGAAGTACATGGACCAAAGATAAGGATGCCAGATATCACACCACCATTGAAGACCAAGAATGTGAAAATTGTATTAGAAGAAGAGACCAAGTTTGCAATAATACGAGATTACTGGGATGAGGAGAAATCAATAAAGTCACAAAATTACTGCATGAATATAAAAAATTGTTTCCCACTAGATTTTCAGATATGAAGGGAATGTTAGGAGATTTGGGAGTTATGAAGATTCCCTTGAAACCTTATGTGAAGCCAGTTAAGTAGAGTCCTTATAGGTTGAACCCAAAGTACAAAGAGAAAGTGAAGCTAGAATTGGATAAGATGATAACAACGGGGATTATTAAACCTCTCAAAGAGTCAGAATGGGTAAGTCATATGGTGGTGCAAGAAAATAAAATAAAAGGATAGATTAAGATTTGTGTAGACCTAAGGAAGTTGAATGATGCATGATTACATGATCCTTTTCCCACCCCTTTCACAGATGAAGTATTGGATAATGTAGGAGGTCAGGAAGCCTATTCATTTACAGGTGGATTTCTAGGATATCATCATATCAGAATTGCACCTAAATATCAACACAAGACCACCTTTGCTATAGAATGGAGCTCATATCAATCTACAATAATGCCATTTGGATTTAATAATTCCCCTGTTATATTTTCTAGAGTGGTAGTTACAAATTTTAAGGAGTACATTCACAAATTTTTGGATCTATACTTTGATGACTGGAAAATATTTGGAATATTGATCAAACATGTTGGGAGCTTGAGGCTTATGCTTGACAGTTATAGACAACATCACATCTCTTTGAATATGAAGAAGTGCATATTCTGTGTACCTTTTGTATAATGTTGGGAAATGTTTTTTGAAAGCAAGGACTTATGGTAGAAACTACAAATATTTTTTTCATTGTGAACATGGATCCACCTAAGACAATAAGATAGTTTCACACTACATTGGGACATAATAGATACTATAAAAAATTCATTAAGGGGTATGCACAAATCACTGCGCCGATGGAGAAATTATTGAAGAAATATGTAACTTTTCAGTGGGATGAAGAATGCTAGAAGAGCCTTGACATAGTAAAAGAGAAGATGGTAACTATGCCTATTCTAGTATTCCCTGATTGGAATAAAGAATTCCATGCCCATGTATGTGCTTCTTGCATAAATTTAGGAGTGGTATTGGTACAACTTGGTGAAGGAGAAATTGACCATCCTATATCTTTTTCAAGTAGGAAGTTGTCTAGAGTTTAGAATAACTACACTACCACAAAAAGGAAGGTCTAGCTATGGTGTATGCTCTACAAAAAATCAGACATTATTTTCTAGGATCACATTTTAAGATGTTTACAAATCATTATGCATTGAAGTATTTTGTTAAGAAGCCTATCCTAGGAGGGAATATTTGTAGATGGTTATTATTATTTCAAGAGTATAACTTTAAATTTGTTGTTAAACTAGGAAGGCTAAATTAAGGACCTGACCATCTTTCAAGAATATAAACAAGAGAAGAACCAAATAGCATAGAAGATAATATCCCTGATGCGCAATTATTTGCAATCAAAGTAGCATATGAACACTTTGCAGACATTATTCACTTTTTGACCACAAGGATGGCTCCTTTGGAATACACTATGCAGCAGAATAAAGAATTGGTGGTTAAGGTAGCTTATTTTTCATTGATAGTGGTATAATTATATAAGATGGGACCAGATGAGATACTGCAAAGATATGTTCCTGAACATGAAATATTGTTGATTCTAGCAGAATATCAAGGAAGCACAACTAGTGGACATTATGAAGGAAAGGCTACTGTGCAGAATATCTCGAGGGTAGGAATGTGTTGGCCCACACTACATAGGGACGCAAAGGAGTATTATAGAGCATGTGATTTGTTAGTTCCTAAATCCACCTCAGGCTGAAGGAAGGCGGGATTCAGGGTAACATCATACCACGCTCAGCCTCGTAGCTAGCCCTACGAGGACAGGAGAGGGCTCTCTCTGGGTCAATCTCAATGAAAATATTCAAAGGGGCTTGAGATGACTAAAAAAAAAACTGATCTTAGGCTAGATAAATAAATAGGAGGGTTTGATTTTGATTTTTTGGGATTTTGTTGGAAAAAGGGGAAAGACAATTTTTGGGCTTGGGGATGAGGCCAATTTCTTGCAGAGTTCAAGTTGGGGCAAGGAAGGCAGCGGCTTTGATGTCTTAGATCAAATGAATGAATTGAAAATACTTCTGAGGAGCTGAAAAGGGCAAGAGAGTGCAAGGATCCTCTTCAAACTGATGAAAAACATGTAAAACTAAACAAAAGTTTAAGGCAGAGCACCAGCAAACTAATGAATTCTACCTCAATTAATCATTTGTTTAATTCAGAAGCAAAGAGAAGGGAAATGGAATACATATAACATTAATGAAACTTAAAATAACATGGAGAAAAACATCATCAAAACTCAGAAGCCACAAGGATCCCAACAAGTGCTGCAAAACTCTGGTCTTTCCTTTGCCAAAAACTAAAAATGGATATACAATGAGGTGCCAAACTTTTCCCAAGAGTCCAACCAGTCCAACCTCTGAAAATGATTGAGAAAATACATCATATAGACCATCCTAACCCCTTCCCATGCCTCTAGGGGTTGAGCTCATCCTTCTAGGAGTTGTTTCAACAAATTCTAAACATGGAACTAAAATCTAGCCAGCCAAACAACTTGCCTCTATATGCTAGGAAACTGATCCATTCATTTAATTTTCACTTTTTATTGAATGAATCCTCTAGAACAAGTAAAAAAATGCCAAATTTACGTCATATCCACAAAATTACATCAATATAGATCAATAATTACATCCAAAAGTGAAACTAGTCAAACTAGCCGAATTTCTGAGCTGAAAAGTGAAATTTGGCCAAAATTCCTCTATGCGCCGCGCCACTTTGAGCCTATTTTTGGGGCACTTCCTAAAGTCCAAATTGAGCTCATGATAGCTCGTTGGAAAGCCCTACCTTTCTGCTATCCAACCCAAGTGGAATTTTTCAATTTGGATGTCAGTTTCCCCTCCAAAACTGAAACCTCCCAAGACTGGTTCCTGCTGGTGCAAAAAGTGGTAGAAAGGCCATTTTTGGAGTGTTTTTTACCTTTAAGACCACCCAGAACTTCATGAAATCTCTCATCCATTCTTGAGCAACCCAAAAATATCAATTTTTCCTCCAGAATATGTCCCAATCATAAGCACGCGTCGGGTGGCGCGATGCGTCGGGCAGAAAACCTGTTTTGTGACCAAAAATTGAAAAATGACAAAATTTTCTCCAAATTCCTTGAAATTTGGGCTGGAGGTCCATAATCAAGTACCATGCTCAGCCAAAGAAGCTTCGGCCAAGATTAGGAGCCTATCATGCGTTTTGCACCTCCTCAGTACCCTCCTGGTGTATGCAGTTCAGTGGTGCAATTACTGTCTTGTTCATATGATGAATCTGTGTCCGTCATGGTGTTGCAATGTGTATGAAAAGTGTATGTTTGGTTGGTTGAAAATGAGAAATGAAGACTTGATGTCTTTGTCTCCAAGTGCCAAATGTGTGCAAAAGGGAAATGAGGGACTGTGAGGAATATGGAACAGTGGGAAATAGTATCAATGGTAAAAATGTGGTTCAGTCAAGTGA
The DNA here is from genome assembly GCA_034641835.2 of Pinus albicaulis. Taxonomy (NCBI): domain Eukaryota; kingdom Viridiplantae; phylum Streptophyta; class Pinopsida; order Pinales; family Pinaceae; genus Pinus; species Pinus albicaulis. The sequence continues at coordinate 1,747,882,492 of CM076578.1, read as the reverse complement.
ATTTTACAATGTGGAGATAGTCACTTGATTGTGTTTTAGGAATTTAGGGTTTGGGGATTTAGGAATTTTGCAAATGATATGGGAAAGGGAGAGTAATAGGGAATGGTAGGGTTTAGGGATAGGAACATAGGAATTTTAGAAATAAGTGATTTGGGATGTAGAGGAATAGGGGATTAATAGGGATGATGGGTTTAAGGTGAGGGAAGGAATCAAAAAGGTGAAGGGGAAAATTAGTCTTTGGCACCAAAACACCAAAACACAACCCTAAGGAGCAGCTTTAATAAGAGGATAGGGTTTGTAGTTTAACATTCAAGTTCTTCAACCAATCTTTGAAACCACACCCAGAAATGATCAATGGAAAATTAAAATACAATTTGACTTACTTGGAGCATAGGAGCCAAGAAATTTGGGATTTCGTTGAAGGCAATGAGAAAACTGGAGTATCAGCCCAATGCGCCGCACACCAACCCAATGCGCCGCGCCATAAATAACGCATTTTGCAGGAGGCTTTTGGAGGCCTTCCCAGTGTCCAAATTGGGTGCATAATAGCTCGTTGGAAAGTGTATTGAGTATAATTTCGAACCAAACTATAATGTTTCAATTTGGAGTTCATTTACCCTATCAAAATTCAAATCTCCCAAGACTGGTCAAAATGTGCAAGATGAGGCTACCTCAAGACAGAGTGTTGTTGCAGTCAACTTTTGAAGGTCTTCCTCAACTCCAAATTGAGCTCATGATATCTCATTGTTAAGATATGTGTGTCTAATTATCATTTGACTCATCACAAAAGTCATTTGGCCAACCATGCTAAGAGAAATCTTGATTTTCCCAAGGTCACTTCAGAGGTGCATCAATTCTCCCAAGGCGATTGTATTTTTGACATTTCGCTAAGACCATGACACCTGTGTAAAAAGTGAAGGAGGTTTTTATTCCCTGGACTAGTTTTGACAAAAACCTCTCTCATTTTTCCCAAATTCATCTTTTATTGCTCAGAAAAATCATTGGAGTAAGACCTATCCCGATGGGTGGAACAAGGGATTTGTTGAAATGAAGCGAAATGAAGGGGATAAGGGGCTTCTAAATTCTTGAGAAAATTTTGGGATGTAGGGAGGGACGTTAGGAAGAAGGGGAAAGTGGAATTTCAGGGATTTAGTGAGGGGAAAGGGTCCAAAAGGGAAAAACACAGGCCTAGCCTAGAAAATTGCCAAGTTGTAGCAAGAAACTAGGGTTTGTGCGAAAATGAAGAATTTGGGGGATATCAGTGATGGGAAGTGTTTAATAAGGTACATTAAGGATAGGGGAAGGTGTATGAACATCAGGATATGAGTTTTGATGATGATTTGACCATCCAAGAGAAATTACCTCCAAAACCCTAGGAGAGGGAAACGGACCTTACCTAGGCACAACTGAATCATGAAAAAGGTGTAAAATGATCCATTGGAACCTGAAATGATGATGAAAACCCTATGAATGATGGTAAACTCAGCTGAATGGTGACATGGACCGACATTTGGACAACTTTGACAAGAGTAAAAGCAAACCCTAGACCTAATACCTAGTGACCAAATTTTGCTTGAAGACTCACTGAAATGAAAAAATTTGACCTTGAAACCTTAAAATCACTTTGAAAGAGGATTTTTGATAACTGGAAGAAGGCTACAAATACTAACACTAACATTGGCTCCAATGGGGATGGTAGCTCCTTGGAGGTGCCAAGAACAACAGATCTTTGGGAGAGCAGACCAGTGCCTTATCCATTGGGCAATGGAGTCAAAACTTCAACAAATCAACACAAGACTGTTGACTCATTTTATTGAATGAAAATTGAATCAAACTGACTCAATAACAAGACTGAAAACTGACTCCCAAATGACTCATGAATTACTTAACTAAAACAAGTACTTACAAAGCTTTTTAATGGCAGCAGTCCATCGAGATTTGAGGGCTTCAAATCATGATGACATCCAACTGCCTGCTGATGGAATATGTACAATCATGTGTAGTGTGCCTTCCAATGTAACCAATTAAGCAGATGCCTTCTTGATTGATTTTCCTGATCAGATCTTCTGGTCAACAATAGATACTATCAACTGGACATCCAAAAACATAATTGACCATGATCTCCTTCATCACTGAATACTGCAATAATCACCTTCACTGCTGACTGCAACAGCTTTTCCAGTGGATCCTGAAAAACATGAAGATTTACCTCCTGCTGAAGAAACAAGGTGTCTTTTTCCTTTGATTCCGATCTTCCTTCATAATGTACTTCAGTAAAAGTATGTTCCTGGTCCTCAAAAACTTCTGAACAAGTAGATGAGCAGATCTCCTCATGGAAAAACATTTCAAAACATGAGACATATGAAGAAGAATCTGAATGGCAGTCCTGAATGTTTTGATCTTCTGTAGCCTGAATATATTGTAGGTCATCTTCATATGATATGACAGCAAGATTCTCATTACATTCATCAATCATGAGAAAAGAAACTTCAGATGATTCTTGATACTCAAACATGGCATTTCTATCATCTACCAACAATTCATCCAAGGAAACCTTTTCACTTACTTGAACGAAGATCTCGTCTTGTTTTTCATAGAGGGAATGAACTACCTCCTCGTGAAGATCTAGTTCTGGTGGGATGAGAGCATTTAGGTCTGTAACTCTATTTTCTTCATTTGAGCAGCCTCAACAAAACAACTCTCTTTTATGAGATCCGGAACAACATGTTTTTCCTCATCACAATTTATCTCTCGATTTGATTTATTGTCATCACTATCTGAAATTGGAACATCATTTTCCTGCGTATCATCCTTTATTTCAACCAGATCTGAAATAAAACTTCTTCTTTCATCCTCTTCAGTCATATGGAAATCTTCAACCTGCTGGTCTTGATAAGTATCCTCTAATATTTTTGTGTGCTGCTGAAACGAATTTTCATACAATGCTTCCATGATTTCTCCGTCCATCAATTCATTATCTCCATAAAAATTCGCAAGATCTTCAATGAAACTACTAACGTGTTCACAACAATTCTACACTAACATTAAGGATGGACAAGATTCTTTATACCTTTCAAAGAATATGGTATGAAAATCCTTTAGACAATAAATAGAAGCAGGTGGCAAACTTTCATACCAAGATCGAGCTTCATCTTCCAGAGTAGACATAAACATCTTCATCAAACAGTCTTCAGGAAAATCGACATTTAATTTATGCACATGGATGTGAAATTTCACCAGATGAAGAGCAACGTCATTACCTTCCACATTTCTAAACATAAGCAAATTCTCAAGCCAATCCACCTTGGGCATTTTATTTGGAAAACCTGGGATGTGATCTCGGCTCATGGGAGCATATCTTCTTGCAACCCGTTCCATCTTGAAAATCTTAAAGCTACTGATCTTCCTGCAGTGGAGTCACCATGAAGCATTGATTTCTAGATTTTTCAGTGAATGAAGTCGCCAGGTGAATGATTTAAGCCTTTCTGAGGTCTGATCATTGTCCACCATCAACCATCATATCTAAACTTGATTACATGTACTGGGGAAATTTATAAGTTAAGTGTTACGACTACAAGCTAAACCGGAGATTGACTGAAGCAACGTTTATCTACTATGCACTTGCAAAGCAAGGGCAGTTCAAAGGTTACCTAGCGTAACTTCAGGCTCCGTCTGTAACTTATGAAACAAATAACATCAACAAGCAAACCATTTTCTCCCCAGTATGGTCGCCACTATGTTAGTTCCTAAATCCACCTCAGGCTGAAGGAGGGCGGGATTCAGGGTAACATCATACCACGCTCAGCCTCGTAGCTAGCCCTACGAGGACAGGAGAGGGCTCTCTCCGGGTCAATCTCAATGAAAATATTCAAAGGGGCTTGAGATGACTAAAAAAAAAACTGATCTTAGGCTAGATAAACAAATAGGAGGGTTTGATTTTGATTTTTTGGGATTTTGTTGGAAAAAGGGGAAAGACAATTTTTGGGCTTGGGGATGAGGCCAATTTCTTGCAGAGTTCAAGTTGGGGCGAGGAAGGCGGTGGCTTTGATGTCTTAGATCAAATTAGTGAATTGAAAATATTTCTGAGGAGCTGAAGAGGGCAAGAGAGTGCAAGGATCCTCTTCAAACTGATGAAAAACATGTAAAACTAAACAAAAGTTTAAGGCAGAGCACCAGCAAACTAATGAATTCTACCTCAATTAATCATTTGTTTAATTCAGAAGCAAAGATAAGGGAAATGGCATACATATAAAATTAATGAAACTTACAATAACATGGAGAAAAACATCATCAAAACTTAGAAGCCACAAGGATCCCAACAAGTGATGTAAAACTCTGGTCTTTCCTTTGCCAAAAACTAAAAATGGATATACAATGAGGTGCCAAACTTTTCCCAAGAGTCCAACCAGTCCAACCTCTGAAAATGATTGATAAAATACATCATATAGACCATCCTAACCCCTTCCCATGCCTCTAGGGGTCGATCTCATCCTTCTAGGAGCTGTTTCAACCAATTCTAAACATGGAACTAAAATCTAGGCAGCCAAACAACTTGCCTCTATATGCTAGGAAACTGATCCATTCATTTAATTTTCACTTTTTAGTGAATGAATCCTCTAGAACAGCTAAAAAAATTCCAAATTTACATCATATCCAAAAAATTACATCAATATAGATCAATAATTACATCCAAAAGTGAAACTAGTCAAACTGGCTGAATTTATGAGCTGAAAAGTGAAATTTGGGCAAAATTCCTCTATGCGCCGCGCCACTTTGAGCCTTTTTTTGGGGCACTTCCTAAAGTCCAAATTGAGCTCATGATAGCTCGTTGGAAATCCCTACCTGTCTGCTATCCAACCCAAGTAGAATTTTTAAATTTGGATGTCATTTTCCCCTCCAAAGCTGCAATCTCCCAAGACTGGTTCCTTCTGGTGCAAAAAGTCGCAGAAAGGCCATTTTTGGAGTGTTTTTGACCTTTAAGACCACCCAGAACTTCATGAAATCTCTCAGCCATTCCTGAGCATGCATAATTTACCATAAAAAACCCAAAAATATCAAGTTTTCCTCCAGAAGATGTCCCAATCATAAGCGCGCGTCGGGTAGAAAAACCTGTTTTGTGACCAAAAATTCAAAAATGACAAAATTTTCTCCAAATTCCTTGAAATTTGGGCTAGAGGTCCATAATCAAGTATCATGCTCAGCCAAAGAAGCTTCGGCCAAGATTCAGAGCCTATCATGCATTTTGCGCCTCCTCAGTACCCTCCTGGTGTCTGCAGTTCAGTGGTGCAATTACTGTCTTGTTCATATGATGAATCTGTGTCTGTCATGGTGTTGCAATGTGTATGACAAGTGTATGTTTGGTTGGTTGAAAATGAGAAATGAAGACTTGATGTCTTTGTCTCCAAGTGCCAAATGTGTGCCAAAGGGAAATGAGGGACTGTGAGGAATATGGAACAGTGGGAAATAGTATCAATGGTAAAAATGTGGTTCAGTCAACTGAATTTTACAATGTGGAGACAGTCACTTGATTGTGTTTTAGGAATGTAGGGTTTGGGGATTTAGGAATTTTTCAAATTATATGGGAAAGGGAGAGTAATAGGGAATGGTAGGGTTTAGGGATAGGAACATAGGACTTTTAGAAATAAGTGATTTGGGATGTAGAGGAACAGGGGATTAATAGGGATGATGGGTTTAAGGTGAGGGAAGGAATCGACTAGTAAGGGGAAAATTAGTCTTTGGCACCAAAACACCAAAACACAACCCTAAGGAGCAGCTTTAATAAGAGGATAGGGTTTGTAGTTTAGCATTCAAGTTATTCAACCAATCTTTGAAACCACACCCAAAACTGATCAATGGAAAATTAAAAGACAATTTCACTTACTTGGAGCAGAGGAGCCAAGAAATTTGGGATTTCGTTGAAGGCAATGAGAAAACTGGAGTATCAGCCCAATGCGCCGCGCACCAACCCAATGCACCGCGCCATAAATAGCACATTTTGTAGGAGGCTTTTGGAGGCCTTCCCGGTGTCCCAATTGGGCGCATGATAGCTCGTTGGAAATATTATTGAGTCTAATTTCCATCCCAACTAGAATTGTTCAATTTGGAGTTCATTTACCCTGTCAAAAATCAAATCTCCCAAGACTGGTCAAAATGTGCAAGATGAGGCTGCCTCAAGGAAGAGTGCTGTTGCAGTCAACTTTTGAAGGTCTTCCTCAACTCCAACTTGAGCTGATGATAGCTCATTGGAAATATATTTGTGTCTAATTATCATTTGACTCATCAAGAAAGTAATTTGGACAACCATGCTAAGAGAAATCTTGATTTTCCCAAGGTCACTTCAGAGGTGCATCAATTCTCTCGAGGCGATTGTATTTTTGACATTTCTCTAAAACCATGACACCTGTGTAAAAAGTGAAGGACTTTTTTATTCCTTGGCATATTTTTGACAAAAACCTCTCTCAATTTTCCCAAATTCATCTTTTATTGCTCAGAAACATCATTGGAGTAAAACCTATCCCGATGGGTGGAACAAGGGATTTGTCGAAATGAAGCGAAATAAAGGGGATAAGGGGCTTCTAAATTCTTGAGAAAATTTTGGGAAGTAGGGAGGGATGTTAGGAAGCAGGGGAAAGTGGAATTTCAGGGATTGAGTGAGGGGGAATGGTCCAAAAGGGCAAAACACAGGCCTAGCCTAGAAAATTGCCAAGTTGTAGCAAGAAACTAGGGTTTGTGCGAAAATGAGGAATTTGGGGGATCTCAGTGATGAGAAGTGCTTAATAAGGTACATTAAGGATAGGGGAAGGTGTATGAACATCAGGATACAATTTTTGATGATGATTTGACCATCCAAGAGAAATTACCTCCAAAACCCTAGGAGAGGGAAATGGACCTTACCTAGGCACAACTGAATCATGAACAAGGTGTAAAATGATCCATTGGAACCTGAAATGATGATGAAAACCCTCTAAATGATGGTAAAATCAGTTGAATGGTGACATGGAACGACATTTGGAAAATCTAACTGTTATAAACAAACCCTAGACCTAATACCTAGTGACCAAATTTGCTTGAAGACTCACTGAAATGACAAAATTTGACCTTAACACTTTAAGATCGCTTTGTAAGAGCATGTTTGATCACTGGAGGAAGGCTGCAAAGGCTGACCCTAACATTGGCTCCAATGGGGATGGTAGCTCCAGATCCTTGGAGGTGCCAAGAACAACATATCTTTGGGAGAGCAGACAATGCCTATATCCATTGGGCTATGGAGTCCAAAATTTTGACAAATCAACACAAAACTGTTGACCGATTTATTCACTGAAAATTAACTCAAACCGACTCAATTTTAAAACTGAAATGACTGAAAAACTGACTTGACAGACTCAAATAAAAAATGACTCATGTCTGACTTAACTAAAACAAGTACTTACAAAGCTTATGAAAGGCAGCAGTCCATCAAGATTTGAAATCATGATGACAACCACCTGCATACTAATGAAATATGTACAATCATGTATAGTGGGCCTTCCAATGTAACCAACCAAGAAGATGCCTTCTTGATTGATTCTCCTGATCAGATCTCCTGGTCAACAATAGATACTGGTAACTGGGCATCCAAAAACATAATTGACCGCGATCTCCTTCATCACTGAATATTGCAATAATCACCTTTTCTGCTGACTGCAACAAATCTGCCATTGGATCCTGAAAAACATGAAGATTTACCTCCTGCTGAAAGAAAAAGGTGTCTTTTTCTCTTGATTCCGATCTTTCTTCATAATGTATTTCAGTAAGAGTATGTTCCTGGTCTTCAAAAAATTCTGAACAAGTAGATGAGCAGATTTCCTCTTCAAAGAACATTTCAAAACATGAAACATAGGAAGAAGAATCTGAATGGCACTCAATGTTCGATCTTCTCAGAGTTCAACATATTGTAGGTCATCTTCATATGATATGACAGCAAGATTCTCATTACATTCATCAATCATGAGAAAAGAAACTTCAGATGATTCTTGATACTCAAACATGGCATTTCTATCATCTACGACCAATTCATCCAAGGAAACCTTTTCACTTACTTGAACGAAGATATCGTCTTGTTTTTCATAGAGGGAATGAACTACCTCCTCGTGAAGATCTAGTTCTGGTGGGATGAGAGAATTTAGGTCTGTAACTCTATTTTCTTCATTTGAGGCAGCCTCAACAATACAACTCTCTTTTATGAGATCCAGAACAACATGTTTTTCCTCATCACAATTTATCTCTCGATCTGATTTATTGTCATCACTATCTGAGATTGGAACATCATTTTCCTGCGTATCATCCTTTATTTCAACCAGATCTAAAATAAAACTTCTTCTTTCATCCTCTTCAGTCATATGGAAATCTTCAACCTGCTGGTCTTGATAAGTATCCTCTAAGATTTCTGTGTGCTGCTGAAACGAATTTTCATACAATGCTTCCATGATTTCTCCATCCATCAATTCATTATCTCCATAAAAATTCTCAAGATCTTCAATGAAACTACTAATGTGTTCACAACAATTCTGCACTAACATTAAGGATGGACAAGATTCTTTATACCTTTCAAAGAATATGGTATGAAAATCCTTTAGACAATAAATAGAAGAAGGTGGTAAACTTTCATACCAAGATCGAGCTTCATCTTCCAGAGTAGCCATAAATATCTTCATCAAACAGTCTTCAGGAAAATCGACATTTAATTTATGCACATGGATGTGAAATTTCACCAGATGAAGAGCAGCGTCATTACCTTCCACATTTCTGAACATAGGCAAATTCTCGAGCCAATCCACCTTGGGCATTTCATTGTGAAAACCTGGGATGTGATCTCAGCTCATGGGAGCGTATCTTCTTGCAACCTGTTCCATCTTGAAAATCTTAAAGCTACTGATCTTCCTGCAGTGGAGTCACCATGAAGCATTGATTTCTGGATTTTTTAGTGAATGAAGTCACCAGGTGAATGATTTCAACCTTTCTGAGGTCTGATCGTTGTCCACCATCAACCATCAGATCTAAACTTGATTACATGTACTGGGGAAATTTATAAGTTAAGTGTTACGACTACAAGCTAAACCGGAGATTGACTGAAGCAACGTTTATCTACTATGCACTCGCAGAGCAAGGGCTGTTCAAAGGCTACCTGGCGTAACTTCAAGCTCCATCTGTAACTTATGAAAAAAATAACATCAGCAAGCAAACCATTTTCTCCCTAGTATGGTCACCACTATGTTAGTTCCTAAATCCACCTCAGGCTGAAGGAAGGCGGGATTCAGGGTAACATCATACCATGCTCAGCCTCGTAGCTAGCCCTACGAGGACAGGAGAGGGCTCTCTCTGGGTCAATATCAATGAAAATATTCAAAGGGGCTTGAGATGACTAAAACAACAACTGATCTTAGGCTAGATAAACAAATAGGAGGGTTTGATTTTGATTTTTTGGGATTTTGTTGGAAAAAGGGGAAAGACAATTTTTGGGCTTGGGGATGAGGCCAGTTTCTTGCAGAGTTCAAGTTGGGGCGAGGAAGGCAGCAGCTTTGATGTCTTAGATCAAATTAATGAATTGAAAATACTGCTAAGGAGCTGAGGAGGGTAAGAGAGTGCAAGGATCCTCTTCAAACTGACGAAAAACATGTAAAACTAAACAAAAGTTTAAGGCAGAGCACCAGCAAACTAATGAATTCTACCTCAATTACTCATTTGTTTAATTCAGAAGCAAAGATAAGGGAAATGGAATACATATAAAATTCTTGAAACTTACAATAACATGGAGAAAAACATCATCAAAACTCAGAAGCCACAAGGATCCCAACAAGTGCTGCAAAAATCTGGTCTTTCCTTTGCCAAAAACTGAAAATGGATATACAATGAGGTGCCAAACTTTTACCAAGAGTCCAACCAATCCAAACTCTAAAAATGATTGATAAAATACATCATATAGACCATCCTAACCCCTTCCCATTCCTCTAGGGGTCAAGCTCATCCTTCTAGGAGCTGTTTCAACCAATTCTAAACATGGAACTAAAATCTAGGCAACCAAACAACTTGCCTCTATATGCTAGGAAACTGATCCATTCATTTAATTTTCACTTTTTAGTGAATGAATCCTCTAGAAAAATTAAAAACATGCCAAATTTACATCATATCCACAAAATTACATCAAGATAGATCAATAATTACATCCAAAAGTGAAACTAGTCAAACTGGCCGAATTTCTGAGCTGAAAAGTGAAATTTGGGCAAAATTCCTCTATGCGCCACGCCACTTTGAGCCTATTTTTGGGGCTCTTCCTGAAGTCCAAATTGAGCTCATGATAGCTTGTTGGAAAGCCTTTCCTGTATGTTATCCAACGCAAGTGGAATGTTTCAATTTGGATGTCATTTTCCCCTCCAAAACTGCAATCTCCCAAGACTGGTTCCTACTGGTGCAAAAAGTGGCAGAAAGGCCATTTTTGGAGTGTTTTTTACCTTTAAGACCACCCAGAACTTCATGAAATCTCTCAGCCATTCCTGAGCATGCATAATTTAGCATAAAAAACCCAAAAATATCAAGTTTTCCTCCAGAAGATGTCCCAATCATAAGCACACGTCGGGTGGCGCGACACGTCGGGCAGAAAAACCTGTTTTGTGACCAAAAATTCAAAAATGAAAAAAATTTATCCAAATTCCTTGAAATTTGGGCTGGAGGTCCATAATCAAGTACCATGCTCAGCCAAAGAAGCTTCGGCCAATATTCGGAGCCTATCATGCGTTTTGCGCCTCCTCAGTACCCTCTTGGTGTATGCAGTTCAGTGGTGCAATTACTGTCTTGTTCATATGATGAATCTATGTCCGTCATGGTGTTGCAATGTTTATGACAAGTGTATGTTTGGTTGGTTGAAAATGATAAATGAAGACTTGATGTCTTTGTCTCCAAGTGCCAAATGTGTGCCAAAGGGAAATGAGGGACTGTGAGGAATATGGAACAGTGGGAAATAATATCAATGGTAAAAATGTGGTTCAGTCAAGTGAATTTTACAATGTGGAGACAGTAACTTGATTGTGTTTTAGGAATGCGGAGTTTGGGGATTTAGGAATTTTTCAAATGATATGGGAAAGGGAGAGTAATAGGGAATGGTAGGGTTTAGGGATAGGAACATAAGACTTTTAGAAATAAGTGATTTGGGATGTAGAGGAACAGGGGATTAATAGGGATGATGGGTTTAAGGTGAGGGAAGGAATCAACAAGGTGAAGGGGAAAATTAGTCTTTGGCACTAAAACACCAAAACACAACCCTAAGGAGCAGCTTTAATAAGAGGATAGGGTTTGTAGTTTAGCATTCAAGTTCTTCAACCAATCTTTGAAACCACATCCAAAACTGATCAATGGAAAATTACAAGACAATTTGACTTACTTGGAGTAGAGAAGCCAAGAAATTTGGGATTTCGTTGAAGGCAATGAGAAAACTGGAGTATCAGCCCAATGCGCCGCGCACCAACCCAATGTGCCGCGCCATAAATAATGCATTTTGCATGAGGCTTTTGGAGGCCTTCCCGGTGTCCAAATTGGGTGCATGATAGCTCGTTGGAAATCGTATTGAGGCTACTTTCCATCTCAACTGGAATATTTCAATTTGGATTTCATTTACCTTGCCAAAAATCAAATCTCCCAAGACTGGTCAAAATGTGCAAGATGAGGCTGCCTCAAGGTAGAGTGCTGTTGAAGTCAACTTTTGAAGGTCTTCCTCAACTCAAAATTGAGCTCATGATAACTCATTAGAAATATATTTGTGTCTAGTTATTATTTGACTCATCAATCAAGTCATTTGGCCAACCAAGCTAGGAGAAATCTTGATTTTCCCAAGGTCAGTTCAGAGGTGCATTCAATTCTCCTGAGGCAACGGTATTTTTGACATTTATCTAAAACCATGACACCTGTGTAAAAATTGAAAGAGGTTTTTCTTCCTTGGCCTGTTGGAAACAAAAACCTCTCTCAGTTTTCCAAAATTCATATTTTGTTGCTCAGAAACAGCATTTGAGTGAAATCTATCCCGATGTGTGGAATAAGGGATTTGTCGAAATGAAGCGAATTGAAGGGGATAAGTGGCTTCTAAATTCTTGAGAAAATTTTTGGAAGTAGGGAGGGATGTTAGGAAGTAGGAGAAAGTGGAATATCAGAAATTGAGTGAGGGGAAGGGGTCCAAAAGGGAAAAACACAGGCCTAGCCTAAAAAATTGCCAAGTTGTAGCAAGAAACTAGGGTTTGTGGAAAAATGAGGAATTTGGGGGATCTCAGTGATGGGAAGTGTTTAATAAAGTATATTAAGGATAGGGGAAGGTGTATGAACATCAGGATACAAGTTTTGCTGATGATTTTACCATCCAAGAGAAATTACCTTCAAAACCCTAGGAGAGGGAAATGAACCTTACCTAGGCACAACTGAAGCATGAACAAGGTGTAAAATGATCCAGTGGAACTTGACGTGATGATGAAAACCCTCTGATTGATGGTACACTCAGCTGAATGGTGACATGGACCGACATTTGGACAACTTTGAAAGGAGTGAAAAAAAACCCTAGACCTAATACCTAGTGACCAAATTTTACTTGAAGACTCACTGAAATGACAAAATTTGACCTTGACACCTTAAAATCACTTTGTAAGAGCATGTTTGATCATTGGAGGAAGGCTGCAAAGACTAACACTAACATGATATGTAAAAGAAAAGGAAGCCCTCTGAATGAGATGAGATCATTAGTTAGGTGTAACATTATGAACATTCACCATTTTTTGGTCATCTAACCTGTTACTATTAGATGGACCTAAGTACACCATGTAAGACCAATTTTATCCTAAGTAAAATTGCTTTCACTATGAAAAATAACTTAGTAAACCACATTTATTAAGTTGTTTATGGTCTAAACAGGAAACCCCATGAGGAAATATTAAATAAATATACATTTGTTTGATTTTCCTCAAAGAATAATTGTTAAACAATAGTTTAATTAATATTCTTGGTCATATTTAACCCAAAAAAGGAAAATTAATTAGATAAATTATTATTTATCTTATTATTTTCTAGGAATAATTATTTAAACCTTATTTAAATAATATTCCTTGTTAAATTTGACTAAATCGCTCATAAATAATTAAATAAATCATTATTTATTTGATTATTACTCAACTACATCCTTAAAATAATAAATAAATCATTTATTATTTACAAATAAAGGGGTTTGACCCAAGTCAAATTATTTTTCCCTCCAACAAATATAATAAAATATTCCATAAAACTTGGATCTAGATTTGGTTCATAATGTTTTAATTATGCATCAATATCTAGACTAAATCAATATTTTGTTATAAATAGAAGGGTTTTTCCATTCACTCACTACCTTTTGTTTCCTAAAGATCACTCTGGATCTATACTTTTGGTCTGACTTTGATCCACCATCATTGTCATATTTTGCTACCATTTTTCTTTTGAGCTCCCTTTTAGTTGCATTTTTCTCTGGGTTTTCTACGCCATCAAGAGAGAGGGATTTTAGATCTGAAGTGCTAAGGGCTTACAAGAACCCATCCCATTGAGGAAGACTTGTAACATCTTTATATGTTCTCCTCCCAGGTGTCACAAATACAAAAACTTCTTTAAAAGAATCTTGTCTTATCTATTGGATGCATGGAGCAACTCTTGCTTTTATTTATTGCTTAATATCTTTTAATGCATAGATCTAGATTTTGCAGCATTTATCTTGGTCAACTAATTGTAGATTTAAAGATATTGGCAGCCATATTTTATGTTAGGGTTTTTTCTTATGTGCGGCTAAAGTGATCCTTTTTTGTACACTTGCGATTATGATTCATACTAACAACTAGCGACTCCACTGGGGTTTACGATTACGACCTCTGTCGTTTTTCAGATCCCTACATATCTAGCTGCTTCAAACCCTAGGGATTCTCTTCAGCTTCTTGTTTTTCTTTTCTTGATGTGTTTTTAACCTATAAAACCCTAAAACATTGAAAATTCTAACTTTCATGTGTTTTCAGACCTATTGTGCAGGTGACAAGCATCAACCGCAGCTGAGATGACAAACTTTTCTGAAACCTGCTCCTGAGAGTGCCGGAAGTGTAGGTCGCACTTTTTGGGCCAAAACCTGTGACCTGAACCTCTACGGTGTATAAAATAGGCCAAAACCTGCAACCTTTGCATACAACAGGTCAGAAATTGCGACCTAGACTTTTGCGGGAATTTTTATGAGATTTTTCTGGGTTTGTCTACGCCTCTGTTCAGGGTTTTTTGGCCTCTGTCTCCACCCGTTTTGGACCTGTACTTGTTCTATTTTGCTCAAAAAAGTGGGAACCTAGTCTCCTAGGGCTTTAGTACCCTCCACCTTTTGTGGAAGGGTTTTAGCTGCTGTAGGTTGTCTGAAATTTAAGAGTGTTAAACCTTTTTTTCAGATTTGATACCTTACCTTCAGATCCACTTCAGATTGGCTATTTATCCATCCAAAACACCTCCTTTTTAGTTTTTTTTGGGTTTTCCTCTAGGGTCCCCTCCGCTTCCCTCCAGGTTATAGCCTTTCGCCACCTCATTTACAACAATTTTTCCTTGGATTTTTTGTTGTTTTTCTGCAGCTATTTCTAGCAGATCTCACCTTTAGATCCTTGTCCCTCCCAACTTTAGATCTATTGGCTATTTTGGTGTGTTTTAACTAGATTTTTCAACACCTTTAGACTAGTTGTTGAGAGGCTCGCCTCCTTGGGTTTAGTTTAATGCATAATTAGTTGTTTATTTTCTGTTATTTTAGTTTCATATACTATTATCTGTAGGTTTATTTATAGTTATACAATACACTTTTTCTTTTTCTCTACAAAAATCTGGGTTTAAAAATTAAAATTTAAAAAGTTTACACACACACCCTAAGTGAAGAAGAGCTTGGTTAACACCGCCAAGAAAAGGCTTTAACATTGAAATCAATTGATCCTGCACCTCTCTACCCTTGTTTCAACATTGTAATCAGTTGATCCTACACCTCTTCGCCCTTGTTGGTCTCTCTTCCCTTTGTGTCTTATTTTTGCCTTCACCATTGCACCACCAAGGCATTTATCCTGAAGAATTCTTGGCCTTCATCCTTAGTTTCTGGTAGGAATACTTGCTCATCCATGTAGGATTCTAGTTAGTCCTCCACCGAGTCTGCACTCCGACTCCTCTTCTGGTTCATTGGTTTCCCCTTCTGGTTCCACCCCTGGTTCTCCCCTTGTCACCTTCACCATGTCTGGTCCAGGACCTAATGCTGGTGGTAACCACATCCTGCTGGGAATACTACTAGTGGGACCATAACAGGAACTACCACAGCTGCTCCCTTGCTCCCCTATATGGCAAGCCTCAATCTTCCCTATTTTAACAAGTTGATCAATGACCCTATACACCATGACGCTATTTTTCCTGCTATGCCGACCAAGCTCCCTTCCAACATCCCCAAGTTTTAAAGCCTTGTTGGAGAAGATCATACAAATCATGTTCGATCTTTCCACATGTGATGTTCATCTAACTCCATTACCGATGACTCTGTTCATCTTCGGTTGTTCCAACGTACGCTTATTGGTGAAGCTTTTAAGTGGTATGTTGATCAGGCCTCATCCTCTCATACCACCTTTGTGACTCTTGCCTGGGATTTTTTTTTTTATTTCCAGCTTCCCCTTTGTTATGACATTGGTATCGAACTTTTGACTTCTTTTCGTCAATCATCTGCGACCCGCCTATCTGATCATGTCCAGGAATGGCGGAGAAGAAAGAGCCTATGTCAAGCCCCTACCTTCGAAGATTGTGTCGACATGGAATGGTTCCTTAGATCCATTTTTCCTACTATAGGAAAATATGTCGCATCGCATTTCCCTCAAACTGAAGAAGTCGCTCTCCAAATTGCGTTAAAATATGACTTGATCTACGCTCAGACGGGTTATGTTTATACCGTTCCACCTGATCTTCCTAGACCCAGTGGTGCCAACGCATCAGGGGCATATCATGCCATCGACAGTATCATTGGAGCTCTCTCTCACCCATACGCTCAGCCTCCCATGGGCTATGGTTTCCCTCAGGGAGGGGCCAACACCTCCTGCACTTTCCCCCCTCCCGATAGCATATATCCAAGATACGACATGCCTCATTCTTTTTCCCAACCTCATGTTTACCACAATGTTACCCAACCTCCTTATCATCTGTATCTGCAGCCTAGTGCTCTAGCTCCTCAAGCATTAGCACCACGACCTCCCTTTCCTTCTCAACCACTGCCCCCTTAGGGGCAGGTGTATGCACAGCAGGGCACGACTAATCCTCCTACTTCCAAAAATAACAGGAGAGGCACTCAAAATCAATTTTCCCCCAGTAATCTTAGACCTAATCCTAAAAATAATGCACCTAACACTGTTAACCGGCAATAGGGCACTCAACCCAAGTAGGATAGGCCTATTCGCACGAATAAGCCTTATTCTTGTTGTGGTGTTTATGTTCATTACACTCACGATTTTCCTCTTTTACCATAGATGCGACAGATGTGGGAGACTCAAGAAAAATTGCGAGGACAACAAGCCTCCCCTTCCATCCCTCCCAATGTTGCGCCTAGTCAGCCGGCTATGTTTACTAATCATTTCCCTCAGCAAGGATTTGTGGCTACCCAACCACCTAAAGGATAGGCGGCCACTCAACCCCCTCCATCTGGTACCTCCAACTACCAGATTCTCATGATGAACTTTGACCAATCGATAACCATAGATATCAACCTTCAGACTCAGTCCCGTCAGTACAACAAGCCTCCCACTACGTCTTTCCCTGAGCCCCCTTCTTCAGGTTCTACAAAGCCTCTTTCGACACCTAATGGTACTTTGCAGATCCCTTAGCCTAAGGCAGAGGTTCATACTAATATCCCCAAGGGACCATTATGACAAAACACTACTTCTGGAAAAGCTATCCATTTGTATAGTATAGTAGATGATTCGGTGCAATCTCCTGCTGCCATCTCAATGCTAGAACTCCTCTAGTCATGCCCTTTAGAACGAAAAGCTCTACTATCTGCTATGGGTGATGTAGATCATTCAGATGATCGATTGATCATAGTTGATGTTGACTGGTCATAACGTCCTCCTCTTCCTGCTTTTGTCACCTTGCAAATCTCAGTCAAGATCCGGAACGCCAACATTTTCCGTTGTATCATTGATGGGGGGCATCCACCTCTGTGATGTCTGCTTCAGTTTGTAAGCAACTCGGATAGCCTGAGTTGGCCCCTTCCACGATCACTCTTTGAGTGTGGGATGGCCATGCCTCCCATCCCATTGGCATATTCCACAATTTTCCTATTACTCTTGCAAGAAAGACTGTTTGCATTGACGTAGAAGTCATTGATGCCCCCTTAGATTACAAAATTCTATTAGGTTGTAGCTATACCTATGTGATGTCTACTATACCATCTGTGGTTCACCACAAGATGTCCTTTCCCCATAATGGAAAGATAGTGACCATAAACCAGTTTACATATTATGAATCGAAGTCTCAGACCTCCCCTGAGTCCATCATATCTTCGGTGGCCAATAAGCAAACCATCGATGCCTTGACCAGTGTCTCACCCAAAGTCTACAAAGACTCCTCTTTTCTTGGTACATTCCCTAGTCTTCCTCCTCCTCTTTTTGATCCTATCTCATCAAATGTTTGCATGATGCAATCGTCTCAGGCTTCCCTCAAGAGGCTTGCTTCGGCTAGTCAGCAGCCTCGCTCTCCTCAGCCTACTCCTAGCCCTTCGATTCAACCTTCTGGACCTCCTCCTCCTGGCCCTTCACCTATAGCTAATATCCATGAGCCTCTCTACCCTCCTGGAACGATTCCTCCAGGCCTTAACCATCTCGGAGCTATCCCGCCTGGCCATTACCCCTCCGGTCAGATACCATTCCTAGCTCCCCCTCCTGGAGTGTTCTTAGTACCTGTCATGGATACCCTATCTCTTCCCAACCTGACCCTGGGGATTCCTGTCTACTACCTCGATCCTCCAGCTGTTACCCCACCTAGTCTACCTAAACCTTATATTTCTTTGACCTTGGTTCAACCGGTCCCCATGACTTCTCCCGCTGCTACAGTGCCTCAGCCACCTCAACAGGAACCTTCTCCTGTTGTGACAGCTTCGGGTAAAAATGGCAAAGCTCGCAAGAGGGCATCAAAAGAAAAGGCTGCCCCAACTGACCCTGCTCCTTTTCCGCCTCCAAATACTTGTGCTTTGTGTGATGTCATCGTTCATGCCACCCATACCTGTCCTGAGTTACCTCGTACCAAGACGATATTAAATGTTGCATTCCCTAATTTTAAGGTCCCTGAAGCCTATGTTTCTTCCTCGACTACAACCAATAACCCTAAGACTATTCACACCAACCAACCTTGTGCTTTGTGTGATCTCCATTGACATTACTCCCACCATTTTCCCTGCCTTACGCATTACCGCGCCTCTTTAGAGGTAGTTCGGGAGTATGAGGATGAACTGAACCAATCCACCTCTCCCATCCTTGTGCAGTATGCTGCAAGCTAGCTTGAGGATTTAATTGTTCCCATTGGCATTCCCCCTCTTGATGTTGAGATGGCGGAGCCTATGGCCACTATCCTCTACCTACCATCATTCATGAGACCCTCGGTGGAACCTCCCTATGAGACTTCCCCTTTTGTTTTGCTTGACCTCCCTTCAGCGATCACCCTGGGCTCAACATCAGTGGATACCTTATCTGCTTGTTCTTCTTTCATACAACATGATGATGCACATGTCAACATTTCTTCTCATGATGATGATTCAAGTAGCTTTGCCACGTCATGTGGTCTCCCTTCCTCCAATCACTTCATATTCTATTGTGATGATGACATTATGGAAGCCTTGTCCACCCCTGAATTAATCTTTCCCGCCCATAAGTGAGATGGCACCATTCATGTCTACGGTGAATTTCATGGCCTAAGCACAAGCTACACCTCCAGTAGCTCCCACACACCACCTAACTGTTGGCGTGTGAGTAGTAGCCATCCTACCTAGATCACTCCCTCTCGCAATGTTTGCTCGATTTCTACTTTGTGCTCAGGTTGCTAGCATTGTTCATCATCCTCCCATTTATTATCTTGTAGCACCTTTCAAATGGACCTCCCATCCACACCTTATATCGATTATGCCAATGGTGTAGGTTGCTACTCCTGGAATCTAGCCTCGACAGGTTGGGCCATTTTTACTCCCTTACATTAGCTTGTTCTATCGAATGATGTATGCATTGGTACTGCCACCAATAATCAGGCCAAATATGATGCAGTGCAAGGCTTGTCAGCTGATGCCATTTCCTTCGCATCCTCCACCTTCATGTTCATTTAGATTCCCTGCTTCTTGTCATGCAATTGAATGGTGTATATCGTGTGCACAATCCTTTCCTTTTTAGAATATATTTATTAGTGAAGCTTTTGATGCGAGAATGTAATATTCCAAATTTTCCCTTCAATAAATTGGAATATTAATTTTTGCTATTTTCACTTAGGAGTTGAATAATTGGGTGAGAAGGCCCATTCATAATAAAAACATGGATAAAATCCCTCTAGTATGGAAAGGGGTCAGCCTTATAACTAGATTTCACACCCTCATGTGTGAAAAGAGACTTTTGCAAAGAGGCTAGGTCAAGTTTGACCAAGTCAAACAACACAGAGGTATGAGGTGGAAAGCACGCTATGGGACAACGCAGAGAAAGAGGAGGGAATATTCCTTGAATGAGGAAACCCTAATAGAGTGGGACCCATGGAGAGGGAGCTCTCATGTGTTTAAAAGGAGGTAAAGGCATCCATTTTTACTCATGCATGTGATTATAGATTTCTTGTCTATTTAGACTCTTGGCATTCTCTAGCTGTTCAGCTGAGTTTCTGTGCTGCTTAGCACAAGGATTACCTGCTTAGGAATCCTTCTCCTTTCTTGAGAAGAATCTTGAAGGATTTGTATAGATTTGCCTCACATCTAGGCTTGAGGCCAAGCATCCTCCTCCAGGACAGTGTTATTGCTGCAGCAGCATAATTCTGTGTTGCAGGGTGTTGCAGTGAGGGATTACAACACCTCTTCCATCACTTTTTTTTTAGAGGGAGAGTCTTTATTTCCTTTGGAGGATCATTTTGGAAGCCATTGGAGCTTATTTTAGATTTTGGCACTTGGAAAAATCATTCTATTCCACCTACAATGCAGTTACCCTCTTAGACTGCGTTATTTTCAGAGTGCACTTGGAGTGAGGGATTGTAGTGTTGATTGGAGGGTGAGATATCAAGTCTAAGGATCAGCCTTCCACTTACGAGAACCATTGGAAGGGGTATACTTCAGATTGTTCATCATCTTCAGCCTTCTCTATTCAGTTCTAGATTTTAGTTGCAGCTGCTACCCAGCAACTTCGGCATTCTTGCCATTTTGTATATTTCAGCCAATCCTTTGAAGGATTGATGTATTATTATTTCTAAGGGTTAGAGCTTTGCTCCACTATTGTATTTGAGCCATATATTGTCATATTCTTGTATTGACATCATTTTGCAGCAGTACTCCATAATATACTACGCTGTCATAGCCAAGGGTTTCATATATGGAGCAAGTTTTCTTCATTTCCATGTACATGTCTTGTTGAGGCTTGCAATGCCTTTCTTGAGTGGATGTTTCCTCAAGAACTTGTATCTTATTTGCTGCTATAACATTATTTGTTGGCTATCTATATCTTCTTGTCTTACAACTCATAAAATAACGTTGTTGATCTATTGTATGTTCATGCATTAGTTTTAGTCCCTTAATTGGGCACTTTTTGAGGACATCTAACTGTGGGAGATATGTTTAACCCACTTAGAAGGATTTCTTTGGAGCCTGTTGAAGTATAAAAGGTATATTTTTAGCACCTATTTATCTCACATTAATTATCAATCCAAGAATGAATTTTTATTTCAAGAGTGTACTCAGTCTGAGGAAACAATTTATCCAAGAGTAATGCTCTTCAATATGTAGTAAAATGTTCTAAATGCAAGAGTAAATGGATGCTTGAAAAAGAAATCTAACTACAACAACATAAACTCAAATGCTCTAAAATCCAACTATTCACTCAGCAAACATCAATCGAGGATACAGTAGCAATAACTCATTCCTCTAGAAATTGATGCAATTGAAATCAAACTGGAACAAGACAATCAATCTGGGAATGAGGAAGAAATAACCAATGTTCTCTACAGTTGACAGTCCTGCTTTAAAGAAATTAAAATGAAATATAAATTGAACTAAAGCTGCTATTGAAAGTAAACTAGGAAAACTCTTTAAAAGAAAACTCTTTGCAATTAATCAATAGAAATGAATAGCAAAGTAAATGGACAGCAAACTGTAATTAAAGGATTAAACAACGAATCCTATTTAATAAATCTGAACAACAAACTCTAATTAATGCAGTCGAATAACCAATCCTATTTAACAATAATCTGTAATGAATATCAATCAAACGGAATAGAAAATGGAATGAAACCATAATGTAAATAGAACAACGAAGCTCTATTAAAGTATTAACAAGATAAATTATACAGTGTTGAGATTCTTGTTAAGTAAAAGAACAGCAACGCGATTCATTAATATAACACACTGATATCAAAGCAATTAAACAGTAAACGGATTAACTTGCAAACTGTAATAAAAGTTGTTGGCCGGATAAATCATTCTTGCGGACAATACCGATCTCCCTAGTACTAAAAGTATCTAGCAACAAACAACCAAATAGAATAATCTTTCTCTAAGCATATACGATCTATGAAAAGCTCTATAGAGGTGTTAAGGACTTACCGTTTGTCCAATGCTTGTTTGAAGTCGTTATTGTCCCTCGCGCGCTTGAAGGAGTTTTCCTTGTAAACCTGCAGTCACAAACAAGCAAAATATTACATAGCACCTGTATAGAAATCATCATAAACCATGCTTATCATAGTGATCAAGGAATCTATGAAATAAACCATTGATTGAAAGCTTATTAAGAAAAATGAGTATATTTGTATTAATTTCAAAAGAAGAAAATCCTTACAACCTGAGCCTTGATGTTGCACAGGAGTTTCTGGGGTTCGAAGCAGGAATCTCCTTTACTTTGATAAGCTCTGCACTCCTCCAACCAAGACTAATAGAGGTATCTAATATCTCCTCATAAAAGTCTTAATCAACTGAGTCTGAATCTCAACAACACTTAACTTCAAATATTCTTTAGCTTCAACTCCCTTTGAGGCTACCCAATGCCTCTTTTTATAGTGGAAAAGAAGAGGTTTTTTGTTCCAAGTATGAATGGATAGAATCCTCCTTCAAAGGGATAAGCTCCTCACATCAAGGGGTTAGCTCCATAAGGTAAGGGATTCATGCACCTTACAAGAGCGGTTCTGCCACTGCAAAATCCATTCTAGAAGCTTCCAGAATTTACTTTAATTGAGCTTTTTGGAATTTACTTGCGCCTTTTAATCTTACAGGGGTCCGCACCTATAAAAAAGATAAAGTGTGTTCAGGTACACAGGATAGCTGAACATTGGGTGCGGGGCTACAGGCAAGATAGCCAGAAAGTGCGATACCAAAGTTTAGGAGACTTTTAGGAGCTTTTTCTGATTTTCAAGGCTTGACATGAGGAACTAATATGTTTAGACTTGCAAAGGAAGAAGTATGAGTGATAATGAGCTCATACAATTAGCAGAATGTCAAGGTGACAATTTTTTGTGTAACAAAAGCAAATATGAACTATCTCACAACAATAATGAAAAGGTAGAGATACAAACAATGGATCGATCCACCAGGGCCGAGAGCTCAACCACTGGTGAAACGCTGCTGAGCTACTGCAGAACTAAGAAGTTAAACGACAACACGTTATTGTATTAATCATGCATAACAACATTTACAAACAGTCGATCTATATTTAATCAATGAGAGTCGATGAGGAATTGTATAATTACAACAAGAAATCTCTCCATCTCTCATCCATCCTCCATCGTTTCCCAATACATAATACATGCTCTCCTTTTATAATCAGAAAGAGGAGAAATAAAATAGAAAATATGATCTCTCATAACAATATTGGATTGTTCCTAACCAATTGATCAACAAGAAAATAGATTTCCATCCATCTTTCAACAAGAGCAAGTCGAATTTGGATTTGCAGCTGAGATAATTTGGAGGACAGCCGCAACAACAAATCTGAGAAAATAATGCTCAAAAAACCTTGTGTTTCTCTCAACACAGGCCAAATTTGGGCAAATCGTTCCTAAATAAAGTTAATTTGGTCTGTTTTGGACAAAACCCATGTTCCATATTTTCCAGATTCTTCTTCAATTATCCAGAATCTCAACCGTAAAACTGTCACTTCTTACTCCAGTGAATTTCTGAGTTGGAATATTTGATGATGATTTGGAGATCAATTCTGTAATCTAGGAAATATCTTGGAGGCGAAAATGGTGACTGCTGTTGCAAAATATATTAATAAACCATCATTGATAAAATTATGCATAATAATCATCCATTTATTAAAAATAAAGGAGAAGAAATAATATTCATCCACAAGAGCATAAATCATTATAAAATGGATTTATATAATAAATTATAATAGATGACATGATAAAGAAGAGTAAAAATGGATGGAATAAGTGTTAAAAAGTGGTCGTATTCACGGCCCAACATACCCCCAAACTGAATATATTGCATGTCCTCATGCAAACCAGAACTGAATATATTACATGTCCTCATGCAACCCAAAGACGAAACGCATGTGTTAACCAAGAAAAAATTGTTCATCCCAACTCATGAAATGGATGGAACAAATGAATTTTTCCTCAAATAATGAATATTCAATTTTAGCAATCTTGATAAAGGCATAACAATTTTTATAGTTGACGTTCAACTATATGTATATGAAGTTGTAGAAAAATGTGGCATAAGTAACAACAAACTTCATTTACCATTTTCTCAAAAATCAGATCGTTTTGATGCACGGATCATGAGATATAAACAAAATGTTTATATGTGATAGTGCATAATTTTTGAAAATTTATGAACTAATTTAGCGTGAAATTATCTGGGTTTGTGTATTTTAATGATACCTCTTTGTTATCCATAAATCACAAAAATTCAGTTCATAGTTTTAAATATATATGCAAATCAATTTCTGCACTATATAAAAATGAAATTGTATGCCTTAAATGAGAAAGAGAGTAGAAAACATCCATGCCTTAACAATTCCCCCCCCCCCCCCCCCAAACTGAAGAATTAGCATGTCCTCATGCAACGATAGAAGACAAAGAGAGGTGGTTGCTACAATATGTTGAAATCTATGCTTGGTGTAAAACAACATGGAATAAGGGAGGTGTTGACAATGAATAAGAATATCAATGGATGATAAAGAATATTACTGACATGGTCATAAGAAAGAAATGAATGAAATCAACACTCCCCCAAACTGAAAGATGAGACGTGTCTAAAAAAATGGGAAGTGGTAAAGATGTGGAATGTATGATGATAAATAATTCTCAATGGATTCTCATGAAATTCTCCTAAATTCATAATAAATCAGAAAATTATGATATTTTGCCTCAAGTGTTACCTCTGAAAAAATGTGGAAGGACATGTAGAGACTGGCCTTTTTTGAAGCTGATGTAGGTTGAGCAGATACTTCAAGTGATGCAAAAGGTGGAAGCCATGCAAGCACATCATGTCTAAAGAATTGTGCATGTTTGCAAGTTGCGTGAGTCTTTTTTGTTAGTTGCAATAGTGTGGTCTTGCTGCGAATAGAATTGTCCCCCATACTTGTTGTTCTCCTATAAAAAAATCATGAATCTGTATGCAATTTTCTTGAATCCACAGTTTTAGTTTTGAATGGCAACAGATGCATGCAAAAATTTTAAAAGGTATCTTTATAACACCGATAAAAGGTATATTTTTAACACCTATTTATCTCACATTAATTATCAATCCAAGAATGAATTTTTATTTTAAGAGTGTACTCAGTCTGAGGTAGCAATTTATCCAAGAGTAATGCTCTTCAATATGTAGTACAGTGTTCTAAATGCAAGAGTAAATGAATGCTTGAAAAATAAATCTAACTACAACAACATAAACTCAAATGCTCTGAAATCCAACTATTCACTAAGCAAACATCAATCGAGGATATAGTAGCAATAACTCATTCCTCTAGAAATTGATGCAATTTAAATCAAACTGGAACAAGACAATCAATCTAGGAACGAGGAAGCAATAACCAATGTTCTCTACAGTTGACAATCCTGCTTTAAAGCAATTAAAAGGAAATAGAAATTGAACTAAAGCTGCTATTGAAAGTAAACTAGGAAAACTCTTTAAAAGAAAACTCTTTGCAATTAATCAACATAAATGAACAACAAAGTAAATGGACAGCAAACTGTAATTAAAGGAATTAAACAACGAATCCTATTTAATAAATCTAAACAACAAACTCTAATTAATGGAATTGAATAACCAATCCTATTGAACAATAATCTGTAATGAATATCAATCAAACAAAATAGTAAGTGGAATGAAACCATAATGGAAATAGAACAGCGAAGCTCTATTAAGGTATTAACAAGATAAATTATACAGTGTTGAGATTCTTGTTAAATAAAAGAACAACAATGCGATTCGTTAATATAACACACTGATATCAAAGCAATTAAACAGAAAATCGATTAACTTGCAAACTGTAATAAAAGAAAATATGAACTATCTCAAAACAATAATGAAAAGGTAGAGATACAAATAGTGGATCGATCCACCAGGGCCAGGCCCTCAACCGCCGGTGAAACGCCGCTGAGCTACTGCAGAAATAACAAGTTAAACGAAAACACGTTCTTGTATTAATCATGCATAACAACATTTACAAACAGTCGATCTCTGTTTAATCAATGAGAGTCGATGAGGAATTGTATAATTACAACAAGAAATCTCTCCATCTCTCATCCATCCTCCATCGTTTCCCAATACATAATACATTCTCTCCTTTTATAATCAGAAAGAGGAGAAATAAAATAGCAAATATGATCTCTCATAACAATATTGGATTGTTCCTAACCAATTTATAAACAAGAAAATATATTTCCATCCATCTTTCAACAAGAGCAAGTCGAATTTGGATTTGCAGCTGAGATAATTTGGAGGACGGCTGCAACAACAAATCTAAGAAAATCATGCTCAAAGAACCTTGTGTTTCTCTCAATACAGGCCGAATTTGGGCAAACCATTCTTTAAAAAGGTTAACTTGGTCCGTTCTGGACAAAACCCATGTTCCGGATTTTCCAGATTCTTCTTCATTTTCCCAGAATCTCAACCGCAAAACTGTCACTTCTTATTCCAACGAATTTCTGAGTTGGAATATTTGATGATGATTTTGAGATCAATTCTGCAATCTAGGAAATATGTTGGAGGCTAAAATGGTGAGTGCTATTACAAAATATATTAATAAACCATCATTGATAAAATTATGCGTAATAATCATCCATTTATTAAAAATAAAGGAAAAGAAATAATATTCATCCATAAGAGCATAAATCATTATAAAATGGATTTATATAATAAATTATAATAAATGTCATGATAAAGAAGAGTAAAAATTGATGAAATAAGTGTTAAAAAGTGGTTGTATTCACGGCCCAATAGAGCCTCCTCTTGGATTTAGCACTTAGACACATTTTTCTAAGGGATCCAGGTCTTTGTTTCAATTCCTGTAGCAGCCATTACTGGAAAATGCGTTTTCCAGTCATGCCTTGCTAGCTATTCCAGATTTGGAATATTACAGTGGTATCAAAGCAACTTTCTTGGCTCAACCTGTGAGTCTTAGCCCAAGAAGATTAGAATGATGAAGAAGATGAGATTACTCTCATCAGTATTTAGATCCCGAGCGAACCTCTCCAAGGAGTTCAAGAAGATTGAAGAAGAAGAAGAATAAGAGGAAGGACTATGCACTTCCTATTCTCATCAGGTAGAAGACAAGCATGAAGGACACTTAGATTATCAGATTCTAAGTGATTACCTTGTTGAGTACA
Source organism: Pinus albicaulis (assembly GCA_034641835.2). Lineage (NCBI taxonomy): Eukaryota > Viridiplantae > Streptophyta > Pinopsida > Pinales > Pinaceae > Pinus > Pinus albicaulis. The sequence goes on along the minus strand of CM076578.1, from coordinate 1,747,855,423 downwards.
GATCTCAACCTAGAGCCTTCAAGGAGACTCTAGACTTTCCTCATTTCATCCAGTTGAAGGAAGAGAAGAGACCCTATAGCAGAAGAGAAATCAAAGGCAATAGATTTATGTTGTCTACTTTTTGTGGGTTATCCACAGCAATAAATTGGGTGAGAAAGTTGGAGGCATTTTTCCTACTGCATCCCATAGCAGGGAAAGAAGTTGTTGAAATCTGAGGACTGCACTTGGAGAGTGAAGCCTATGTTTGGTGGAGAAGCCACTTGAGCCATGCAAGGGTGAAATCTTTTGCAGAGTTCACTCAAAGGTTGATCAAAACCTTTAATGGAGAAAGAACAAAGGAAGAGAAGCTCACACCACCATTTGAGGAGCCTTGTGATAACGTTGTCACACTCATGGAGGAGTAGCAACATGCATCAATAGTTGGGGTGGCCAACACTTTGGAGGAAGGAACTCTTACAGCCCTACAAGAAGTTCCCAAACATCATCAAGGTATGAAAAGAATTCCACAATATATTTTTGCAACAAATTCTTTTGATAATTGTGGAGATTTACTTTTACATGACCAAGGGTCAAATTCCATTGCTACTATAGAGAAAATTGGTTGCACTATGCTGTGAAACATGGAAACATTCAAGGAAGAAGAAAACCATCATTCTCATGAGCCATTGTTGGATTGTTCATCACACTTGAGGTTGAGGTTTGAAGACTTGAAGGAAGATAGTAGACATCTTGGAGTGAGAAATCCTTTCTCCTTTCAATATGACACTCTCTCAGTGAGCTCCTCTCAGCTCAAAGAGGAACTTCTACTTTCAGCAGATCCAAGACCTTATTGGTTTTGGAAGACTATTGTTGAGAGGGAGGTCTCAAGGAGAGATTTCATTAGGGGTGCACTTCAACACACCATGGAGTGCAATGATTTTATTCCTTTCTCACAGGAGCATATAGAAGATGGAGGACATCTTAGGATGGATAACATCTCTCATGCTTGTGTTGGAAATTCCTGGAGCCATGCACATCACGATGGGAGGTTTTTTCCTACCATATATTTGGGTCCTTATAGGGTCTCATTGATCCATGACAAGATTGCATTTCAAGATCCCGTGAAGCACAAAGACAGAGATTTGTTTTGGGAGAATGGTAGCCCTCATGGGAGGAGTACCGAGATGAAGAAAAGGAGAAGACATCCATAGGTGATTGAGTGGATTTGGTTGATAAGAAAGGAGCTTGGAGGCTACTTGAAAATTTATGATACCGGGTAGTAGGAGGCTTGGCTGCGCTAGTTACTCTTGAAGGATTTTGGCCATCACTTGGCATACACTCTTCCTAAGAGTAGGGGGATGGAGGAAGATTGCAGGATACTTACATCATTGGGAAGCATAGAGTATGGGTGCATGGTGTTGATGTGATACTCATATCATTAATTTTTCCTTCATCACGTGAGTTTTATGATGAAAGTATGGGGAGGCAGCAAATTATGTTGTTGCTTGGATTTTTCTTGGGAGAGTAGGAACAAATTTTCTCTCACACTTTGCATGATGTTGCAGGAGGAGGATATGGAATTATCTCCTTGGCTTTAGATGATAGAGAGGTACTTCCACCTTGGGAGGAACTTCTTATATATTGAAAAATTATGGGAGATATCTTTGACAAGGAGCATGTTAAAGAACAGAGCTTGGTATTGACAGGAGCTTATTTGCATGAGCTCATAGTCCTGTCACTTTGGAGCAGAGACTTATGGATGAGGTGTCCCCAAGATCACTTCATATTGTATGCACTTGGTGAACAAGGAGGAGGTGATGATGATAGAGTGGTGGATAGAGGCATCTATCACTATGACATATTCTTCTTAAATTGGGTTTCCAAGCATGAGGAGGATTATCTTCTTGCAGCACATGGTTCATTCATCTTCATAGCCTGCCAAAACACTATGCAGAACTCACTCATGGATCCATGTACCATTTCACTTCTGGCATATGGTAAGAAGTTTGTTTATACATTCATTAATTTGCATGCTCTTACCATTACTATGCAGTGCATTGCTTCACAAGAGGGCAAGCTTTTCATATTGCTTCATGTTCATAGTTGGGCCAATCTATATGATGGAGGCAGCCATATTTTATGTGGCCTTGGGAAAATTTTCTATCATCACATGTATGTTCAGTTTTTGCACTCAAAAATGTATCATATGAAGACATGCATGATTAACCATGTAAAAAGAAACATTTGTCCTTGTACTTTTCTCAAGCAGCAGCTTGTAAAACTGCGTTGTGCACACCTAGGAGACTGTTGGTATCTTCAAGCACCACATGAAACCATCATTATTTCCTTCATTCTTGTACTGATCATGTCTTCACTTGCTGATATGGGTTATATTCTTATTGAGAGCATGATTGGGAGGTTGACACATGAGTTGGATGTGTCCTTGAGGGGAGAAAACTCCCACATTTTCTGCACTACATGTTCTAATGGGAGGATGACAGGAGATATGGCCACCACAATCACATGTTTTTTATCTTTTGAGGTGGGCCATGAGATTGATATTCATCGATTGTATAATCATAGGCAAGTATTGGATCATGTATTATTGACACATTCAGCCATTACTATCCATTAGTAGATGTAATGGATTTTGTACATCACTTGCCATGTTACTTTCTGATGTTGCAGTGGATGAGACTACGCTGTATCCTTCTGAGCTATTGTTTGTATCATGCATTATCCTATAAAATTGCAGCAAAATTCTCATTGGGATACTCTATGATGATATTTTCCTATTCATCATGGATGAAACATTTTGGGCCAGCTTGTTCTTTATTGTTGGAGGAGAACTCTTTGGAGGATTGTTCTTCACATTGCCATTTGGAGGCAATAATTTTGCAGCCCAGGATCAGCACACACTCGACACTTATCATGAGTGGAGAGAAGGACAGCTTGGGGTAAGCTATGATGCTTACCATGTTCATATTTTTAGCCCACCTTCATTTCCGGAGCTTGAGGTGGAAGGAGATTTTCAGGAGTTGCCATGTTGGGAGGTGACTCATTTTGTTTGGATGATTGCTTAGGGATGGAGGATCCACATGGGGAAGATTTTCCTCATCATATTTCAGACTCCATGCCTTGGGTGGATACTTCCCAGTTCTATCCTTGCAGTTGCTTGAGGACAAGAAACATTTGGGAGGGGAGGACTGTAATATTCCAAATTTTCCCTTCAATAAATTGGAATATTAATTTCTACTATTTTCACTTAGGAGTTGAATAATTGGGTGAGAAGGCCCATTCATAATAAAAACATGGATAAAATCCATCTAGTATGGAAAGAGATCAGCCTTGGAACTAGATTTCACACCCTCATGTGAAAGGAAACTTTTGCAAAGAGGCTAGGTCAAGTTTGACCAAGTCAAACAACACAAAGGTATGAGGTGGAAAGCACCCTATGGGACAGTGCAGAGAAAGAGGAGGGAATATTCCTTGAATGAGTAAACCCTAATAGAGTGGGACCCATGGAGAGGGAGCTCTCATGTGTTTAAAAGGAGGGCAAGGTAGCCATTGTTACTTAGGCATATGATTATAGATTTCTTGTCTGTGTAGACTCTTGGCATTCTCCAGCTGTTCAGATGAGTTGTTGTGCTGCTTAGCACAAGGATTACCTGCTTAGGAATCCTTCTCCTTTCTTGAGAAGCCTCTTGAAGGAGTTTTACATATTTTCCTCACAACTAGACTTGAGGCCAAGCATCCTCCTCCAGGACAACGTTATTGCTACAGCAGCATAATTTTGTGTTGCAGGGTGTTGTAGTGAGGGATTACAACACCTCTTCCATCACTTTTTTTTTAGAGTGAGAGTCTTTATTTCCTTTGGAGGATAATTTTGGAAGCCGTTGGAGCTTATTGCAGATTTTTTCACTTGGCCAAATCATTCTATTCCACCTACAACACAGTTACCCTCTTAGACTGCGTTATTTTTAGAGTGCACTTGTAGTGAGGGATTGTAGTGTTGATTGGAGGGTGAGATCTCAAGTGTAAGGATCAGCCTTCCAATTAGGAGATCCATTGGAGGGGGTCTAATTTAGATTTACCATCATCTTCAGCCTTCTCTATTCAGTTCCATATTTGAGTTGCGGCTACTACCCAACAACTCTGACATTTTTTCCATTTTGTATATTTCAGCCAATCCTTCGGAGGATTGATGTATTATTGTTTCTAAGGGTTAGAGCTTTTCTCCCCTATTTTATTTGAGCCATATATTGTCATATTCATGTATTGAATTCATTTTTCAGTATTAATCCATAATAGACTGCGCTGTCATAGCCAAAGGTTTCATATATGGAGCAGTGTTTCTTAATTTCCATGTACATGTCTTGTTGAGGCTTGCATTGCCTTTCTTGAGTGGATGTTTCCTCAAGAACTTGTAGTTTATTTTCTTCTATAACATTATTTTTTGGCTATCTATATATTCTTGTCTCGCAACTCATAAAATAATGTTGTTGATCTATTGTATGTTCATGCATTAGTTTCAGTCCCTTCATTCGGCACTTTTTGAGGACATCTAAGTGTGGGAGATCTGTTTAACCCACTTAGAAGGATTTCTTTGGAGCCTCCTCTTGGATTTAGCACTTAGACACATTTTTCTAAGGGATGCAGGTCTTGGTTTCAATTCTTGCAGCAACCATTACTGGAAAATGCGTTTTCCACTCTTGCCTTGCTAGCTGTTCCAGATTTGGAAGATTACAGTGAATTTGAAATCATTACATTCATTCATGTACCTAGAGCACAAAATCACTATGTAGATAGCATTGAAAATGTATTCTATATTGGCATTTAGCACATGCATTTAACACAAGACAATAGAATAAAACCATTAAGATGATACATATCCATAATATGTGTCGTATAAAATGTTTTAGAGTCCATTAAATCTGATACATATGACATGCCCATAGCATGTTACAAAAATCAAAACTAGGGGCCCAACCTGCCCCTACACCTAATCACTATCTGGAGGATACCGAGCCAATGGCTCTGCTCTTGCAGCTCGTAGATTGCACATCCCCTATCCGGCCATCGCCATGCGCCGCATGACCCCTCGCCACTCCGAGGGTAGACCAATACATGACTCTATGTATTGGTCATCTAAGTCCTACTAGCTGCACTCTGAAACATCAGTCAGAAGCCTCTCACATATATGATGGATGTCCTCCAGGAGGGCTACTTCATCCTCATTTTTTGGTGCTCTCGATCCACTAGGTCTTGTAGTACCTACTACTGCAGGATGTCCCATATACCCTGCCACTTTTACCGGTGCTGTATCTGCATACCAAAAAGTGAAAGAATCAGTACCATTTAAAATATTTTGAAACTTTACAATGCACATAAAATATTAGCAACTTTACCCTTACCATCATGTCCCCACACTCAACCAGGCGGTAGAGGAAAGTCCAGGTCCCCACGATAACTCATCCCACTATAGGGAGAGTTGTCTATGTACAATGGCATCTGATCCCAATGACCAAAGAACTCAGGTCATAACACCCATCCGACCACCCCACCTCCTCCTTTGTATAGTAGTCGGCCCCACCGGTGCATCCTGGGCTCCCTCAGACCACCATCCTAGAGCTTTATGTGAGGTCAAAGTGTTGGGATCTTCTCAAAGAAGAGAGAGAAAAACACTGTCCCATATGCGCAGTCATGTTTCACTTGCCACTTGCATAGTGACAACTGTTGTTTCAACAAATACAACATCATCTGGGCCCACCCATAGTAGGTCCCACTCAGCACACTCTCCACAAGCATCATCTACCCTCTAGTGATTTGGTGGAGTGCCTGGTTGCCCAGGATCCGCAGCACCGCTGTGGCCGCAACACATTTCTCTAACCTCTCTATATCCCCTATGGGTATCCTGTCCCCTTGACATGGAGACTTGGTTAAAAATGGAGCTCTAAAAAATCCATGATGTTCTACCCTCACGGTAACACTGGCTGAGTATTCCCCACCATCCCTAGTGGTGGGAGACCAGTCAGAAAATATATATCCTAGACTCTCAACTCGATCCAGTGCCCCTGCACTATAAATACCTCATGGTTCGGATCCCAATAGCTGACAATCCGGGCCAACAAGGGCTCCCCAACTCTCATCAAAGGGTTCTCCACAAACTTTAGAACCCCAAACCAGGCTAATGCACTGTGGACACCCTGATCCTCTCAGATCTCTGACCGTAATGTGTCTAGGTCTCTCTCTCTCTAGTTGATCCATAATTCTACCATATCTACACAAAACCATCATGTTTGTCAGTGTACAAATAGGAAATACTATATCCAAACATCAAAACCCAGTTCTCAGCCAAAAAACAGCACAGAAAAACCCCTCTCTATCAGGTCACACTTTTTAGGCCTAATCTTGGGATAGGCTGTAGTTTTCTGCCCAAAACCTGCAACCCAGGTAGTATTTTTTTCCCCAAAAAGCGTGACCCAGTCGTGAAGAGGAGCAGGGGTTTGTTCCTGAGCTATGGGAACCTAAAATGAACTTTCAATCCATTGAAATGAAAGAGTAGGGTTAGGCCTCTTACCTGCAACTGAAAGATCTCAATTCCAATAGTCAGTTTGTCTGATACGATCACCGAAAGATTTAGGGCCTTCTGTCCTCTCTACATTCACCACAACTCCACTTGCAAATGAGTGAATTTGGAGGGAAAATGCCTTATTAAAAGAGAAACCCATGATTTTTCTTTCGATTGTTGCGGCCAAACTATAGCTCAGTTTGACAAACCATCTATACCATTGGAAAGCTCTCATCGAGACCTCAAATGGGTATCTGTTAGTTTTTCGTTATTTGATACTTCACCAAGACACATTTTGTCCAAGAAGGGTCACTTCACCACTCCTCAAAATCGAATTTCTTCACTTGCAACACTTGTAATTGGGGTACCATTTTGCCTCCATACTTGTCCATGCTCGTGTTGATTTTCGTCGTGAGTAACCATCTTGTACTCATGTTTTTCTAGTCCCCATTGGACCTTTTCTATGTGGAAACATCATCAAATTTCCCTTCTTTAGAGCATCCGAGTTGAGCCATCATTGCATCCATAGAATCTATCCCGAGTTCCTTTGTATCCTGCTATAGTCCTCCATCCTTCATTGTTTGGTTCCTCTCTCGTGTCGTACATTATGGTCTTCAGTCCTACTGTCCCCTATCCCCTTTGATATTGTGTCAGTCGCTGCCAGGTCATCCATGCCCTTTATGCTCTAACAAGGGAAGTCGTTCATCCACTATGCAGTACCCCCCATTTCATCATCATCCCTGGTGTCAGTCTGTCAGTCCCTCTACTATTTTCTCTCATTCCTTAGTTGAGGATCCCTTATTGCCTCACCTATGGTGAACCTCCTTCTATCAACATCAGATCATTCATTCCAGAAGACAGGTCTAGAGGGCGGTGTACCTTGGTTCTAGCTTCCACTCTTGTTCGGTGCCTCGGATCAGGCAAAGGGACTCCTTATCGCCCTTTGAATTGATTGTTTCTCAACTCCATCTCCTTATAGCATGATTGAGATCCATATACTTGATGGTTCAGTGATGCAACAGCTGATACCGATGATTCTCGGGTGTGTGTGAGATTTTTTTAGACCTCATGAGGGGGTGGCCCTTCAGGTAGCCCCCGACATGCCTAGATGATTTCTTCAGTACAACCTTTGATGCAGCTCCATAGATTTGATGATGTCAGCCTCAGCCGCGTGCAGTGCCTTTTAGTTTGCATGTATCGGTCATATTTTCAGAGCCCTTTCCTATTTACATGGGCACTTTGGTTGTACTTATATCTCATATAATCAGATATTAATGTATCATTCCTGGCTGTTATCCCTGGCACAATATGTATGTGGGGTTTACTATCATGTTTTTACCTGGCTCAAGTTTATGTCAACATGTACTATATTGTTTAGTCCCTTGTTTACTGGACGCATTATTCTTTGTACCTTGTCTTGGCAAGTATAGGTATGCCTCCCCTGTTGCCTATAGCTCAGGTACTCACTCATAAAAGATACTTGTCACACCTATAAGTATCGCCTCCTTAGGGTCTAGTCCTCTAGCACTTTGGTCTACCCTATATTTCTCTCTCTTTGACTTCCCCTTCGATGTCTAGTGATTGAGTTCTTACAACGTACTTCGGTCATACGATTAGCTCCTAACACTCGCATGCTAGGGGGAAATCTATTACACCATTTTTTGGTCATCTAACTTGTTACTATTAAATGGACCTAAGTAAACCATGTAAGACCAATTTTACCCTAAGTAAAATTTATTTCACTATGAAAAATAACTTAGTAAACCACCTTTATTAAGTTGTTTATGGTCTAAACAAGAAACCCCATGAGGAAATATTAAATAAATCCACATTTTTTTTATTTTTCTCAAGGAATAATTAGTTAAAAAATATTTTAATTAATATTCCTGGTCATATTTAACCCAAAACAGGAAAATTAATTAGATAGATTATTATTTATCTTATTATTTTCTAGGAATAATTATTTAAACCTTATTTAAATAATATTCCTTGTTAAATTTGACTAAATCACTCATAAATAATTAAATAAATCATTAATTATTTGATTATTAGTCAACCACATCCTTAAAATAATAAATAAATAATTTATTATTTACAAATAAAGGGGTTCGACCCAAGTCAAATTATTTTTCCCTCCAACAAATATAATAAAATATTCCATAAAAGTTGGATCTAGATTTGGTTAATAATATTTTAATTATGCACCAATATCTAGACTAACTCAATATTTTGTTATAAATAGAAGGGTTTTTCCATTCACTCACTACTTTTTGTTGCCTAAAGATCACTCTGGATCTATACTTTTGGTTTGATTTTGATCCACCATCATTGTCATATTTTGCTACCATTTTTCTTGTGAGCTCCCTTTGAGTTCCATTTTTTTCTCGGTTTTCTACACCATCAAGGGAGAGGGATTTTAGATCTGAAGTGCTGAGGACTTATAAGAACCCATCCCATTAAGGAGGACTAGTAACATCTTTCTATGTTCTCCTACCAAGTGTCATAAATACAAAAAATTCTTTAAAACAATATTGTCTTGTCTATTGGATGCATGGAGCAACTCTTGCTTATATTTACTGCTTAATGTCTTTTAATGCATGGATCTAGATTTTTGCAGCATTTTTCTTGGTCAAATAATTACAGATTTAAAGATATTGGTAGCCATCTTTGTTGTTAGGGTTTTTTGTTATGCCCGGCTAAAGTGAGCCTTTTTTGTACACTTGCCATTTAGATTCATACTAACACGGGCTTTTAACGAATGGGCTATTGATTTTGTTGGAACTATAAACCCACCTGGAAATAATATTTGTGTGATGTACATAATAACTGCAGCTAATTATTTGAAAAGATGGGCCAAAGAACAACTAGTAAGGAACTGCATCGCAAACACTGCAACAAAGTTTATTTTTGAGTATATATTTTCTATATTTGGGTGTCTTAATATCTTGATGAGTGACCAAGGCTCACACTTTCTGAATAATACAATTGAAGCATTGAGAGATGATCTAAATGGATGATATTTTTTATGTTATGAAAAGTATCCAAATGGATATAATAAAGTGTGCAAAAGGTTCTCTTTCATATTGCAGGTTAAAAAATTAGTTTTGGCTTTGTTTATCAGATTTCTGTGTGAGAATTGATTAAGTATTTTAAGTATTTATCATTTTACAACAGTAAAGAACAAAAAATAAACTTCACAAAGCACATTACACAACAAATTTTTGACGTAGTTCACCCCTCCTAGGCTACATTTGTCGGTCCAGCTCCCAATGGCATGTCCTTGTTTGTATTAATTTTCTCAAAATGTAAATACAATTGGAAATAATCCTAAATAGACAAAAATCTCTGTAAAATTAGCTTCAGAAGGTATGAATTAACCAAATATGGCTATTCATTTACATAAAACAAATAAAGAGATACCAATACATTAATACACTGCCTTCTCCATGATGGCCCCGATGGCTCCTTAATCTTCCCTGAAGCTAAAACTACTGAAGAGCACCTTTTTTCGACTTGAAACCTATGCCAAACTTCTCAAAAGCTTGAAAATACCAAAAATTTACTATTTTTACGCTCAATTTGGTTCAATAATAAGGGAGTTATGGCTTCTCCAAGAAAAATGCCCAATGTCTCCCCAAAACCCCACTAAAAGTGGAGGAAATGCTAGTCAAAAAACTAAATTGGTTAACTTCGCCAACTTTGGCGCACTCCTCTCAAACCGATGGAACCATAAACTGCCACATTAAATATTAGGTGGGGTGGCATATGACCATCCCCGCACTAATCGTCGTATACAATGTTAGTAGCACCGTAGCATTAACTTTGAAGTGGTATCACATTAATGATTTGTGGGCGAAAGCTATAACTGTCAGTACTAGCCCCCTCATCATAGGCGTCTAGGTATATGACATCCGGGCTAGCCCTAAGGGGCTAGCCCCTTTTTTTTTCCACCGAAATCATGTTTAACATTCAAATAGAACTTGGGTTCCATTGTTGTTAAGAAACAACGTATGGCAGAGTTGTTTGGGCCTTTGTGCACAGGCAGGAAGTCAACGGTTCGAACCTCCAGAACTACAAAAAAAATTTACATAACCAAATTCTCCATGCCCTGGGGCCATGTGGCGGCCTCCGGGCCTGCCACATGGCAGCCTCTAATTTTCCACCCCAAATGAAGTCAATCCATCCTAAAATGAAGGCTTTCCACTTGTCTGCATCCAATTAGCTCCTGTGGAATATTCCTTAGAATATTCTTTTTAAAAATTTTCCAAATTAACAAAGTCAAACTTGGTCAACTCATTTTTGGAGTTTACTGGATGATTTCAAACCTCAATAACTTTTGCATACGACCTCAGTTTTGTGAACCATTCACGGTGCCAGAATCCCAACGACGAGACCTTTCTAGTCGTTCAGGTTGCAACCTCTTATGAGCACTTTCATTTTTGAGCAAATTTCTTAACTTGGACATGGTCTCCTGATCACACCTCCCCATTGGGAAGATTTTGGACCCCAAAAACCTTCAATTACTTGTTCAGAAGATGAGGGTACAACCCCCTCACCATTTCCACCTCCATCCATTTTTCTTTACTTGGTTTGTTGCCTTTAAGACCAATCCAAAGATAATCGACACTTCCCCTCTTAGAAGTGTGTGTCCTCCTGTCAAGGATAGTATCCTCTTTAAGCTCATCCAAATATTTTGGCAAGAAATCTTCTATTGATGCCAGCTGAATGTCACTCCCTTGATCATAAATCAAAGGAGTCTCATACAAGCGTAAATTTTCCACATTCACAATGGAATACATTTGCATATATGAAGGAAAATCTAGTTGAAAAGCATTATTTCCAAATTGTTCAATAATTTTTAATGGACCATAATGAATAGGCTTCAAATTTTTACCTTCTCCTTGCATTCTTTCTTTACTAATATGAAACCATACCTCATCACCTTATTGAAATATATGATCAACTTTGTGTTTTTCATGCCTCTCCTTGTACTTCCTTGACTCTTGTCAAGCTATTCTTGAACTTGCTGATGTATGAGATGAATTATTTCAATGAACATGTGAGCTTTGTCAATGTCACTATGCCCATCAATGGCAACATCCTTCTCAAGAATGAAATCTAAAGGTGACTTAGGCAAATACCCAAAACAAGCTTCAAAAGGTGAAGTATTTGTAGAATAGTGCTTGGCCTAGTTGTAAGCATGTTGAATGTAATGCAAGTGCTCATCCAAAATCTTGGGATGCTTGCTGTAATAACCTCTCAAAAGATGTACAATGGTTTTGTTCACTACCTTTGTTTGGCCATCTGTTTGCAGATGGAAAGAAGTACTCTTTTTCAACTTAGTGTTCATCATCTTCCATAAATTGGACCAAAAATTCCCAACAAATCTGGAATCCCTATCACTAACAATAGAAGTAGGAAAGCCATCATGAACTCATACATGTTGAAAATATAAATCAGCAGTTTTTTTAGCAGTTATAGTTTTCTTACATGGCATAAGAATACACATCTTGCTGAATTTATCAACTACTACATAAAGATAATCATGATGCTTTCTAGACATTGGTAGACCTCCCGCAAAATCCATAGAAACATTTTCCCATGGTCTAGAAGGTACTGGTAATGGCGTATATAAACCAAGCTTCCTATTTGTAGGCTTGCTTGTAGCACATAATGAACAGCCTCTAATGAAACGTGAAACACTATCTACCATGTGAGGTCAATAATAATACCTCTGTAAATGTGCCACCATTTTGCTTACCTCGAAATGTCCAATAATAAGAAAAGAATGAGCTTCTCTCATAACACTTATTCTCTCTCCTTGTGGTATGCACAACTTGCCCATATGAAACAAAAAATTATTATGCAAGTGATAATCATCCTCCTCAACTTGTTTCCCTTCACTCAATTTAGCATACACATCCTTAAAATCAACATCTGATGCATACTGTTCTATGTAACTGTCATGTACAACAGAATCATTCTTAAGTAAAGTAGTTGCACTAATAATAGGCCTTGAAATCATATCAACAAATTTATTGAAAATACCTTTCTTGTACCTTATTACCAAGTGAAATTGTTGTAGGAAACCCATCCATCTGAAATGTTGTGACTACTGCAATTTACTTTGCGACTGCAAGTACTGTGAAGGCTGATGGTGGGTATGTACAACTATCTCTTTGCCCATAAAATAGTGTTTCCACTTTTTGACGCTTTGTACCAACGCATACAACTCCTTATCATATGTAGGATAATTCAAAACAGCACCATTAAATGTCGCAGAATGAAAACTGATAGGCTTAACTTGCTGTAAGAGAACTTCACCCATGGCATAATCACTAGCATCAGTCTGAATCTCGAATGGTTGTCTCAAGTCCAGTAATGAAAGGACTAGAGATGAACTTATATTATATTTCAATGATTCGAAAGCTTTATGTTTCTTTCCTCCCCATTGAAAAGCATGCTTCACACTTGTCACTGCATGCATAGGAGTTGCTATGGTAGATAAGTTAGAAATAAACTTCCTCCAATACTGGGCTGCACCCAAAAAACTTCTTACCTCTGTAATGGATTTGGGAGTAGGCCAATTCACAATGGCTTATACTTTATAAGGATCAATTCTCAAAGCACCTCCTCCTAATATGTGTCCCAAATAAACCAAATAAGTCTTTCCAAATTCACACTTTGACATTTTAAGAAACAACTGCTTTTTCTTCAAAATATCAGGTACTTTCTTAACATGCATGACATGCTCTTTTCTAGTCTTGCTGAAAATTAAGAGGTCATATAAGTAGAAAATAATGAAATCATCAAGAAAAGGACGTAAAACATCATCCATCACCCGCATGAAAGTTGTAGGTGCATTACATAAACCAAAAGGCATAACAAGCCACTCAAAGAGTCCCTGTTTGGTTTTGAATGCAGTCTTCCAAATATCACTTTCTGCAATTCTAACTTGATGATAACCACTACGTAAGTCTAACTTAGTGAAACATTTAGCATCTTTCAATTGATCTAACAAATCATCTATCCTTGGGAGTGGGTAACGATTTTTTACCGTTATTTTGTTCAATGCCCTGAATTCCACACACATACGCCAAGTTCCATCCTTCTTTGGGATCAACACTATCGGTGACCCACATGGTGAAGTGCTTGGTCTTATGAAACCTTTGTCTAACAAGTCTTTAATTTTCCTCTTTATTTCAGCATTCTCTATGACAGACATGCCTATGTTAGGAAGAGGACAATCTTGTTGCAACTGCATTTCATGTTGAATCTCCCTTTTAGGAGGCAAACTTGTCGGCTCCTGAAACATCTCATGATGTGCATAAACTACATCATATAAATCTGATTTTAAATTGGGATCACAATTTTCAAATGAATCATAATTCACATCAACCTTAGGCTTAACCATAAGAATTACAAAACTCTTACTAGAATTCACTAGCCTTTTTACCTGTCCAACATTTACCATCGCTATATTTGTCTTCTTGCGATGTGCTCTAACAATAAAATCCTTGAAAATTTGAATAGATGATACTTGTTCTCATGGCGATGGAATATAGCTTTCATGTCATATAAGTAAGGACTTCCCAAAAAAACTCCTGATATATCAAGTGGAACAACATCTAGTTCATATGTCTCAATGAAATATGTAGTAATTGCAAAGCGCAATATGCACTTCTTTGAAACCTGTAAGTTTGCATCCTTGCAAATCCAACCAAGTGGATATGGTCTTGGATGTGGAATGGTCTCAAGTTTTAGCTGTTTGAGTAAGTCTTATGAGATAAGGTTTTATTGTGACCCACTGTCAAACAATGTGTGAATTTTTGTATGTTTTGAAATAACCCTCACATGGAATAGTTCAATTCTTTCTTCTTCATTTGGAGCTTGTAAATGACAGTTTGAAGTACTAGTATTTGGTTTAGTTTCAATTTCTTTTCCCTTCATATTATTCAGACCCATGGCTGCAATTTTAATTTCGTCACCTGAATCATCACCTAAGTCTTGTTTTCTAGTTGTATTAGTTGTAGTTTTCTTCTTCCCTTTGTTTTTGTTAATTTGAGTTCTTTTTTCAGGATGAAGTTTCCAACAGTTTTTATCTTCATGGCCTTCTCTTGAACAGTGTTTACATATCACTTTCTCACCCTCATTTTTGATAGATGCATTCTTTTTTCCTTTTCCTTTTGAGGTTTTATCTTTGTTTTTCCCCTTAAAAGGCTTGTTTCTACCCTCTTCAAAAGTATGTTTCCCTCTAGCCTCTAAATGTGTGGCTTGGACACAAACCTCATTTAGACTAGTAGGATTGAACTTAAGGATAGTATGTTTAAGGTAGATATGTAAACCACCTATATATTTTAGCAAAGTGTCTTGACTATGCAAGTATACCCCTAATAAGAGTGCTCTTTTCCTAAATTCTTGCGTGTAGTTTTGTACATTTTGTCCGTTAAGTTGTCTGAAATTTTGCCAATTCATGATAGCTTTTTGTAAATGAGCTAATGGATAAAATTGTTTTTTAATTACAGTAATGAAATCAGGCCATGATAAAATGATCTTACCATGTTTTCTAATCTCCTCCTTGGTTTTGACTTCCCACCAAACAGGTGTTGCAGCTTCCATTCTCAAAGAAGCTAGCTGAATTTTGGTGTCGTCATCATGAAGGTTCTGTATCCTCAAGTAAACCTCCAATTGCCCTATCCAATTGTCAAGTTTTTCTGCATTTAATTCACCATTAAACATAGGCAATTCAAACTTAACATCAAGTTTTCAAAAATGGACTTTTACCAGTGTTCTTGGACTTGTGAGATTGATTCACTGAAGTTGAGGATGACGATGTAGAGGAAGAGGATGAAGATGGGGATGGTGGATCACCATTTCCTCCATGTCCTTTCTTTGACTTGTCTTCATTTTTATTTCCTCCTGAAGATCCCTCTCCTTCCTTGTGAATTTTATACCCTTCTCCTTCAAGCCTTTCATTCCTTTCTTGGTAGAGTATCCTCACCATTTCAATCATGTCTAGGAATGCCTTTCTGAACACCCTTTCTTCCTCTTTAGGATCAATGTCTTCAGGAATTTATCCTCCTCCCGAAGTCATGCTTATGGATTCCTCTACTTCTCTTGGAGGTGAAATTGAAGGTGGATATAATGGCACTCTTGCCCTCCTTGTTCGAGGATTTCTATGAGCTCTCACCAATTGACCTTCTCCTCTCTTGAGCTTAAGCCTAGTAAGCATCAAAAACCTTGCAAACAGTTAAATAAACCTTGCACAACAACAATACAGAGTGTAGAAAATTCGCTCTGATACCAACTTGATCTAAATGAATGATATTTGTTACACTATGCAAAGTATCAAAATTTATATAATAAAGTGTGCAGAAGGTTCTCTTTCATATTGCAGGTTAAATAATTAGTTTGGTCTTTGTTTATCAGATTTTTGTGTGAGAATTGATTAAGTATTTTAACTGTTTATCATTGTACAACAGTAAAGAACAAAAAATAAAATTCACAAAGCACATTACATAGAAAATTGTTGACATATTTCACCCTCCTGGGCTACATCTGTCGGTCCAGCTCCCAATGGCAGGTCCCTGTTTGTATTAATTTGCTCAAAATGTAAGTACAATTGGAAATAAGCCTCAATAGGAAAAAATCTCTGCAAAATCAGCTTCAGAAGGTATGAATTAACTAGATATGGCTATTCATTTACATAAAATAGATAAAGAGAACCCAATACACTGTCTTCTCCATGATGGCCCTGATGGCTCCTTAATCTTCCCTGAAGCTAAAAATGCTAAAAAACACCTTTGTTCGACCTGGAACTTGTGCCAAACTTCTCCAAAGCTTGAAAATACCCAAAATTGACTATTTTTGCACTCAATTTGGTTCAATAATGAGGGAGTTATGGCTTCTCCAAGAAAAATGCCCAATGGTCCCCCCAAAACCCCACTAAAAGTGGAAGAACTGCTAGTTAAAAAACTAAATTGGTTAACTCCACCAACTTTGGTGTGCTCCTCCCAAACCGGTAGAACCATAAAATGCCACATTAAATGTTAGGTGGGGTGGCATGTGACCGTCCCCGCACTAACCACAGTATACATGGTTAGCAACACCGTAGCGTTAATTTTGAAGTGGTATCACATTAACAGTTTGTGGGCGGAAGTTATAACCACCCGTACTAGCACCCTAGTCACAGGCATCTGGGTATATGAAATTCGGGCTAGCCCCTTTTTTTTCCGCCGAAATCATGTTTAACATTCAAATAGAACTCGAGTTCCATTGTTGTTAAGAAACAACATATAGCGGAGTTGGTTGGGCCTTTGTGCACGGGCAGGAGGTTGACGGTTCAAACCTACAAAACTGCAACAAAATTTTACATAACCAAATTCTCCACGACATGGATCCACGTGGCAGCCTCCAGGACTGCCACATGGAAACCTCTGATTGGCCACCCCAAACGAAGTCAAAGCATCCTCAAATGAAGGCCTACCACTTGTCCACATCCAATTAGCTCCCGTGGAATATTCCTTAGAATATTATTTTTAAATTTTTTCCAAATTAACAAAGTCAAACTTGGTCAACTAATTTTTGGAGTTTATTGGATGATTTCAAACCTGAATAACTTCTGCATACGACCTCGGTTTTGTGAACCGTTCATGGCACCAAAATCACAGCGACGAGACCTTTCCAATAGTTTAGGTTTCAACCTCTTCTAAGAACTTCATTTTTGAGAAAATTTCTTAACTTGGACATGATATCCTGATCAACAGAGGAGTTCCAAGTCTATCACCAGAAGAGTACCCCTTATCACCCTCAGGAAAATGTGACAGTGGAGGCATTCAATAATATTTTGGATACTACACTTACCAAAGTATGCAGTGTCAATGAAGATGACTGGGATCTCAGAATTCTAGCTCTATTATGGGATTATAGGACCACATGCAAGAAGTTGACAGGTCAGACACCCTTCAGTTTTTTATATGGATAAGAAGTTGTGATTCCCATGGAGTTTATTGTCCCTAGTTTGAGGACTGCAACCTTCACAAATATGGAATACCCAGAAAAAATGGGGGAAACAATGTCACAGTTGGTTTCTTTGGAAGAAGACAAATCTGTAGCAGGATTCCATCAGCAGGTGAGAAAATCAAGAGGGAAGGCTTAGCATGATAGACATATCAAATAATAGAAGTTCAAGGTGGGAGACCTTGTCCTTCTTTACGATAGTAAGTTTGTAAAATTTCCAAGAAAATTCAAAACGCATTGGTTAGGCCCATATAGTATAACGCATATTAATGACGGAGGCGTAGTTCAACTAGCGAATTTGAATGGATAATTCATTAAGGAAAGGGTAAATGGAAGTAGGTTGAAGCTATACAAGGATGACCTTGCCCCTACATATTGGTAGTGAAGAAGAAAGAGGAGGAACTTCTTAGTGCCACCTACAGTTCAAATTGGGCACTAGACTATAAACTACTCTGTAGAAAGAGAGCTTCGACGAAGGAAGTTACTTCACTACAGTCTGGATTATGTCAGAGTTCACACGAGATGTGACATAAGAAGGGTTGTTTTCCACAGTATAGGGTGTGTCGAAGTTCGCTGAAAGAATATGACCATTAAAAGGGAAACTTGCCATTGGAGGAGTGGAAAATTACATTTATGGATACAATTTGGAAAATATCCAAGAGGAGATATGTAGTTATTGAAAAAATCCAAACAATATTTGATCTAATGATGGGGTTAAAATATCACGAGAGCTATAAAAATTTGCGTCCTGCCAATATGTTGGTACTTTGTTTTCTAGGAGCTCAAAAATCTCTAAGTATTGACAAATTGTAGAAGTTGCGCTCTTGTATCAATGCTGAAGACTTCATCCACCTTTTTTAAAAGAAGGGTCTAGCAGGACTCATGGAAGCCAAAACACCATCTATTGCACCCAAAACATCTCCATCAACCGCAAAATCACCTCTGTCGAACCGAATATCGCCACAAAATAAGAAAAATAAGGAAGAAGCAAGATAAGGAACCCGTCAAGCCACAACCAAAGCCCTAACCTGTCAAAGATAGAAAAGAGGAAACATAACAAAAATAGATGGAAACATGGGGAACAATAATTCCATTGCCACTTCCACCATACTTGAAACCTAGGAAACCATATGCTAAACCTTTGAAGGAATACAAAGATGTGAAGTATGGCACATTCACACCATTGCTACCAGAGAAGGTTCCATTTGAGGGAGAGCTGCTAGGAAAAATCCCACAACTAAAGTTTGAAAATTCAGAATTAAATGACCAAAATATATACTTGCAATTTGCGGCAAGTAGATACCTAAAGTCGGTCCACTCTCCAAAGAGCGGAGTGACAAAATTGGAGCCACATAAGGGGGCCAGACGGTTGGAGTGGTATGGATTTCTGAACATCTAAATGTGCCGCACTTTGGAAGAAGTATACCCAACACTATTTTCGTAATACAATTGGTCATGCTGATACACGATGGATGCCTCAGGATGGGGAAGAGGATCCCCATTGATGAAATTCTAATAGCAAGGATTACCATATTACCATACCAAGGAAGGGATTTCGCAAAAGAGTTTGTGGGTAAGGATCAAGACAAGGCAATAGCGTAGAGCACGAAGGATAAGTTTGAATTGGTCAAGGAAAAGTAAGGCTATGAGATAAATTCGATCAAGGACCAAGGAGTATGCTTCACCACGCATATCTTGGCTGGGAATATTATGCGGAAATTCTGAGCTAACAAAGTCCCCACTGAAGTAGTTTCACTAGCTGCGCAGTGTAACAATGGGATCTAGTACAACAGGTTTGGGTATCTATATAGGGAGTTTTTGGAGTATTATCGCGAAACCCAGGATAGAGGTACAACCTTTCACTATGCATGGTGGATCTTGATCATAGAAATGTTGGCATGGAAATAACCGGAGGAGTCGTAGTTTCCTGTCATATAAGAAAATGTATGTAAATCCACGCGGTATGCCTTTCTCTAGTATACCAATGAGAAAACGTGCACATAGGAGAGAAAAATAAATTTTTTCTTATATCACATGAATTTTCACATGTTTGTGAACCAACATGCTCGGCTATCACCAAGCGTGTACCAACAATATAATGCAGTTGCGAAGTTCAAGGCAGACTTCCATAGAATATATGTACAGAAGGATACAATAAAGACATGGCATCCTCTGCCACACTTAGTCACTAAAAATGATATTACTACATTGGTACAAAATGGACCATAGAGTGGATGACTGTAGCGGAGGAGGAGGCAGAGGGTACTCAGACGGATGAAGAAACATCGGAGCATGGAGGCCCGAGTGGAAAATACAACGAAAAAGAAGAGCAAGAGAAATATCAGGAACATGAGCATAATGAGGTTCAGTCAGATCCTCTTAGAAGTGTTGATCCTCTTAGAGGCGTTGATCCTCTTGGAGGTGTTGATCCTATTGGAGGCGATAAATAGGACAAGGAAAAGGCAATGACGAAAAAAATGAAAAAAGATGCATAGAAAATTTTCCCCAAGGAGTAAGAAGGAGCATAAGGCTGATAAGTCTAAGGGCATAATGCCATTATTCCTTACTGATGGGGACATATATGAAATCAAGAAAAAATTTTAAGATGTGGCGGAGGAATCATGGGGCATAACCGAGAATCGTTGCGACATGCTCTTGACAGGTCTTGAGCATAGCATTATAGAGATAAATCTTTTAGCGAAGATATCTAGACAACCAGATACAATAAGCCAAGCACTCTAGTGAGAAATATTGATAGAAACAACATTTGGTATGAGGATCATGTAGATACCTGCTAGAGCTCAGAAGTTCGATGCATTTGAAGCAAAGTAGCAACTGAAAATTTGGGACAAGGTCAATATGAACATTTTAGTGCTACCAATTATGGTATTGGATGACCTGCATCAAGGTATTATAAATGAGATCAAGGAGCAAGATCAATGCATATAGAAATTAAATATTCATATAGAACATGAGAGAGATGTGTTGAAGAAACATATTGACTAGAAAATCAAGGAGAAGGATCAGGCAGAAAAAAAAATAACAGAGGCTGAAAGGGGTGGTTGAAGCCACTTGCAGAGAAGTTATGGACATGGATGTCTGTGAGGAGGAACCAATGGAACAAAAGGTCGCGAAGCTCGACCTTGTAGTCAAGGAATAGAGTAAGAAGGCTGCAAAAGTAAAATTTGAGTATCAGCTCAAGATCAGTGAGCTGCAAATGAATTTCCAACCAAAAACGCCACCAAAATTACGGGAATAGAGGGAGATCGACCTGGATGCTGTAGCGGAAGGCATCTATGTGATAGTGGCAGAGTTTGGAATATTAATGGAAGAGACCTTGTAGATTTGGAATTCATTGCACGAAGATCCAAATGTATAGAATATAGAGGAAGATATCCAACAAAAGCATAAGAATTTGGAGGAAATCAAGATAGCAGTGAAGAACTTGACAGTTTCGTAGAAGCTCGCAAGGATTAGTGAAGGAAATACATTGCAGAAGCAGATAGAAGAACTCAGGAAGGAAGATAATTTTTTACGGAGATAACTCAACCATGGAAGGATGAGGCTCTCCGACTATCACAATAGGTAGAAAGGAAGCTACAGGAGCTTCGACAATTGGAAGAGGTATCTTTGAAGAAGACTACAGGACTAGTCATAGAGGCAATATTGGAAGAAGTCCACAGTCAGGAGAAGTAGGTCGCAGAGGTGCTACAAAAGTTCAATAGTTCCTACAAGAGCATAGCAGCAAAGATCAAGGGGAAAAGTAGCTAAGTGACTCGGAATGAGTCACATGTGAGTTTTGGGGCCCTATTGGTTGTAACCAAACTTGGCCTCAGTTTTGGCTAAGTATCAGCATTTTGAAAAGTGGAGCGCGAAGTACCACACAACAAAGCATTTTTGATATATTGCGCAGTATCTTACGGCCTTTAAGGGGGGAGGGTCGAAGCCCCAAAGTTTTGTAACAGGTTTGGGTTGTATTTTTCTTAGCACATGGTATTTTGACCATGGTATTGTGTCAATGTAATGTTCAAGGAAAATTTTAAGGATGGATATCTATTTGAAAGTTTATAAATCTTGGCAAATCTTAGTAATCTATAATAGAAAAATTATAAAATGTTTGATCATATTTTTGTAAAAATATATAAAATTATGATACTATCATATTATTCTATATAATATCTTGGTGATGTTCAAGGTAGAATAATTTCATACTATAAAATTTGGGCGAATTATTTTTAGAAAAAATGTAAATTGGCGAATATTTTGTTTTGGGAAAAGTATAGAAAATTAGCCCACCTGCGAATATTAGCCCCTAAAATTTTCCCTGGTAATGTTATATAAAGGGATGTAACGATATGTTAGAATATAAGAATAAAGAATAATGTAAGTTCTATGGTTAACGTCTAGTTTTGTATTTGTCTTTTGTAGCGAAGAAAAGGCTCTACAGTTGAGTGTGCATATACCTTACTAGATTCTATAACTTAGTGTGTAGACTACCTCCAGCTGTGTGAGCAGGTCGAATGGTTGATTTTACTTAAAATATCCATCATAATAAAGACGAACCAGTTTTGAGACAACATTCTATGTCCTTATGTGTTTCTTGTCTATTTTCTTATTATCATTTGTTGTGAAGTAGTTATTATAGTTGTGCATTATAACAATAAAATTTATGATGTTGTACAATGTGTTCTATTGAATGGATTTATGCAATGCATCAATTTTATGTATGTTAAAAGATACAAGAAGCACAATAGATTAACCACATCTCGCAGCCCCTCAAGGCTGAAGAAACCTGGTTCTGCAACCACCCATGTCACCTCGTTTCCGAAAGGGCTCGTGATCAAGGGTTTTGTTTGTGCACAACATAGATCAAACCTAAGTCAAGCCAAAATAAGAGAAACAACTGCATCCATCAAAACAAGGCTGCATCATTAAAAAAATCAAGAAAAAGTTGAGAGAATCAAAGTAATTAGAAAAAGAAGAATATGGAATCCATCTAAATATTCTAAAGTGATCAATCAACATTAGTAAATACACCAACATGGTTGATGATCAATAATTTTATGACTATGCTAAAGGAAGGAACAATAGATTCAATAGATCTAATCTATTCAACAAATAATATTCTCCTAGGTACCAAATGTTTTTTTTATGGATATTTCTATTCATGTAATTTTTTTGGTCAAAAAGTAGTTTAGTGTATAGCTTATGCAATAAATGATTATGCAATGAGATAATTCCTTAAATATCAAATGAAGAACTATGTAAGCATCAAGCCTAGAAGTACGTATGAAAGTTGTATTATAAAAAGTAATTATTTTTCTCTTATATTAGATTACATTGAATTTTACAAATGCAACAATTGTGTGCACAAAGAACAAGATCATATAATAAATTCAAGCAGGCCTCAAAATCAAGTCATGGAAGAAGACACCTTTATAAATCATCATGTGACCATATGGAAAAATAAACAAGAGATGTAGGAAGACTGTGGTTTTATATTATATTCCCCAAAATAAAGAAAACATATGGTACATTGATAGTGGATTTTCAAGACACATGACATGGTATCAAAAAAAATATATTAAGTTAAAATAAGAAGATGGAGGTAAATTAATACTCAATAATAATGCATTTACAAGAATAGTTGGAAAAGGCACAATCAACATAGACAATGGAAGAAAGAAAGATAAAAAAACGTATACATCGAAGGACTAAAACATAATCTCTTGAAGGTGAGTCAAATGTGTGATTAAGGATATGATCTCACCTTCTATTCTAAATAATGTGAAACTGGAAGTCTAGATACGGAAAAATAGTAGCAAAGGGTAACAAAAATTCAAGCAATGCGTAAATTCTTAATGGAACAAAGGGAGAAAAATTTTCTATGGGAAAGGTATATGAGAGTGGTTATGGAAAAGAAGTATGGGGCACATCAATTTTTAAAATCTAATAAAGATCAACAAAAAAAAAGTTGTGAAAGACATGCCAAGTATATAAAATCTATATAATTCCCTTTGTAAAGTGTTCTAACGTGAAAAGAAAACTAGGGTCTGCTTGAAAACAAAAGAATACTCTACATCGAAGCCATTGGAACTCATCTATACAAACATCTATGTACTAGCCAGGACACAAACACTGAAAGGTGAAAGGTATTTTATGTTATTCATTGATGATTATAAAATATTGACATGGATTACTTTCCTTAGAGAAAAATCTGAGGATTTTGAAAGATTCTCAACCTTCAAGGCTTTAGTTGAAAATGGAATTTATCTAAAAAGAAAATGCCTAAGATCCAAGAGAGGTGAGTAAATTCTAATGGATTTAATAGCTTTTATGAGAATCATAGGAAATAAAACATTTGATTGATGAAAACCTCTAGTGAATTGTGTGTGCTTCTCAATCATATTCCCAACATTTCGAGTGAATGCTTCACCCATCTTCAGGGAATTGAAGCTTAACTAATGATACAAAGAGTGTTAGAACATGATAAATAAAGAATGAATTTATAATATAACCGTAGGGTAAGTGAAAAAGATGGAACCATTTATATCACTAAATAATTAATAATGAAAATAATTAATAGTAACTTTTTAGAATAAGGATGTAATAATTAAAATAATTAGAATTGAACACAAATTCAAAAGAAATAATTTAAAGAAGTAAATGAGGTTAAAATATGAGTAGTAAATTTATTAATCAAATATGGTCAAAATTATAATAGGTAAAATAATTATATTAAAGTAGTATTTAAATTTTTTTAATCGAAAAATATTTTAATTATGGGATAGGATTAGAAAATAGCGCATGAAAGAATTACAAAGAAAGGGAATTATAATAAAATATTAATAATATAATAAATTAGTTAGAATGAGTATAGCATTATTTAATTTTGTTCAAATTAATATGAATATAGTATTAATATAGTATTTCTGAATTAAATTAAGATTTAAATATAAATTTGAGTTAAGAATATTTAAATATTAAACTAGATTTATTTTAATGAAATTGGAATAAATTAAATTATTAGAAAGTTAGATTAGAATAAAATAGTATAAATATTGAAAAAAAAAATATTGAATTAGTAATACATAATGAAATTAGAGTTAGATTAAAATGAAATTAAAAAAAAAAAAAAAATTACTATTAAATTAATACAATGAGGAAGGAGGAAGTAAAGGGGAATTGAAAGTTTCCGTTTATTTATTATTTGGATAGAAAAGAAAAAAATAAATGAACATGAAGGACTAAAAGAGAGAAAGTAAAAGAAAGGAAGAAGGGGGGATGGGAATGGTTAGGACAAGTATTAGTGTTAGCGGAATTGGGTTTAGAGTATAAGAAATGGATGATGAGATTCCATGAATGGCTTAACTGGTACTCATTTTCTCTATTAAAGTTTTTAGGGTGCTTTTCAATTTCTAAAACTTCCCTAATGTCATGGTTGGAGTGGAAGAGGCCACAATTTTGGTTTTATGAAAACAAATTAGATGCTTGGTATTGTGGGAGTGTTCAATGATGGTGAATTTAACAATCTGGTTATGGTAGGTGTCAACCATATATTCTTTGAGTTGAGCTTTGAATGATCTATTATTTTGTGACATGTAAGACACTCCAAAGGAGAAATATATTTCATAAACTCTGGGGCGAAGCATATGGCCATTATTGTCCTAATCCAGCCTAAAGAGTTGGTCGAGGGTTTTCTCTCCCTTCCCACATTTTTTGCTTCTTCCCCTCTTGGCTTCCCTCCCTCTTATTCCTTTGTATTTCTTTCTCTTTTTTAGTCCCTCTTATTTACTTATTTTTTCCTTTCTATCCAATTAATAAATTAATTAAAATTTTCAATTCCCCTTTACTTCCTCCTTATTGTGTTAATTTTAATATAAATATCTTCTTTCCTTTTATTTATATTTTAATCAATTATTTTTATGTTAAATCTAATTATAATTTAAATCTATATTACTAATTCAATGTTATTCCTTTCTCTCTATATTAATACTATTATATTCTAATCTAAATTTCTAATATTTGAATTTCTTCCAATTTCATTAAAAAATTTCTTGTGTAACATTTAAATATTCTTAACTCAAATTTATATTTAAATATTAATTTAATTAATCAATACTATATTAATATTAATTTCGCTAAAATTAAATAATTTTATACTCATTCTAACTAATTAATTATACTATTAATATTTCATTATAATCCCCTTTATTTTTTATTGTTCCATTACCTATTTTCTAATTATATCCCATAATTAAAAATATATTTTTTATTCTAAACAAATTAAATACTAATTTAATATAATTATTTGATCTATTTTTAATATTATTCCGCATTTAATAGTATTTTTTATTATCAAAAAATTAAATGCTAATTTAATATAACTATTTTGACTTTTATCAACTTCCTATTAATTCTTTTCATTATTAATTATTTTGTCATATCAACAAGCTCGTCATTTTTTTTCTACCCTTATGGTTACATCTTAACTTCATCTTCTATTTATCATGGTTTGACACTCTTCACATAATTAATTAAGCTTTATTTCCCTGAAGATGGATGAAGTGTTTACCAAAAATGTTGGACATCTCAATTACAAAAATGCATAGTTTACCAGACGTTTTCATCAAGATCATGTTATTGATTGTGATTATCTTCATGCTAGACATTTTTTTTCTTCTATAACACACATCAAAATAGGGTTTCTAAAATAAAGAATATAAAAGTGCAAGAAATGACAAGAAAAATTCTTAATGAAGCCTAACTACTAGATAGATTTTGGGTAGAAGCATTTTACACAATTTTCTACATCTTAAATAGAGCACAAATCAAAATAAACAAAAAGAAAAATGGCTTATGAATTGTGGAAGAGAATACCAACCACTACTACAAATTTCGAAGTATTCAAGAGTAAATTCTACATAAATATATATGAAAACGATTTGGGAAAATTTGACTCCAAGTTAAATGAAGGAAGTTTCCTTGGTATGCATATAAAAGTAATGACTATAGATGTTACAATAAAAGGAAACAAAAGGTGTTTGAAAGTATTGATGTAAGAATAGATTAAATGTTTCCTCGAACCCAACCACAACCAAATGAAGATCAAGAAGAATGAGAAGGGAGAAACCAAAAGGATCATGAAGACAAATAACATAAAAAAGAGGAAGAAACTAAGATATTACATTCAAAAACTTCATGCAAGTATGCCAAAATCATCATCAATATAGCCAAATTATTGGAGACAATGAATTAGGAGTTCAAAATAGAAGGTCACTTATTACCACATCAAGCCATGAAAACTTAGATCTATTATCCCTGATGGAACCCCAAATTTTTTCTGAAGCTATTTAAGATAAATATTAGGTTAGGGCTATTGGGAAAAATACTGAGAGGGGGGGTGAATCAGTATTTAGTGCAGAATGAAAACTTTTTACTTCTTTCTTTCTCTAAAACCCATACGCTACTTTACTAAACCAAAGTCGCGTATACACGCGGATATCCTCAATGAAACTCGCGTATTACTAGAGATCTCATTATGCAGATAATTCTTTACTCAGATCATTGCATCATTCATTCATTAGATGTTTAGTAAGCAGTAAACATGTGTAGTAAGAATAGAATAAATCATCACACATAAGCAACACACATGAACACCAGGATTTAAGGTGGAAACCCAATTCGGGAGAAAACCACCGTTGCCGTTGTCTCAGTCTTCAATATTTATTATAAAGAAAACATCTTACAACATTGTGCTGGCGCAGACTCATACCAGCATGCAGGCACCCACCTGCTGAAGGCTACAACCTTCTCTCGTTTACCAGCCTCTCCTGGAAGGGAGCTACAACCCCTTGCTCTCATTTACCAGCCTCTCCTAGAAGGGAGCTACTACCCCCTGTTCTCACTTACCAGCTACCACTGGAAGGGAGCTACTACCCCCTTACTGAAGGCTTCGACCCTCAGAACCACTGCAGACCACATTTCATCAATTTTCAAACTGGATCAAACAGCTTCAACACAACCCTTCACTTATCAACAAACATACTTTGCCCAATACTTCAAACATAATGGTGAGACCACTGCAACCAGAATATCAGAGATAACCCAGACTTCAGAATAGATATGAAGATGTAAACTCAGCCCAGAACATTCATTAATTCAAATATCATATGCTACTTTTATTCACTGAAGTCGTGTGTATACGCGCTTTCCTGCTCACCAACCTGCATATGCCCCTCTGCATAACATAAAATGAATACACTACTTCTCTTCACTGAAGACGCATGTATACATGCTTCTCTTCGTATAAACCTGCGTATACTTCTGAGAACACTGATTTACAGAATGTGATCAAGATCTGAAATCAGATTTATGTTCATTCATTCTATCAACCATGCAGAACTGTTTAGACAGTCATTCTTCCTTCATTGAGACATCAACCAACAACTTGATCTTTAATCAACATAATTAGCAGCACAATCAACATTCAAAAAACCCAGATCTGTATGAATACACCGTTGACAGATAGCAGTAAAAAAGCATAGCAGATCAGACATTTCATTTCACACACTTCAGCAAAACCATAGATTCCATACGCGCTTTTACTTCACTGACCCTGTGTATATACGCGCTTTCACAGAGACAAACCTACGTATACTTCAGTGCATTTTATTTTCAGAAACCCCGACTTCCATACGCGATTTTCTTTAAGCGGACCCACTTATATACGCGCTTTTAATGCGACAAACTAGCGTATAGATCTATAAAAGCTAAAATTTGCAGAACAGTCTATATCTATAAACTTACCCAGATTTCTTCAATTTCTTCATCAGACTTGCGTCAGGTCTTCATAATTTCTTTTCCAGATCATCCTAGAGATTCATCATTTCTAGATCTAGAGATCTTGAACCTTCATCATATCCATAGGTGGATCCTAGATTCAGATCTATCAATTAAGACCAGAATTCAACCATGCAGATATACTTCAGAGTGAAGTATTCATTAAAACCCAGACATATGCACACCTTGCACTATGATCTTCTTCTCCTTAAATAGATTTAGCCTTTGTCAATACCATGAGTCAAAACCACTCAACTACTAATGGTATTCCTGGACGGGATCAAATAGATATTCCAGCGCTCAATACAATGGGTCAATACCATGGTAAAATCCCTTGTTTTTATGAATTTAGAGCGTAAATAGGAATACGCTACTTGGCACGTAATTTTATGCATACATACGCTACTTCGACTTTACAAACCTGTGTATGCTTTGTGACATGTCTTATTTATCATTTCTATGGCACTTACTGAAATTTCTTTCTCTGCTACTTCTGAGCTGCTTGTAGATACATCAGATTTACATCATTAATAAACTCATCAAGTCAGTTTCCATCAAGTAGGTTACTTCATCAAGTAGGTTGCCATCAAGGACAACACCTTGCATCATATTGCCAACAATCTCCCCCTTTGGACTTGATGGCAACCAAGATGGTGTTTGATCACCACAGCAGATAGATATATTGAATATAACCATTATGCAAACACTATGATACTCTCCCCCTTTGACATCAAGGGCAAAGGGCAGAGCAAAACCAAAACAAAGTTTTGCTTCTCATGTAGAAAGAAGAGCTCTATAGATCTGATGTGCACTGAAGTTTCCATGCTTCCCCTGAGTTCATGTTGAATCTTCAAACATATTTTTCAATGAAGTACATGACTCTATGACCTTTCCTATCACCAAGGACTCATACTTACATCAATGATCCAACCAAGTGGATTTACATATGTGACTCAAGTACCCAACCAAGTGGGTTTACAAGTGTGAAGAAGTCCTTTCATGACTGAATAAAACAATTTACATCATAGGTCTCAACATGACCTTTTTATCAAATACCAAAAATACCTCAAGAGAGAGATCATATTTCAGAACCATTATAATGCCAACAATGCATAATTCTCAGCAAGGCTAATGCTCCCCTTGAACTTGTACACTTGTTCTTGAGACATTTCACTCCTTCATCTCCCCCTTAGCTTGTGCATCCTGAACACTTTCAACAGCAAATCATCAAGGCATCTGCATCAAAAATCAGAGAATGAAACAGAAATATGAGAGCTGAAACATCACTAGAGATACCCAACAACACCACAGCTGTGCTGAAGAATGCTGACCTAGAAAAATTTGTCAGCAATCACCCATACGCAGTTTTCTGTGTATAAACTCGCGTATACATGCGACTGTATTTCAGGAAACCCGCGTATCCAATTTAATGTTCTGCATTTAAGCAGATCTGATCTTCTGCATGGCAGAGACTACTCCCAGCTTCTGTCTGAGATATTTGAACGCTTCCCTGGGCAGAGGTTTGGTAAATATATCAGAAACTTGTTCTTTGGAGGGAACATACTCCAACTTCACCTTTTGTTCAAGCACTTGTTCATGTAGGAAGTTATACTTGATGGGAATGTGCTTGGTCTTGGAATGAATAACAGGGTTCTTTGAGATACTGATGGCACTTGTATTATCACACATAATGGAGATAGGAGGTAAACACTTGATTTGAAAGTCTTGTAAGGTTTGCATCATCTAAAGAAGTTGAGTGCAACATGATGCGGCAGCCACATATTCTGCTTTTGCTGTAGATAAGGCAATAGAGTTTTGCTTCTTGCTAAACCAAGATACTAACCGGGGCCCCATATAGAATGCACCACCACTAGTGATTTTCTGATCATCAACATTTCCAGCCTAATCTGCATCAGTGTAAGCATGAAGAGTGAGATCAGCATTATTTGGATACCATAGTCCAAAGTCTTGAGTTCCTTGTAGATATTTGAATATTCTTTTGACAACCTGAAGATGAGACTCTTTTGGATTAGCTTGGAATCGTCCAACAATCCCAACTGCATGCATAATGTCTGGTCTAGTCCTAGTGAGATAAAGTAGACTTCCTATCATAGATCTGTATTCTGGTTGATTCACTGTAGGAGAATCATCATGAGAACTGAGATTACATCTGGTTATCATTGGTGTACTTACTGGTTTGCACTCTTCCATGCCATATTTCTTCAGAATTTGCTTAAGATATTTTTCTTGTGATAAGAATATGCCATTTGTTGCTTGATGCACTTGCAAGCCAAGAAAGAATATTAGTTCCCCAAGTAAAGACATTTCAAATTCTTGCTACATAACAGAAGAAAATTTCTGACTCATAGACTCTTCATTACTTCCAAAGATTATATCATCAACATACACAACCACAATCAATAGTTTATCATTTTCAGTTTTTGTGTATAAGTTGCTATCAGCCGACCCCTTTGAAAATCCTTCTTGATGAAGATATTTGTCAAGACGATAATACCATGCCCTTGGAGCTTGTTTGAGACCATATAGAGCCTTTTTAAGTCTACAAACAAGTTTTTCATCATTTCCCAAAATGAATCCTTCTGGTTGTTCTATATAAAATTCTTCTTCTAGGTCACCATTGAGAAAAGAAGATTTAACATCCATTTGATAAATTTTGATTTGTTGGAAGCTTGAAAAAGCAATAAACATTCTTATGGCTTCAAGTCTAGCTACAGGAGAAAAAGTTTCTTCAAAGTCTATACCTTCTTGTTGAGCATACCCCTTGCAAACAAGTCTAGCTTTATTTCTTATAACATCCCCATTCTCATTTAACTTATTTTTGAATATCCATTTAATTCCAATGACATTTTTGTCATGAGGTCTTGGTACCAATTCCCAAGTGTGATTATTTTCAATTTGATCAAGCTCTTCATTCATGGCTTGAATCCAACATTCATCTTTACTAGCTTGATTGAAATTGTGTGGTTCAATAGTGGATAGAAATGCCAGATAGCTAGAAGATCCCACAAGAGTCCTTCTTATTTGTACACATGATCCCTTATCTCCCAAAATTTGAAATTCTGGATGATTCTTTTGAACATATCTGGATGGAGCTTTTTCAGATAAATCATCTTCAGGTTCTTCATTGGGTTCACTGTCTATATCATTGCTATTTGATGTAGAAGGACATATGTCACCATCGTCTTCATTTGTTGTTTGTTTTTCTTCTTTTGGGGTTGTAGGAGACTCATCAATAACAACATCAATACATTCAACAAGCTTCTGAAGTATTTTATCGTAACATTTATATGTTCTACTCCTAGAGGAGTAACCAAGAAGTATTCCTTTATCTGCTCTGGGTTCAAACTTGCCAAGTTTTTCATCATTATTTTTGATAAAGCATCTGCTTCCAAAAACTCTAAAATGCTTCACAGTGGGAGGATTACCATACCAGAGTTCATATGGAGTTTTATCACTATTTACTCGAACATTTTCCTTGTTAAGAATATTTACCGCTGCATGTGCTACTTCTCCCCAAAATGTGTCAGGTGTTCCGGAATCATCAAGCATAGCTCTAGCCATTTGTTGAACTGTTCTATTCATTCTTTCTGCTACACCATTTTGTTGTGGAGTACCTGCTACAGTGAACTATCTTTTTATGCCATGTTGTTCAAAAAATTCAAGGAATTCATCTGAAGTATATTCTCCTCCTCGATTAGATCTAAGAAATTTGATTTTTAGATCTAATTCATTTTCAACCAGAGCCTTGAAGATCTGAAATTTCTCAAATGCTTCATCTTTGTGTTTAAGCAACCCAATCCAACACATTATAGAAAAATCATTAATAAATGAGATGTAGTATTGTTCACCACGTGGTGAATTTTTCCTCACAGGTCCACATATGTCAGTATGAATGAGTTCAAGTGGCTTACTTGATGATCCTTCCTTGGCATTAAATTGTACTTTGGTTTGCTTACCGAATTGGCAAGATTTGCATATGATATTTTCAGGTAGAGTAATATTGGGAAGATCACGAACAACTTTAAGTCTGCTTTATTTGTTGATCTGAGAGAAGCTCAGATGCCCCAACCTTCTATGCCATAGCCAGTTTTCTGAAGATTTACTCAAGTAACATTGTTCTTTGCAGTTCTTCAAAACATACAGGTTGCTTGGAGTTCTTTTTCCTTTTATAATTGTTTTACCTGTATCAAGATCATGTACCACACATTATTTTGAACTAAATACAACTTCAGTTCCTTGATCACACATTTGACTTACACTTAACAGGTTATGCCTTAATCCATCCACATACATCACATTATTAGCTTTCATATTTTCTTTTAGAAACACAGACCCTTTTCCCTTAATTACCGCAGGAGTATCATTTCCGAATGTAACCTTATTTTCTTTTTCTAGAGCATTATATGCAAGAAGTTTGTTTTTGTCACCTATCATGTGTCTTGAGCATCCACTATCAATGTACCATTGATTTTATTTACCTTCTGCAAATAACGCTATGCCACAATTTTCAACCTATAATTCCTTATTTTTCCATACTTTGGAGCTTGAAGGAAAATGCTCTTTTGGATGAACTTTGCTCCTGCATTCAGATTCTTCATGGCCAAAGTTATTGCAATAAGCACATTCAACTTCATTTAGAAGAGGAGAAAAGTTGTTATAGGTATTCTTCTTTGTTTCCATATCAATCCTTTTCTTTCTTGCTTCTCTTGTCATGATGGTTTTATATGCAACACATTGAACCGCTTTATGACCAAAATTGTGACATGAGAAACATTTTCCATTGAAGAAGAAATTTCTGCGATCATGAAATCTTCTACTTGAATTTACCTGTTGATTGGTGTTTCTTTGAAATATATTCCTGTTAGTGTTATTTGAATTGATATGATCATGCTTTACCTGTAAGGATTCTTTATTCCCTTGTTGAGTGGCAGAATGTTGTAGACCAGCTGTAGCTACTTTTAGATAATTTGGTGCTGAAGCCTGAGAAGATTCTCCGATATATCCAAGACCTGTCTTTATAAGAGGAGAGCATTGTACCTTGATAATCTCATCTAAGGTTTCAGATCCTTTAGCAAATTTAAGATTCAGAGTATTTACTTTCTCAAGTTCTTTTCTTAAGCTTACCACTTCATATTCTAATTTCTCCTTGTGTTTCTTCTCATCTTCAATATTATTTTTCAGAGTCTCTATGATTATTTTACTTTCTTCTAAGCATATTTTGAGTTGATTGTTTTCATCAAGAAAATCCTTGTCCTCTAGAGAATCCATAAAAGTATCCTTTTCTTCTCTAGATTCCTTTTCAAATGCCATGAGAAATCTAAGATATTGTTCACATTCTTCCTCACTATCAGATAACCCATCACTGTCTTCATGAGTATAGTAACGTTTTCTAGTGCTAGACCGGTTCTTATTCCTTCTTGCTACTTCCTTCCCTTTTGCAGGTGTTTCTTTATAGGGACACTTAGCAGCATAATGACCAACTCTACCACAATCAAAAAATTTGAAAGGAAGCTTACCTCTGAATCATCGTGTGCCAAGTTGAAGCTTCTTTACAAAATTCACCTCATCTTCTTCTGAGATATATCCTGATCCTTCTACTTCTTGTACTTCTTTCCCTTTTGTAGAAGCTCTAAAGACAGATTCTTTGACTTTAGATGGTCCTCCTCTTCTCATTTCATATTCATTTAGTATGCCATGAAGTTGCACCACAGTGAGATTTTGAAGATCCCGTTTTTCTTCAAGAGCAGAAACTTTTGACTCAAATTTTGCCGTTAGAGATCTTAAAATTTTCTCAACCAAAGTAGATTCGGTTATTGTTTCTCCCAAATTTCTCATACGATTTACAACATCATCAAGACGTAAAAAGAAACTGGCAATACTCTCATCACTATGCATCCTCAAATTTTCATATTCAATTCTGAGAGTTTGGAGTTTTGCACTTTTTACCTTTGCATCACCTTCATAAATTAGAATGATTTTGTCCCATATTTCCTTTGCTGTATTTAGCCGCATGACTTTGACAAACTCAGATTCATTCAGACTTCCCGTTAGAGCATTTACCGCCTTTGCATTTGATTCAGAGTTCTTCTTTTCTGTCGGATCTGTTGGTACTGCGGCTGGAAATTGATATCCTCCTTCAACAATGGCCCATACATCTGCTCCCAGAGACTGAAGATAGGACCTCATCCTTGTTTTCCAAAAGATTAAATTGTTTCCGTTAAAGAGCAGAGGCTTGATAGATGCTATTCCTTCTTGATTGCTCATCTTGCTTGATCTTCCTTCTAGCGGCTAAGCTTTTTCAGAAGGACCTGCTCTGATACCAATTGTTGGGAAAAATACTGAGAGGGGGGGTGAATCAGTATTTAGTGCAGACTGAAAACTTTTTACTTCTTTCTTTCTCTAAAACCCATACGCTACTTTACTGAACCAAAGTCACGTATACACGCGGATATCCTCAATGAAGCTCGCGTATTACTAGAGATCTCATTATGCAGATAATTCTTTACTTAAATCATTGCATCATTCATTCATTAGATGTTTAGTAAGCAGTAAACATGTGTAGTAAGAACAGAATAAATCATCACACATAAGCAACACACATGAACACCAGGATTTAAGGTGGAAACCCAATTCGGGAGAAAACCACCGCTGTCGTCGTCTCAGTCTTCAATATTTATTATAAGGAAAACATCTTACAACATTGTGCTGGTGTAGACTCATACCACCATGTAGGCACCCACCTGTAGAAGGCTACAACCTTCTCTCGTTTACCATCCTCTCGTGGAAGGGAGCTACAACCCCCTACTCTCGTTTACCAGCCTCTCCTGGAAGGGAGCTACTACCCCCTGTTATCGTTTACCAGCTACCACTAGAAGGGAGCTAATACCCCCTTACTGAAGGCTTCGACCCTCAGCACCAATGCAGACCATGTTTCATCAATTTTCAAATTGGATCAAACAGCTTCTACACAACCCTTCACTTATCAACAAACATACTTTGCCCAATACTTCAAACATAACAGTGATATCACTGCAACCAGAATATCAGAGATAACCCAGACTTCAGAATAGATATGCAGATGTAAACTCAGCCCAGAACATTCATTAATTCAAATATCATACGCTACTTTTATTCATTGAAGTCGCGTGTATACTCGCTTTCCTGCTCACCAACCTGTGTATGCCCCTGTGCATAACATAAAATGAATACGCTACTCCTCTTCACTGAAGACGCGTGTATACGCACTTCTCTTCGTATAAACCTGCATATACTTCTGAGAACACTGATTTACAGAATGTGATCAAGATCTGAAATCATATTTCTGTTCATTCATTCTATCAACCATGCAGAACTGTTTAGACAGTCATTCTTCCTTCATTGAGACATCAACCAACAACTTGATCTTCAATCAACATAATTAGCAACACAATCAACATTCAAACAACCTAGATCTGTATGAATACACCCTTGACAGATAGCAGTAAAATAGCATAGCAGATCAGACATTTCATTTCACACACTTCAGCAAAACCCTAGATTCCATACGCGCTTTTACTTCATTGAACCTGCGTATATACGCGTTTTCACAGAGACAAACCTGCATATACTTCAGTGCATTTTATTTTCAGAAACCCTGACTTCCATACGTGCTTTTATTTAAGCGGACCCGCATATATACGCGCTTTTACTGCGACAAACTAGCGTATAGATCTATAAAAGATAAACTTTGCAGAACGGTCCAGATCTATAAACTTACCCAGATTTCTTCAATTTCTTCATCAGAATTGCGTCAGGTCTTCATCATATGTTTTCCAGATCATCCTAGAGATTCATCATTTCTAGATCTAGATATCTTGAACCTTCATCATATCCATAGGTGCATCATAGATTCAGATCTATCAATTAAGAACAGAATTCAACCACGCAGATATACTTCAGAGTGAAGTATTCATTAAAACCTAGACATATGCACACCTTGCACTATGATCTTCTTCTCCTTAAATATATTTAGCCTTTGTCAATACCATGAGTCAAAACCACTCAACTACTAATGGTATTCCTGGACGGGATCAAATAGATATTCCAGCGCTCAATACAATGGGTCAATACCATGGTAAAATCCCTTGGTTTTATGAATTTAGAGCGCAAATAGGCATACACTACTTGGCACGTACTTTTCCACGTACATACGCTACTTTGACTTTAAAAACCCGCGTATGCTTTGTGACATGTCTTATTTATCATTTCTTTGGCACTTACTAAAATTTCTTTCTCTGCTACTTCTGAGCTGCTTGTAGATACATCAGATTTACATCATTAATAAACTCATCAAGTCAGTTTCCATCAAGTAGGTTACTTCATCAAGTAGGTTGCCATCAAGGACAACACCTTGCATCATATTGCCAACAGGGGCTCATAATAAATAAATAGACCTAATTGGGAAGATTGAGACATGGGACTATTTACCAAGACAAAAGGACAATAATTTAATTGGAATTAAGGGGTTTATAGGAATAATTTGAGGGTGAAAATGTGAATTTGGGTTACACTTTTGTGAGAATCTGGGGTGGAAAACTTTTTTCTTCAATAGTTCGGCCGAACTTTCGAAATTAGTTCAACTGAACTCGTTCTTCCGTTTACATTGACGACATACTGACGGCGCGGGAAACCAGTTTTTTGGTCGAATATGGGAAAACCGGAAGCAAAAGTTCGGCTGGACTATTAGTTCGGCTGAACTTTTAAAATAGTTCGGTCAGACTTATATTTTATAAGTATATCACCAGAAAACTTTTGCAGGTTTCACATCTCTTTCGCGCGTTTCTTTTCTGATTCTCTCTGGCACTATGTTTCTTCTTTGTTGCATTGTGGTGAGTGTTGTTGCTGCTCTAGTGAGCTCTATTGCTGCTCTGTTTTGATTTAGAGTTGTGCCGTGACAACTTTCTGCGAATTTCCAGTTAATTATTTAAGTCCTAATGTAAATTTTGCCTCATCTTAGTCTATTACACTATGGTTGTCTGGAGTGTTTTATAGCTGGGGTGAACAAACTTGGTTGATGAACATAGTTTATGCGGTGCCAATGTAGTAGCTTGTCGTTCGTTGTACCGGCCTACCCAAACTACTCTACTATGCCCCATAAATTTCATAAATCCATCAATGTCCCAGCCTACCCCCACCAACAACTACTATGCCATGAATCGAAGGCACAACTCCATTCATGATTCTCCTGGCCTAGTAGGTAAACTCTCCACCTTTAACCCATTTTCCCGATAGGCACTCTTCACACCTAGCTGCCCTTTTTTGGATTTCGTTAAGGTAAGAAGCTAGCTTACAATATTCTCTTTCTTCTTATTCTTCCTTTCCAATATCCCTCCATGCTAGATTCATCCTTATCTGTGGTTTTCTAATTGGAGTGGCATCATCTTTAATGTAGATGCGGTGCTAGAAAATCTTAGATTGACTCTAGTTAATCATGCTTTATTCATTACAAAGAGAAGTTGGTTACATATTATACATGGTTATATTTCTATTTTGACTTGAAAGATAGATACTTGAATTATAGGTCTGGCTTTATGTCTTATTTCAAAAGAGTAGTAACACTTCTTAGTTCAGTATGGTTCAATAGTAGTTTCATTAGCATTAGATCGAAATGCATTAAGGAAAGGAAACCAAGAAATAAGATAAAGGAGATGAAAACTTATATAGTCTGCTAAGGCAAGGCGGCTATGCAGCCAAACTGTTTCATTGAATAGTTACAATTTAATATGTAATATTGTATGGTTGCTGAGTTTAGATGAACTATGAGCCATATGTATTTATGGTTACTTAAATTGTGTTTGTTGTGAATAAATGTATCTATAGGATGTTTTACTTCTTATATTTCCCTTATTTTAGACAAGTTCACTTGACCTGTTCCAATAACCGGTCTGTTGAGAATCTACTCAGTTCTACTGTGTCATGCCTTCTTGACTTCTATTTTAGTGGCTGTATAAATTCAGTGTAGTTTCCTTTTACTAGTAGTTTTATTTTGAATTTTACTTCCTCAAACTCCAGATGTCTAAAAATGTAGCTGCATACTCGTTGTAACTTATTACATATTTCTAGAATTGTAACTATGGCTATGCAACCAGATTGTTTCATTGAATAGTTACAATTTAATATGTAATATTGTATGGTTATTGAGTTTAGATGAACTATGAGCCACATGTATTTCTGGTTACTTAAATTTTATCTATTGCGAATAAATGTATCTATAGGATGTTTTACTTCTTATATTTCCCTTATTTTATACTAGTTCACTTGACCTGTTCCAGTAACCGGTCTGTTGAGAATCTAATCAGTTCTACTGTATCATGCCTTCTTGACTTCTATTTTAGTGGCTGTATAAATTTAGTGCAATTTCCTTTTACTGGTATTTTTCTTTTGAATTTTACTTCCTCAAACTCCAGATGTCTAAACATGTAGCTGCATACTCGTTGTAACTTATTACATATTTCCAGAATTGGAACTATGGGTATGCAGCCAGACTGTTTCATTGAATAGTTACAAATTAATATGTAATATTGTATGGTTATTGAGTTTAGATGAACTATGATCCACATGTATTTTTGGTTACTTGAATTGTGCCTGTTGTGAATAAATGTATCTATAGGATGTTTTACTTCTTATATTACCCTTATTTTATAGGATTTAAATTACTCGTAGGAATCAAGTTAATTTTGAATAAAAATTCGAATATGTAATTTCTGAGATTTAAGTTAACGAGACATTCAAATCCTAATTTCTCAGATTAAAATTAAATTCTCATCGCGATATATATATATATATATATATATATATATATATATATATATATATATATATATATATATATATATATAATTTGTTGGAAATACTAAGAGGGGGGGTGAATCAGTATTCCTTTCTATTAGAGCATTAGTCAATCTTCAATTATTATCAGTGTTTGTACAATGATAGAAGTAAACAAAAGGAACAAAAATGCACACAGTTTTTAAGGTGGAAACCCACTCTGAGACAAAAACCACCTAATGCTTTTCTAATAATTCTTTAATATTCAACACCAATTGAAAATAAAGCTCCAACTTCCTAGAATCTAGAAAAGCATTCTTCTCCAGCTCCTACTAGATGGATGCTCCAATGCCCAATATTCTTCAGTAGTCAACTGAACGAATGCCCCAACACCCAATGAGCTACAACTCAAACTAGCACCACCCTACCATATTATAGAAGAATAAAAGAAGAATGGACTCCTGTACCAGGAAAAATGGTCCACTTTAAAATGATATAGAATGACGTAGAAGAAGAAGACACACTATACCATAACCCAAACTATGAAAAAACCACCTAATGATGATCATAGACCTCCCGACACTACCTCTTCAACTCTTGGCAGATAGACACTAATACAATTTTTACGATAATGTATTTTCAATGCCTTAGTACAATGATACAATTACAGTGACTGTATGCAGTGCTGCCCACTTGAAGACTTCATGTGATGAACTTCATGCTACTGTTCTACACCTTGGTTTCTGCTCTTGTCATGCTACCCTCTACTGCACCTTGCTTTGCTTTGCTGCCCTAGAAATTCTAGTCCTTTGTAGCCCTTCACAACACATGATCTAGCTTTTCCTTACCTTCTAGGAGCTCGATATTGAATCAGGTGTATCTCTATTATTTTAGATCCCCAATATATGATTTTCAGTCTTGTAGTATTTATTTGAGTTGTCTTTCCAATTCCATAGGTCTGACCCAATCTGGATTATTCAAGGGATAGTTATGCCCAATCTCTCACAATGCCCTAATTATGGAATGTTTCAGTAGAGATAACTTGTACGGCATTCCATATGTCACTTTGTATTCATTCGGCTCTAAAATTGATAGAGAAACAACTAAATTTTGTGCACTATCTACCACTTTTTATAGAATTCCAATCTAATACTCAGAGAGAGAGTTATGACAATTTTCCCAAGGTCACTTCTTTGAGATAAATTTCAACAGCCTACAAAAACACTAACTTCCACAGATCATATCTCCAAAAATTTTGCGCACCCTGATCTGAAATTTTTATAGGAGCTTCCTTAGGATTTTGGATTTTCCTCATAAAAGTTTCTAAGCCTTCATAGAAAACAAGTTAGAGCGAAAATTCCACGATGACTTGTTTCAGATGGCAAAATCCCTTGCATAAGGAGGATATGAGGATCACAATTTATATAAGTGCTTAGGTTGAGAGGGGCTTCAAAAAGTGAATGTGGGAGGGATTTTAGGAGATTAAAAAATATTAATTATGACTTTTCAATGACCCATGCCACAACCCCATGGGGTTTTAGCCCACTAACTAGGGGTACAAACTTCAAACATGAATATCTCTCAAACTATCAAGAATTACGTGGCGTGCCATATATGAACGGAAACATCTCGACAAGTAGAAACCATCAAAATAATTCTTGATCTAGAATATATTAAATTAGTAGGTCAAAATTTCCATGAAATATTGGGGTAGCCCCTGGTGCTGCTTGGGTTGACATCAATGACAACCGCTGATCAACAATCTTCCCCTTTGGCATTAATGGCAAGACAAGTACTCCCCCCTACGATCATGACACCTATTCCTACAACATTCTCTGCCCCTTTGACATCAATGGAAAAGGGTAACTCCCCCTGATACACAACCATCCTACGGACCAGTACACACTTCCACTCCCATTTTATTTTATGAATAAGGAAAATCTAATGAGAACTTGGGAGAATCCCAAGCTTCTAGTGAAGACATTCCAATGCTTCACAAGTACTCTCATGATAATCAATGCTTCTTTCCCAATCTGCATCTGTAAAGGCATGAATAATGAAATTGTTACCCTTGGGGTACCACAAGACATATTCTGTTGTTCCTTTTAGATATCGAAGAATTCTTTTGATGGAAATAATATGTGATTCTTTTGGTGCTTCTCGGAATCTTGCTACTTGTCCAACTGCTCTCATAATATCTGGCCGGGAGGCTGTTACATATAGAAGACTACCAATCATAGATCTGTACAACCTTTGATCCACATCCTTAGACGAGTCGTCTATGCCAAATTTGCAACCTGTTACCATCAGAGTAAGGATGGTTTTGTAATCTTCCATTTTGAATTTCTTGAGCATTTACTTGATGTACTTAGCTTGACATATAAATATTCCTTTCTCTTGCTAAGATATTTGAAGCCCTAAGAAG
Source organism: Pinus albicaulis (assembly GCA_034641835.2). NCBI lineage: Eukaryota > Viridiplantae > Streptophyta > Pinopsida > Pinales > Pinaceae > Pinus > Pinus albicaulis. The sequence continues at coordinate 1,747,813,760 of CM076578.1, read as the reverse complement.
TATGTCATCTCACCAAGTGAAGACATCTCTAAATCACTTTGCATCTTTTAGAAAAATTTTTACTTAGTCGATCATCATTTCTACCAAATATTATATCATCCTCTTTAGCTATTAGATGTGCTTTAATTGCTTCATATAGAAAATATATGTCGTTTGGAGCTCGACTTTCTATAGCCACAATTTCACCATACCTACCTTTCCCGATTTCACATTTTGTGGAGTTGAATAGTATTGTGTGTCCTTAATCACACATTTTTGCAACACTGAGCAGATTGTGATTCATGTTTTCAACCAATAGAACATTCTTGGCTAGAGAATCTTGCTTCTGACAGTGACAGTACTTGATCCTATAACATTTAAAGATCCATCACTTCCAAAGGACACGGTTCCATCCTTCCTTTCTTTCAGAGATACAAATTTCTTTCTATCTCCAGTCATATGCATTGAGCAACCGCGATCAACATACCACACATATTTTTTGTTTTGAACCTTGAGAGCGAGAGCACAATTATCAGTCTTCTTCTTCTTCCATGTTCATTCGTTCTGTGGCTTCAAAGATTCTTCTGGAGGATTTTCAAGTCTGTAGTCTTTGACTATGTGTCCAAAGTTTCGACATTTGTAACATTCAATATTGTTGAGCCTCAAAATTGTGCTTTCTTTCATTCCATTTTACCTCATTTTCCTTTGTCCATTTCTATCCTAGACCCAATTGATCAATGAATATAGTTAAAATTACTTCTAGAATGATTTACATGACTGACTTGCTAAGTTTTGTGATTTTTGCCATTGTAAAGCATTTTGACCGGAACTAGCTGCAGAATGCAGACATTCCGTAGCTAACCAGCGATTCTGCAGCTGTCTTCACGTTTGAGTATGTTCCAGGTGGCCTTTCAAGAAAAACCGCATATGGGCATAATCCACGTCATGTCTACATGGTTCGTTGCTCATCATGGAGGAAGAAACGAATTCTGGGTATGGTTTTGGAACATGGGAACACATTTAGGAAGGAAGACTTCTATTAGGACTGTCTCAGTCCAGATGTCTTTTCCTTTTCACGCAGCCACTTCAAGAGTCCTAATGTGATTCTGATAAGGAAAGACAGTGTTCCTGAATTGTTGCAAATCTTGTTATTTACATTTGTTATATAAACACTTGGGAAACCGAGAGCTATGTTAGATTTTATGCTAGATTTTATTCCAGATTTTTCTTAGATTCTGTGCTACATTTCTGAAGACGTAGAGTGCTATGTTCAAGTTATTTCATCTTTAATGAAGCAGACAGTGTTGTTTTAAAAGCGTTGATTTAAATTGGAGTTGAATTCCGTCAGGTGGTAGAGGGCCCCTGCCTCTTGCACGGATTTATTTGCGTAAATTAGATAAGTATTCTAGTTGCCTTTGCGTTTTTGAATTTGAATTAGTAGTTGTTTTAATTAGCTACTGTAGTTATACTCATTCTAACTCTTCCACAAGAAGAAGCTCTTCCAAAAGATTATAATGATGAATGGGGAATGGCTATAGTATTGTAGGATTAGAAGTTGAATTCATAGTTGTTTTTAATTAGCTACTGTAGTTATACTCATTCTAACTCTTCCATAAGAAGAAGCTCTTCCAAAAGATTATAATGATGAATGGGAAATGGCTATAGTATTGTAGGATTTAGTTGTAATTTTTGTTGTTCACTATCACAGTTACACTTGTTCTAATCACTCTTCCACAAGAAGAAACTCTTCCAATAAATTCTTAAGGAGTCCAAGACATGACCGTGATAATGAATGATTTAGTTGTGTGTTTGCACTAAGTACCATCTCTGTTATTACTCTTAAACGCTTGTCCAAAATATCATAATGATGAGTGGGATATGGATATGATATCTTAGTTTTTGTTTTTCATTGCTTTCAGTCTTTTTACTTGCATTTGCACTCAATTACACAGTCAGAATTGTTCTAAAATCTCTTCCACAAGAAGGAACTCTTCCAAAATATCAATAATGATGGACAAACAGACTGTATAATTTCATAGAATAATGCATGATAGTATAGTTAGGATACTCTAGAGTTTCATTGCACTTAATTCATGTTCAGTTGTTCTGTTTTGGGTTTGATAATGCCTTGTAGTTTAACACTGTTTTAGGCTAGTGACATCTTAGGTTTGGTTGTAGTTCAACTCATTGCATTTGCACTCCACATTCAGTTGTCATTCACTGCACATTAGATTACTTCAGTTGTTAAGATTAACAAAACAACCTTCATTATTCACAAATCTCTTCTTGTTCTAAAATCCATAATTGACTCATCACTACATGAACAGAAGACCATATCACTTTAAGGCCTGAAGTACTTCTGCAATTTCCTTATCATTTCATAAACAGAGCCCTCTCTCAAAAGACTACTTTGAAAAGAAATCAATAACTCTTGAGTAAGGTTTTGTGACATTCAATTGAATTGCAGAATAGAGTTAGAAAACTAGTCCTAGAATAGAAGATCTTATGATGATATCAATGTTTTACTCCAAACATACTTCAACAAATCTCTAATCAAGGACAAGATGTTGCATCATTATGAGTTAGTTGTTTAAACTGTTTAGTTAGGAAGATTTGCATGCTTAGTTGACCATGTTTGACAAGTTTAGTTTGTGTTTTGAATCATTTGCTTAAAAGTCATTATCAAGCTTTGTTTTTGCTTAGTCATAGTTTAGATTTGATTCTACTTCAGTGTTTTCAATTGCATTTGTATCAGTCATTTGTCATAGATGAATTAGGTCTCACTCTGTTTTTAATCATTAGCTTCCTTCCATTAGCTTTCTAGGCATTTTCCTTGTGAACATCATAAATCATCACAAAAGACCAAAAACATCACAAAACACTACACACAACGCATTAAGAAACAAGCACCTAGGTACATACAGTACACTTCACTTCAGCAGTTTACAAATCCTGGTTGACAATTAAATGAGCTCAGTTTAGGAGACTAGATTGAGACCAAACATTTTGGCACCGTTGCCGGGGAAGTGAAAACTAGGTAACCTTTGTTTCTTAGCATCCAAAAACAATTTTATGTGTAGGGAGAGAGATTCAAGGGGAAGATTTATAAGCAGCAGAGGCAGAAGTTTGATTTCTAGAACACCACTTGTTTCATCTAGATCCAGAGCTAGTACACCTTCAACTCAAACCCATCTTCCATCCTTTATTGATCCTGGACTTCTAGAAGATCTAAGGTCAACTATTCCATTAGAGAAACCTTCCACTTCATCCACTGAACCTGCCATAGAAGAAAATCTAAAGATTCCTAGTAGGGATACAAACCTTTCCACTTCTACAAGAGAGTCAACTATGGCAAAAGAAGGAGGAGGAGGAGTTTTTAATGGAGAAAACACATTGTTTGGAGGTAGAGGTAGAGGTAGAGGAGAAGGAGGTAGAGGTGCAAATGGAGGAAGAGGTAGAATAGGAAGCTCTTTTAGGTTCCCTATACTTGATGAAGAAACCAATACAACCATGAAAAACATTTCACCCTCTGTCCTTCCAAACTTCTATGGACTTAAAACTGAAGATCCTGAAACTTTCTTATTCGAATTTGAAGTGCTGTGTAGAACTTATGACTACCTACAAGATGCTCAAAAACTGAAATTATTTCCTTCAACTTTGAAGGGAGCAACATTGAAGTGGTTTATGAGTCTAATCAGTAGTTCTATTAGAACATGGGAAGATATGAAACAAGCATTTCTAGAGAGATACTTGGATTATTGTATGCCGGTTAATCATAAGGAAGAAGTGTTCAAGATGTTACAAAAAGAAGATGAAAACTTAGAAGATTTGTTGGAAAGATTTAATTACAACATCAAAAGGGCAAAAATGGAAAATTTAGATCAAGACACCTTAAAAGCTCTTTTGTTGAAAACAATTAGGGATGAATGGTTGGATATCCTTAACATGATGGGAAAAGGGGATATATCACAACTTACATTACCTGAAATATCTGAGTTATGTATCAACCTTTCAAGAGGGAAATATAAAATTGTTAAAGGTCCAAGAGATCCCGCTCTTGCAAGGGCAAGTAAATCTGCTTCTGGGACAGTAAGTAGATCAGAAATAGGACACATGCTTGATGACTTTAAATCTGATATCTTAGGGAGTCTTAGTGAAAAAATAGACACCCTTAAGATAAAAAACAAGCAGAAGGCTGAATCTGATGCCTTGGCAATCTTTTGTCCCAAATGTAGAAAGAAACATGCCTTGAGAGAGTGTCCTTTAGATGTAAAAGTTGTAGAGACCTGTGTCATTTGTTCTGAAAAACATGAAACCAAGAATTGTCCTTCTCTTCCTGGTCTCAAAGATGTCTTTCAGGAAGAAACTCCTACAGACTCCATAGAATCTCTTAACTTTGTATCTAGAAGACCTTGGCAGGGACCTCAGACACAAGGATTCCATGATCAAATGTATAATCAACCTCCACCTTGGAATTCTTGGCAGCAACCTTGGCCCCAATTTTAAAATCAATCTCAATCTTGGGCACAAGGAACACAAAGTCCCTATGGAAGATACTCTCCATACTATCAGTATCCACCATATCCACATTTTTATCCTCAAAATTCTCAACAAAATTTTCCTCAAAATCTTCAACAAAATTTTCAACAAAATCCTCAACAACATCATCAGAACCAACCACATCAAAATCAACCACTTCCATTACCATTCCCTAAAAAATCCAATCAATTTCCAGCTCAACCCATACCAAACCCCAATAATAAAAACCCTCAGAATACATACATGATAGAAGGTCAACAGTTTCCAACTTATTCTTCTATACCTCCTTTTCCGGAAAGATTACAAATTGATAGAGCTGTAGAGAAACAGATCATGGTGCCTAATTATGATTTCTTAGATGAATTGAGAAATGTTTGCATTAAAATTCCATTATTGCAAGCCATCAAGGAAATCCCAATTTTAGCCAAAACAATAAAGGAGTTGAGTATGAAGACAACAAGAAAAAGAATAAGAGAAACAAAGAAAATTCAATTGGTAGGACAAATAGCAGGCATTATGATGGGCAAGATTGCTATTCCAAAGTATCTTGACCCCGAAAATCCAGTTGTCAAAATTCACATCAATGGACTTGAAATTCAAAACACACTCATTGATTTAGGAGCAGCAATAAATATCATGAGTAGACAAATCATGGACAAACTGAAACTTCCTAATCTTCTCTTTACACCCACACTATTACAATTAGCAGATAGATCTGTGATCAAACCAGATGGGGTAATAGAATACATTCCAGTGTCCCTAGATTCTTGGGAGTACCCTGTGGATTTCATGATCCTAACTCCTAAGAATAATCTAGGAGGCCATCCTGTTATATTAGGAAGACCTTGGTTGGCTACATCTGATGCTTTTATTAGTTGTAGGTCCGGTGATATGTATATTTCTGATGGTAGTTCAACTAAAAAGTTCACTTTATATCCTCCAGCTAGGACAATTACGGATCTAGATGACACTCAATGGATAGAGGATGAAGAATATTTACAACCACTCTTCACAATTTCAGAAATTAGTGAAGATAATCAAATTCTGAATACTCTAGAAAAATTTGAATCCTCTCCAGAACACAAACATGAATCATTTCAAGAGGGATCCAATATTGAGTTTTTGTCATCAAGGCAGATGTCTCTTCATTCTATGGATAAATTTGGCAGCTCTACAAGTGAGATTTTTCCAGGCAAAACTTTGAACATAAACAAGAACCTAGAAAAATCTCAACAAGGAGAGTTAGTCAAAGTATTACAGAGACATTCTTCTGCATATGCATGGGAATACACTGACATGAAAGGGATAAGCCCCAAGACTTGTACTCATCACATCTATATAGAGGCAAATTGCAAACCAATCAGACAGCCTCAAAGACGGATGAATCCAAATCTTAGGGAAATTGTCAAGGAAGAATTGCAAAAATTATTAAATGTTAATTTCATCTATCCTATTTCAGACAGTCAGTGGGTTTCTCCTTTGGTAATTGTGCCAAATAAAAATGGAAAATGGAGGGTGTGTGTTGACTACCGAGAACTGAATAAAGCTACTCTTAAAGACCATTTTCCCTTACCTTTCATAGATCAAGTATTAGATACCTTAGCAGGTAAAAAGTACTTTTCATTCCTGGATGGATTTAGTGGTTACAATCAAATCCAAGTAGCACTTGAAGACCAAGATAAAACCACATTTACTTGTCCTTGGGGTACCTATGCCCTGCCGAGTATTGCCATTTGGATCGTGCAATGCACCCGCAACATTTCGAAATGCGTATTAGGAATTTTTTCCGACCCGATACATGGACCTGCAGAGGTACATGGATGATTTTACAGACTTTATGGGGATACATTTCGAAGAGGCTTTAGAAAACTTGGAAAAGGTCTTAAAATATGTCAAGAAGCTAAACCTTTCTCTTAGTCATGAAAAAAGTTTTATGATGTTCACTCGAAGGTATTGTTTTAGGGCACCACATTTCAGATGGGATTAGAGCTTCGATGAAGTTAAAGCTGAAGTTATTTCTAACCTATCCATTCCAAGTTCTCAAAGAGATGTAAGAAGTTTTCTAGGATTTCCACAGTGGTACTATCGGAGATTTATAGAAAACTTCACTCAAAATAGCATCTCCTCCTTCAAATTACTCACCAAAGATTGTGAATTTGGCGTGGACTTCTGGACAAGCCGCTTAGCTTTTCGAAACCCCGAAAACCAAAAATTTCTCAAGCACCTATATTAAGGGGACCTAACTCGGAAGTTACCTTTTTCATGTCTCGACAGATGCTTCCGATACAGCTCAGCGAGGCGCATTGGGGACAAAAAGATTTAATTCCCTAGTGCCATCTATTATATCAATAAAAATTTGACTCCGGCAGAGTTAAACTATACTATAACCGAAAAAGAGTTTTTAGTCGTTGCTCATGCCATTAACAAATTTAGACACTACATAACAAAGCCATGAAACGTTTATTCATGACCGATCATTCCTGCGTTGGATATTTAATGAATAAATCAATCACTAATGGTAGAGTTATAAGATGGTTGTTATTATTGCAAGACCTCGTACATTATCTATTCTGGAGCATGCCCGGAAAACAAAACACCGTGGCTGACTTCCCGCCTAGAATTAAAAATATCAAAGATGACACTGTTGAAGATCAATTTCCCGATGAATATCTTTGCAGCTTCTACTCAAACTCCATGGTTTGCCGATATTGCTAATTATTTAGTTTCAGGAAAGCCTCCTTCAATTATGAATGCAAGGGATAAAAAGAAAATCATTAATGATAGCAAGATACTCATGGGTCGCTAATGAGTTGTGCAAGACGTGTTCCGCATTTGATCATTAGAAGGTGAGAACGTGAAGATGAGATGCCCGAAATTCTCAAGGCATGTCATGATGAACCTTGTATGACACTTTGCAGCGATAAGAGGACAAAGTCTATAAGATCCTTAATTTAGGATATTATCGCTCATCTTTTGCTTTAAAGTATGCAAGTAAGTATGTCAAAAGGCTGTACAAAGAGACAGCTGCCAAAGGGTAGGGAAACCTTCTCCTCTCAAAATAGATGTCGCTACAACCTCGTGTACACATCGAACCTTTCAAAAATGGGCCTTGATTTTGCAGACCTTATTAGCTCCTCCATCAAGACAAAAAGAAATACATGTAGTTTGCACCGATTATGTTACTAAGTGTAGAAGCTAAACCATTACTTGTTGCTAATGAATCATCTCTGTAGTTACTTTTCTTTTTCGAGGATATTTTTACTCGCTTTCGTGTCCCAAGGGAAATTGTTACGTATCAAGGAGCTCAATCTGACATCAAGGCTAGTGGAGCAAATGATGGAGAAGTACAAAAATCAGCACATAGAACATCTACTCCTTATCATCCACAAGCAAATGTCAAGTGAATCCACTAAGCACAAAGTCAGTCGAAGGAATCCTAACAAAGACTCGTTTCATCTACAGAAGAGATTGGGCAGATAGGCTTCCCTAAGCCTTGTGGGCCTCATAGAACTACATGGAGAAACACAACAGGCCATACTCCTTATGAGCTTGTTTATGGAAAGCAAGTTTTGTTTCCTATAGAGTTCCAAATCCAAACATTCAAGATGGCGCTCATGCCTAGGACTCGATCGTGACCAGAGGCACAAAAGCATAGATCGGAGCAAATTAATGAATTGGATGAGATCGTACAAGATGCAAGCTCGTAAAACAAGTCTAGTCCAACAAGAGAAGGGCCAGGATGGCAAGACAAGTGCTATCAAAAGAGAAGAAATTTAAAGAGGGTGATTGGGCTCTCTTGTTTGATTCAAAATTCAAGGATTTTCAAGGGAAATTTCGTACACATTGGCTTGGGCTTATATGAAATTGTTCGAATTTTTGATAATGAAGCAAGTAAAAATCGTAACTATAGATGAAGAGGAGTGTCACTTTTCTTGTGAATGGCCATAGATCAAGCTATACCACAAGCCACTCTCAAGAGAAGAGTTTGTCAAGAAGTTCCAAGGAGAGCATATTGATGTGAAGTTAATGAAGTAAGAGTCTCTCTTCTTCATCAACTCGATTAAATTTTCTTACATACTTTTCTTTTGATATATATAAAAATAAAAATAAAATAAAGGTATAAACATGAAAACCAATCTACCGATTGGCATGTTTATACAGTAAGATAGGGTGAAAATCAGTAGTCTCTCCTCGACACCTCACTCCTTCCATTTTTGTTTCTACAGGTATGCATATAAAAATCCATAAGTTCCGAAGGCCATAGTACTTATGATCTACATTTCATCTCACTCCATTCATTATCCATCCATACTTCATCTCATCCATCATTCACATTTCACTCTGCATTCCATTCCATTCATTTCTACTCCATCTTCCATTCACTTCATTTTCATGTCAAAACATAGAATTTGATATTCACGTGCTAGTGAATAAAAATATGCCATGAATTGCAAGACAACCCTTTATGTCTCTCCTTCATTCCATGAACTCGAATCCATTCTTATTCCATTTATCCACTCTCATAATCCATCATCCATTTTTCATCCATTTCTCACAAACATTTCACCCATTCTCCTGTAAACATTTGCTTACTTTTCATGTTTGAAGTGTTCTACAGAACATCTCTCCCAGCGTCGCTGGACATTTTCCGCAACTCGATCACCTTTTCCGCAGCGACAAGCCTTTTTTGGCAAAGCCTATAAACCCCCGAAGGCATCAACCAGCGTACATTTCGAATCTACACCAGAGCGATCCAAAGCTGAATTCATGAATCCCAAAGATCATGAGAAATTGTGAAAGATTCCTCCAAAGATAGAGCAGAGAAGACAAAGGCTACATAACAATAAACATCAAATAAAGTGGCGTAGGTAACAAATTTAAATTACGATGGCAATTCACGAAAATTTTAAAGCATAGTTTAGCTTCGGATTATTCAAAAAGTTGTTTTAATTATTTTATTGATCAAACACCAAACAAAACCCTCTATAGACTTTCAGTATCAAATCTTCCAATTCAAATTTTCTTATCCAATAGCATTTGAGCTATGAAACTGCCAAATCATTTGAAATTCCCACGACTCTCTAACCAAGCTCTTTGAATGACAGGAAGATTTTTCCCGCGCCGTCGCATCCTTCCGCCGTCTCTCAAACTCATTAATGCAATCCTCCACCTCACTCCACCACTTTATGCCGTGACCATTTGCCATAACGTCATTCCGCAGTCCCGCATTCCATTCCGAAGGCAGTGCGATTATTATCATCAAAAAGTGTACGTAAGAGGTACATTGGAAGCATACCGGTGAGAACCTGGCACGACACAGCATATCACTCGTAGAACAAAGTTTGGAGCATTTTCACTACCAACACAGTAATTGTGGCCGTGTAGAGTTTAAAGCCCGTTGTTACCCGAGACGTAGAGGGCGTAGTGGCGAATTTGAAGCATACCATTTGCTATCGCAGACAACGAGGTTGAGTTTGAAGTCTCCGTTGTTACTAGAAACATAAGTGTTTTCTTTTTACGAAAGATTGAGTTTGAAGTCTTCCCGTTACCAAAGACGGAGGTATTGCACAAAAAGAAATTTGAAATCATCTACCACTCGTCTATCGCAGACACATTAGCCTCGAAAATTGAAATTGCTTCCATATCATTCCAAAGTTCAACAAGTACGTTGCCACTCACCGAGGATTCGAAGGCATTTTTCAAACAAAGAGGCATACCAAACCAGAGATTTTGTAAGACTCGTAGCTATTTCAAAGGTATGTTCTTCCAAAATTGAAGCCATTTTTACTTTAGAGCTTGGAAGCCATTTTAATCCGAAAGTAAAAAGCCATTGTTTTGTGGATAGAGAAGAGTGTTAATCGAGCAGTGAAAAATCATGGGTTTCATCGTAAGGATCGAGCCGAGTAGGACTGCAAAATATTTAGAAGGCTATCCACAATGCAAGGAGATGCTACAACAAATAGGATGGCTCCAATTCTTGGAAAAGCTTTAATGGTTGCCATAAGGAAGTTACCAAAACATTTGCTAGATCATTCCGAAGGCACCGAGGTTGAAATAGGAGATGTTAAGTTTACCTGCTAATGAAGCTTTTTATAGCAAGAGGCTACAGGATTATCTCGTAGCCGTGAGATGGTTTAGTAGGAATTCCATAACGACTCATGGAAACAAATATTGAAATCACCAAACATGGATGTTAGTGTGTTCAAGAAGGGAATTCCCGCAAGAGCGCACATCTGAAGAGCAAATGGAGGAATATACTACTTCTTTTACAAAAAATTGTTACATGTGAGGGTAGATATGGGACATTTTATGTCTACCATATGAGACTAATGTTGCATTTTCTAGGAGAAGATTTGAATTTACCACATTTCTTGTGACTCAAAGTCCTTCAGAAAGAACGCTTCGCGTGTTCGCAGAAGAGTTCCGCTCTTTGGAAACAACCGTATCATCATGGGTTAGTCAAAATTTTAGAACGAGCATCATCTATCTAAATCAAATGATACATGGGATGCATTTCTTAATAAGAAATCATTTTGAGGAAGCAAAAGAACTGGTCACCTCCGAACCACAAAAGCCACAAAGAGAAGTAGGAGATGGAGGACTCCAAAAGGTAAAATCGACAAACCGGTTCAAGAAAGCAAGGAAGAAGTCATTTTGGAGAAGTTGACTAGAATCAAGAGCCAACCTCAAGGCGTATAAGGTAATCAAGGAATCCGTTATAGGAGAGGGAGGCCTCCTCAACTTAGGAGAAGCACAGCATTGCAAAGGAAATCAAGAAAGACTTGACTCAAACAAACAGGGTAATCAAATTTATTATTGAAAGATGAAGAAACATCTATGGAAGAGTATGATGATGAAGATTTTTATGAAGGCACCCGAGATTGATCGCCAACAGAAATCTATGATTATGTGGAAACTTTAGAGAGAAACATGCCTTCGTAAAAGAGAAGAGAGAACCCCACCCTCCACTAACTCGAAATTGATATATTGAGGAGGGATAGGTGCTGAGCTGGAATTGTTGAAATAGACGACATCAAAAATGAGAATGAAATTCTCAAAGATCAAATCAAGCTCAAGATCGACATGAACTCAACATTATCCCTCGCATATAGACAAAGTGGAGAGGACCAATGAGAAGATGAAGACAAGGAACAAAAATCGATCAGTGGCACTCACAAACCTCATGTTCAAACTTGCGATCAGTGAAACCTTGCAGGCCTCTAACATTCGTAGCAAAGGAGAAGAAGGGATTAGTATGTCTCCGTTAAGCTCCCACTCATAGGATAATTTGCACGAGGCACATGCAAAGAGACAAAGCAGCGTATGTTGAGCCTCAAATTCTCGTGCTTTCCTTCACCTCATTTTACCTCATTTTTTCCCTTGTCCATTTCCATTTTAAAACCCAATTGATCAATAAAAATAGTTAAAATTACTTCTAGAATGGTTTACATGACCGACTTGTTGAATTTTGTGATTGTTGCCATTGTTAAGCATTTTGACCGGAATCTGGCCGGCAGCACGTGCATTCCGTAGCGTCAACCGGCGATTCTCGTTAGCCTACCTTTATGTTTGAGCATGTTCCGGTGGCCTCTCGAGGAAAAACGCATATGGGCATGATCCACGTCGTGCCTACATGGTGTGTTGCTCTGCCATGGAAAGAGGAAATGAATTCTCGGGTACGGTTATGCACGTGGGAACACATTTGTGAAGGAAGACTCCTACCAGACCTGCCCTGGGCCTACCAGGTGGCCTTTTCTCTTTCACTGCGAGCCTCACCCCAAGGACTCCTCAGAATGATTTGACAAGGAAAGACATCATTCCTAAATTATTGTAATTATTGTTACTTGCATTTACTTTATAAACTCTTGAGTAGGCCGACGTACCAAGTTAGAAATTTCGTGCTAGATTTGTCAGCTAGATTTTGTGAAAACTCGTGTTACGCTCTTTGAAGACACAGAGCATTATGTTCAAACTATTGCATCGTTAATGGAGCAGTACATGACTATCTCTGAAGGCGCGATTTAATTTTGAAGTTGAATGCCGTCATGGTGGCAGGGCCCCCGCCCCTCGAACGGATTTCTTTTGCGTAAACTAGATAAGTTTTTCCTAGCCGTCTTTACGTTCGCATATTGAATTAGTAGTTGTGTTTTATATACTCGTGTCGTACTCATTCTAGTTCTTCCATAAGAAGACATCTCTTCCAAATGCACTGGAAATGATGAATGTTTAAACGACTATGGTATCAGTAGAATAGGAGTTAAATTTGTATTTGTTTTTAACTAGCTACCGTAGTCATGATCGTTCAGCCTCTTCCACAAGAAGACACTTTGCCAATAAATTAAAACGATGAATGTTTAATGACTATGGTACCGTAGGATAGGAGTTGTATTTGTTTTTAACTAGATACCGTAGTTATATTCATTCCGGGCTTCTTTCCACAAGAAGACATTCTTCCAACATATCATAACAATGAATGATGAAGGAGCTGTAGTGACATAGGAATTAGTTGTAGTTTTTAGTCTTCACTATCATAGTTGCACTTGTCCTAATCACTCTTCCACAAGAAGCAACTCTTCCAAGACATCTTTAAGAAGTCTCAAGATATGACTCGTGATGTGGACAACTTAGTTTCATTTGCTTTCAGCTCATTTGCTTTCAATTGCATACAAGTCCACAACCAAAATTGTTCTACCTCTTCCACAAGAAGGAACTCTTCCAAAATATCCCTCATGATGAACAAACCGATCGTGTAACTTCATAGAATAGGCATGTTAATTAGAATGCTCCTAGTAGTTTCATTTTGCATTTAATTCATGTCCGGGCATCACTTCTCTGTGTCAGAGTTTGATGCATGGCTTATGGTTTAACATTGTTCTAGTTTAGAAAGCATCTTAAGCTCAAGTTTACCAATTCACTGCACTCATATCTCATAGTCACACCGTCACCCTTTGCACAACATATCACTTTCAGAAGATAGGATCTCCTACGACGCCTTCATTATTTACAAACATCTTTTTGTTCCGAAAACCACGTTGATCCATAACTTTAGGAACAGAAGATACAATATCATTACAAGGTCTCAGACATCTCTCGCAAATTCCTCACCATAAATAGAGCCTCTTCCTCACACGTAATCCACGAAAAGAAACCAATAACTCTCGAGAATAGACCTCCGACCTTTCAATCACTGAGAAATTGCGTACAGAACTAGGAATTAGTCATGGAATATGAGCTTAGGAATAGAATGTCAAGCATTTCATGATTAGTGTCTAATTATCTAGTTAGAAAACTTGCATATTTAAGTGACCATTTCTCAAAGTCTAGTTTTGTGTCATTTCAGATTTAAGAAGTCATCATTAAGCTCTGCTTTCTATTCAACACATAGTTTAGATGTTGCTTCAAAGGTTTTTGATTACATTTGCCATTCCATACATTAGGCTCAATCGTGTTCTCGATCACCAATTTCTTTTCATTAGTTTTCTAGACATTTCCATTGTAACACAAAACTTTCAAAAGACCAAAAACATCATAAATCAACATAAAAGACCAAAACATCACAAAACACTACACACAACGACATAGGAAACAAGCACCTAGGTACATATGGTACATTTCACTTCACAGTTTCTTTACAAATCCCGCTGACAATTAAATGAACTCGAAACTTTAGAGACTAGATTGAGACACACACCCGCAGATATCCATAAAGACGAGCATACCATGCTCGGGAGCCTCGTTTGAGACCACATGTAGATCTTTGTTTAACCTCGCAAACATAGTCTTCTTTTTCTCTCGATAGTAGAAAAACCTTCAGAGTTGTTCCCTGATGTAAACTTTTCTTCGAATTTCGCCATCTCGTAAATGTTGACTTAACATCCATTTAGTAGACTTTTATTTTTCGTGAACATGCATAGGAGACAAACGCCGTATGGCTTTCCATTCCGGCAACTCGGTTCACTTAACTTTCTTTCGTCGAAATAAATTCCTTCCACTTCGTGCATAGCCTTTGGCAAACCAATCTTGCTTTGTTTCTCGGTAATCTTCCTCTCCATCTTTCATTCAATTTGTTCCCGAACACCCATTTAGTCCCAATCAAATTTTTATCTTTTGGTCGTGGAAACTAATTCCCAGTGTGTTATTCTTTGGATTTGATCCAATTCTTCATTCATAGCTACTACCCAATGTTCATTCGGGCGCTCGGCTTCCTCAAAAATACTAGGCCGAAGGTTGCTAGAAAAGTAATTTGAGCTTTTTGTGACAGAACGAAGCCGCCGACCTTCATTTATATCACCAATGATTTGATTTGATAAAGATGGTTCTTTTGCTCATCTCTTCGAGGAGACTCTCGTTGTTGTTCTAGTATATCTTGATGGTCATTATTTACTTCTTCCCCGGTCGATAGTTGCTTCTTTGCTCTATAATTTTCTCTCGTGTCTTTTTCTATCCTCTATCTCAAGTTTCAAATATCTTCTATATCCTTATCATTATTCGTTAGAACACCATCTTCATCAAATGTATAACATTTATGCTCTCCACTATTTGTTTTCGTCTTTTATATTATAGCATTTACATAGGCCTTTCTCTTTGCGTGAGTAACCAACAAAGACACTCTCATCAACACGTGATTCAAACTTACTCCAAATTTTGATCTTCTCTTTGATATAACATTTTGCTTTTCGAAGATTATGAAATATTTTACATTAGCCGGTTTTCTCTTCCTTTCCATAATTCATATGGGGTCTTGCAAGCAAATTATTTCCGAGAAAAACTTCGGTTGATAATGAAGACTACCATATCACTTTCTTGAACCCGTAAATTTTCATCCAATTTTGATTCCTTCAACATTGTTCTACCCATTTTCCGTACGGTTCTCGTTTCTTTCTTTCAACAGAACTCCATTTTGTTGAGGTGTTCGTGCTATTGAAAATTGTCTTTTTATTCCATTTTTGTCACAATATTGCTGAAATAATTTGGAAGTGAATTCTACACCATTATCTAATATTAGTACACTTTATTTTCAAATCGCTTCATTTTCGACCAACTCCTTGTATATCTCTAAAGCACTCAAATGCGTTTCATATTTTTCTCTTTAGGAAACGACGACCGTCATCCTCGGTATAGTCATCTATATCATATTAACATGAAATATAATCTCTCCATGTAAGCATTTTCGTTCTCACAGGACCACATAGATAGGTACCTATCAATTCCAATGGATGTGATGCAAAGTGTTATTTTGTTTTAAATTGGAATCTCCGCTTTCTCGTGCCGACATGCCTCACATAGTGTGTTGGAAGGTTTTGAGTATTTTCAAAGCATTTCTGCATCGTTCCATTTTTCTTATCTTGAAAAATATTTTCAAAGTTTATGTGACCCATTCGTTTGTGCCATAACCAACTTTCATCTTCTTTAGCTAGTAGACATGCTTTAGTTGCTTCATCCGTAACATATATGTCGTTTGGAGCTCGACTTGCCAGTAGCCAGCAGCTTTTAGCATAACTCGCCTCTTCTCCCGATTTCACATTTTGTGGAGTTGAATAGCATCGTGTGTCCTCGATCACACATATCGCAACGCTGCTGCATCGTGATTCATGTTTTCAACCAATAGAATATTCTCGCTATAACATATTTTCTTTCCGAGAGTGATGATACCTCGATCCTATAACATTTGAAGATCCATCGTTTCCAAAGTGATATGGTGTCTCCATCCCTCTTCTTTGAGAGAGACAAATTTCCTTCTATATCTAGTAATATGCGTTAGAGAAACCGCTATCAACATAGCAGTATATTTTTGTTGTTTTGAGCCTCGAGAGTGAGGAGCACAATTATCAGCCTCTTCTTCTTCTTCCATGTCTCATCTCGCTCTCCCGCGGCTGTCGAAGATTATTCTAGAGGATTCTTCAAGTCCGCATTCTCCGCTATGTGTCCAAAGTTCTAACATTTGTAAAATTCCAGTATTATTTCTTAAATTTTCAAATCTATTGATGTTTCGTCGAGCTCCGGGAGTGTTCATATTTGTAAGACTGACCGGAATTGTATTGGTTCCTAGGGTACGTGTGACATTCTGTGCTCTCTGCACTAAATTTTCCACACGAATAACAATAGCCATGAAAATAATGTTGCTACCTCGATGGAAATCTTCGAAGCCGGAATCGCCTTCCAAGGATGTTCTTGCGAATCTCTTTGGCCCAATGAAGTCTACATGCATGTCGTATCTCATATATTCATTGTATTTCCTTTTGTTGTAGAAGGTCCTCGATTCTTCTTCTTTGTAACCGTAGGTTAGTTCGTCATTGTAAGATTGTTGATTGTTGATGAGTTCTTCCAATGCCTTTTGAGTCAAGTTGGCATAGGCTTTTGAAAAATTTTTCCCTTCTTTCACTTTCCTTACGCAAAGAAGACTGACTTTGGCTTCTAATGCTTCCTCTTTCTCGTTGCTTTCTTCGAACTTCTTTTCGAAGGAACCTTTACTACATTTTTGTTCTTCAACTTCAATTTTGAGACCTTGAAAGTAGCCTCTTCAAGAGTATTGGAATAGGATATTCTCCAAAATTTTCTGAGCTCTTTTATAAGCCTGATTGCATCTCCTTAGAAAATTTCTTCTATGGTAAACCCTTCTTATTCTTTTTTTGATACCTCTTGTTTATCTGTGCTTGTCCATAAACAATACTCTTCTCATCGGCTTCTTCGATCGCTCTACTTTCTTCACTCCTGATGATGAGCTATCTTCTCTTAGAGAGAAAGTTCCTTTTGGATCCTCTGCTTGTTGAATTTCTTAAAGCCTCTCTTTCCTTTTGAGTTGCCATACATTCTTCTGCTTCTGCACATTTTGCTCGCGACATGCCCAATCACCATTATTGTACCGAAACATATCAATGGAAGTTTACCTTTGAATTTTACCTTACCAATCTTTAGTTTTTCTCACAAAGTAAGCATATTCTTCATCCGAAATACCTTCTTCATCATCTCCCTTTTAATTCACACTTGTAGGTGCATGTGTATTTTTCACTGAAGATTTTTTTGTTCTTATTGGTTTTCTCGAGATGAAACGAATGCATATTTCAGATGCGAAGTAGCCCTTCTTCATCAAGTCTCATTTAATATGCTATGAGAACTCCAAGTAGTTCCTCTTGCCAAGTTTGTCCAAATTTGCACCGTATTATAACACCGATGCCTTTGGGTTGAATCTCGGTACTGCCTGCAAGAATATTTCAGTACAATAGTCTTCGTCGTCAATCGGCTCTCCCAATCCTTCTAGAGTATTGCTATTTCATCAACATATCAGAAGTATGCAAAGAATGTTGCCATCTTATTTCATTCCAAGTTGCTCAATTTTTTCTCTATAGATTTGAAGCTTTGCTTCTTTGGCATTTGGAGCTCACCCGCATATATATTCTCAAGCTTTTCCCATACATTTTTGGCGGTTTTACAACCCAACACCTTATGATAATGACATCTGAGTCGATAAGTCCATTAATAATAATATTCTTTGCTTTTTTGCATCATTTACCAAATTCATCTTGCCTTGTTCATCCATCTAGCGCTGATGTAAATCCATTTTGAATAGTGTCACATACTTCGTAACCTTGCACCAAGAGATAGAGCTCCATTCTTCTTTTTCTAGAGTGCAGCAATTACTTTCCATCGAACAAAGGTACACCATTCTCGTATGCTCCATTACCTCCTTCCAAACTCGTTAAACTCGCTATTGAAGGAACCAAGCTCTAAATCCAATTGTTGGAAATACTTGGGCGTTGAATCAATATTCATTTCAATTAGAGAATTAGTTAATCTTAAATTATTATCGTTGTTTGTACAATGATAGATAGCAAACAAAAGGAACACAAATACACATAGTTTTTAAGGTGGAAAACCCTCTCCGGACAAAACCACTTGAATGATTTTCTACACTTTAATATTCAACCCCACTGAAAAGTAAAGCCCCAACTTCCTAGAATCTGGAAAAGCGTCTCTTCTCCTAGCCTCCGACCGGATGGACGCTCCAACACCCGAGATTCTACACAAAGAGTCAACTCGAATGGATGCTCCACACCCAATGAACTACAACTCACCCTAGCACCACCCTCACCACTCCCAAAGTTTTCTACAAAGTTTGGAACCTATTGGTGACTTCATGCACTAGTGTAGCAAATCACCACCCTACCACCCTATAGAAGAAAAACAAGAATGAACTCCCATACCAGGGAAAATGGTCCACTTTACAATGATATAGAATGGTGTAGAAGAAGAAGACACGCTAGAACATAACCCCAACTATGAAAACCACCTAATGATGATCCTAGACCTCCCGATCGTATGCAAGAGTCGCTCACTTGAAGACTTCATGTGCTGAAATTTTGCTGCGTCGTTCTACACCTTGATTACTTCTCTTGTCATGCTACATCTACCGCGCCTCGTTTGATTTACATGTCCTAGAAATTTCCTAGTCTCATGCTCCTTCACAACACATGATCTAGCTTTTTCTTGCCTTCTAGGATATCGATATTGAATCTAGTGTATATATGTTATTTCAGACCTCCCTACTATGTGATTTTAGCTCCCATAGTATTAATCCGAGTCTTAGATCGATGCCATAGGACTGATCTAATTTTGGATTCGTTAAGAGAGAGTTATGCCCAATCTCTCACAATGACCCAGTTATGGATTATTTTCAAAGAGAGAGTGAACTTGGTATGGCATGCCACATGTCATTGTTTCTTTATTCAGCTCTAAAATTGAGTGCAAGTTGAGAAACTGACAGGCACCGTTCACTATCTTCTAGCTTTTGCTGCATTCCAATCACGATACTCATAGAGAGCAGTTACTGACGATGCTCCCAAGGTCACTTCTTTTAGATGAAGTTCAGAGCCCGCAAAAACACCGACTCTCCATAGATAATATCTACGAAAATATTGTGCACCCCGACTTTGGAGTTCTTTACAAGAGAGCTTCTTTCAGGATTTCAGCTTCAGCCATCATAAAAATTTCAGCTTCCGAACCTTTGTAGAAAAAAATTTAGGAGCGAAAATGCCACAACGACTCCGGTTTTCGTGTAGCGAAATCCCTACATAAGGTAGGATAAGAGTGATCACAATTTATATAAATGCTTAGGCTGAGAGGGGCGTCAACGAAGTGAACGTGGGAGAGATTTTAGGAGCTTAAAAATTGAAGAATTATTTACTTTTCAATCACCACATGCCACAACCCCATGGGGTTTTAGCCAACTAACCGGGGTTACAAACTTCAAACCATGAATATCTCTCAAACCGTGAAGTAAATTAGCATGCTGCGTGCCATATATCAACGAAAACATCTCGACAAGTAGAAACCATCAAAAAAACATTTTTGGCCCAGAATATAGTATTTTCGCAGGTCAAAATGTACCCATGCAATATTGGGGTAGCCCCTAGTAGTGGCCATTGCCAGTTAACATCAATGATAACTCGCCGATCAACAATACTTACAAATTTATCATTTTCAATAGTCATTTATCTGGTAGTTTCATATTCAATATTTGAATGACTAATTTAGTATTTTATATTCATTTCATTCACTTTCATTAATAATCATTATAAAAAACCAATTTAATCAGTATATTTCATTTATTTGTGTTCATCATTAATCAATATAAACTCATCTAATTTAGTAGTTCTAAATTGATTTGTGGTTTCATTATTAATCAACATAAATTAATTAGCATAATGATTTTGTGACTAAATTATGCCATAGCACATGTGCATGTTCATCTGACATGAAAACACAAAGTTACATATGTTAATTATAATACATCGAATTAATATCTGGTGCAACTATAAATACTTTCAACCACCTACATTATATTATATAAAATGTCATAGTATAACAATATGAGTTTCCTAACTTAATATTAGTTGGACTACAATTTACACATGAAATATTTTTCATCACTTCAAAACATTATCATTGCAAGTTGCAAAGGAAATGTAGGTAAATTCACCAACTGCTAAAGACTCGACCATCAAGTACGTATATGTGTGTATCATGTGGGATATTAGCTTTAAGGGGTATCACTAAATTGGTTCTATTCTCTCTCTCTCTCTTTTGCACTTTGTGGCTCCACAGTTGTTGTTCTCCTCTTTCTTCAATTCCTACTTCTTACCATCAACACCGAGTTCTTCCAAAAATAGAAAGAAGATACACGCAAGAGTATAAGACATGAACATGTGATGAACGCTAAAATATAGCAAAGTAGACTATAAATAATTTAAACGGCGTATACCCTCAACACGTCAATGTTAATGCCATTTTTCGTAGAAAGTCAAGGAACTCGAACAAGTTTTCTTCCAATTGGGCACAGTGGCCACTATGTGGCGAGATGACTTGTATAAATGAAGCAAATAAAACATCACCATAAAAATATAAACCTTAGTACTTATTATTCAACCTTCAAGAAAATCTTAGGCGCAATCATGCTAACTAAGTTACATGCCAAAAATCTCAAGCCGTAGAATAAATTATGAAAATAAATGGAAAGAAAAAGACAACATATAATAAATAATGTATGCCAACCGACTCACAAATTGCTTCATAGAAGATTCCTATGGTTACCCATACATGTGTGGGTAACCTACCCCAATGTGCCATGATCTTTAGGGTCTAAAGGAAGGTAAACCTCCTACTAACATAAGGATTGATTGGTTGCATCATCGCCTTCAAACAACTACCATGATTTCCTTACACTATCATAATATTCAAAGATTTAGAAAACAACATAAGAACCAAGGATATAATTTTTATATCCCCCATAATGATGAGACATTCAAATCATCGTGAGGTTAATAAAATTAGTTTTTTGCAAATCTAATAAAAATGGTAATCCGAAAAGTTCTTTTCACTATTGTTTTTATCACACATCTAAAAATGTGAAATAAAGATGCTCTCGTAATGTAGAAGAAGAACTCGCATTTACATTTTAGAAAAAAATAAAAGCATTTTTCTAGTCACTAAATATTTTTGAGCACACATTTCTCATTGAAACAAAAGTGTTATATAAATAACATCCTTCATCGGGGTGAGATAATGTGCAAAAACAGCAAGAATCGTGTTGCAAAGGCAAATACGTGAATTTTAAAAATGAGATGAAATATAACTTTTAGATGTTTACACTCATTAATTTCTTAGGAATCAATGTTTAATTTCATAACAAGATAAAAATAAAAATGTAATACCTAAAGCACATATATCCAATTATGAAACAAGACAGAGATTTTTTAAGTTTTACAAAGGTGTCACAAGAGAATTTATGTCGTAGTTTGACACTTGACTCGCCCAAAGCTCAAAAAAATTTCATGTTGGTTGGATTTACCAATATAGGATTAGTCCTCTAATGCTACACCTCCTTTCAAAAATTTCAAACCAATCCCGGGAAAGTTTTCCTTCTGGATAAGCTTCAAATAGAATAAATTGATGTTGATAATAACACAGTAGAGAAAGAGAGAGGATGTAAGACCTTAAATGAGAATCCATAATACATATCAAGGGTGAAGTTGTCAAAAATAAATATGTACTTAATCACAAAGAATATTAGGACTTACCGAAGATTCTCGGGTGACCGTGTCCTTTTTAGAAGTTCAATCATAGCCCACCGATTAGCGCCCTTTGCATCTACAAATCATTGCAAAATAAATTGTCTCACTAAAGTCCTCAAACTAACACAATTCACATAGTGGATTCAAGCTTCATTGATTTTCCAAAATTTAAAAACAAAATATAATTAATAAATATCCAAAACAACGTAAAATTTGAGATCTCTCCATAAAAGGTTTGGAAGGCAAAAATTACGACTCCTTGCTCTCCGATTTATAAAACAAGATTTCAATTGGAAATAAGTAGTAATTCCAGAGATGATAACTACAAAAAGGCCTGTCGTAGAACTGCCAGTCGTAGAAAGAAGAGGCATTCAATGGCAAGATGATAATCTGGAAGATCTTTTTCTAGGAGTGGATGGAGGTAGCCATCAAAACTCCGATCTCACTCTTTCAAAGGATCCGTGATTGTGAATCAAGACCAAGAGGGAAGTTTCCTATGGAAGAAAGGAGAATATTAATTAATTTGGAACGATACATCCCTTCCTATTTTCATTTTATTAGTCTTGCGAAATGAATCTCATTCTCGAGAGCCTTCGTTCACAAAGTCTCGCTTTTTGGATGCCTTGTAAAGCATATTCCAAGAATACTGTGGAAATCGCATGCAAATTCCCCGGTGGATCTATTCTTTCGCCTCTCATCACTCAGTATTAGAATTATAGATACATAATGAACCCTCTCGGAAAAGGCACAAAAACATGTTAGATAGAACAAGCCTGAAGGAAGAGCCTAGAATGAATAGTTGTGGCCTTTGAGCTCAAGAATGATATTCAAGCTCAAAAGCCACAAAAGGATACAAAGAGTGAAATTGTGGAATTCTCGTTAGGTCCCTATATTACTAGTTTAGTCCCTTATTGTTATTATTTTAAAGTCTTATTGTTATTGTTTGAACTCCGTAACCCCAATATTAGCTATTATTGTGCCCTTACATTATTATCGTATAGGCTGCTTAGGATTATATCAGGCTCCCATGGACTCCTATATATAGAAGGAGGTTTTGGTCATTTAGTACTCATCCAAGAATTGTTATTTTATTTAATGTATTGGAGGTTTCTCAAAGTGGATAATTTCTTAAGGTGTTGATCTCTCTTTTCTTCTATTTTGGAGCCGGTTTCACAACATTTGACATCAAAGCTTTGGATTCTAGTGGTTTTCGCCGCTCCAAACACAGTCATCGTGGAGCTTTTCGCTATAACGTTATACGAAGGTAAAAAAGCCGAAAGTTTTTAGAGCATGAAGCCGAAATCCCGAGAAACATCAAGTCGAAAAAATTTAAGAGCTTAAGCTAGAAATATTTTTCGGAGATAAGGATCCGTGGAAGTTAGGGATTTTTGTAGGTTCCCGAATTTAACCTAAACAGAGCCATTGAGGAATGTTCGCTATAAATATTTTTCCACGAGGTTTCCAAAAAGCTCAAATTTTTCACAAGAGAGAAGCCGAAATCTTGAGGAACGTCTTGGAAAAATTTTCGTATATTGATTTGCATTATTTTGGGAGTGTAGGATCTGTGGAAGTTACGTATTTTTTAGGCTTCCGAAATTTCATCTCAAAGAGGTGATCATGGGAAAATATTCATAAATCTCTCTCTCGAGCACTCCGATTGGAATTAAGTAAGAATTGGCCGTCAAGTACATGGACCGGTAGTTTCCCGTCTAACACACAGTAGCTAGAGAGGAGACAAGGACACATGGAAAGTCATAAGGTCTGCTTCTACCGAAACCAACAAAAATTAGGTCATTTGTGGGAGATTGGACATAACTTTGACTTGAAGAATCAAAATTAGGTCAGTACCGTGGCATTCGAAAGAGAATTCAGAAGGGCTATCGAGGCTAATCTTTAGATATTGAAGATCCGAAATCACAAGATAATCTCGACTTTCAATATCGGGCTCCTCAAAAGCAAGAAAACAATGTGTATTTCTTTCCGAATCGCATAAGTCTTGTGTAAAAAACTACTCAAGTGATTCCAAGGGCCTATTGAGCATATATTTCAGTATTGGGTTCTAAAATCAAAAAGAATTCAACACCCATTAAGCCTTCATAAGGCTCTCACTATGACTCATGAAGACGAAGAAATGCAACATGAGATATCAAAATTATAAGAGCAAGTGCACCTACTACGAAAGAGCAACACAAAAATGAAATGGAAGTTTTGAATAAAGGCGTGGAAACTAAGATGGATGGTTTGAAGAAAGGCATGGAAGCTAAGATGAATGGTTTGGAAGTTACAGATGGATGGCATGGAAGCTAAGATGAATGGTTTGGAAGTTAAGATGGATGGCATGGAAGCCAAGATAGTATGACATGGAATCTAAGATCGATGAAAAAATGAAAAACATGAATAATGATCTAAAAATATACATCGAAGGTTTGGCAAATTTGATACAAGAGCTGCTTTCCTAATGGCGAAAAGTAGAGGAAACTCACGATGAGAACAAGTTAAATGTTAATCATGATTTCATAAACTCTAATGTTAGATAGGAAGAACCACCATGTCTAAAAGATGGATATGAGGAATTTTGATGGCAAGGATCCCGTAACATGGATATTATGGATGGAGCAATATTTTGATCTCAATAATGTGAAAACAAACAAAAGGTATGCATTGCAACTTTAAATTTAGAAAAAAATACATTTGTATGGTATCGATGGCTTTGATCCCATAAAAAAATTAATGCTTGGTCAATTTTTATGGAGGATATGATAGCACATTACGATGGATACAAAAAGCAATACCTTTCTTTAGCCAATCGATAAATCTCAAAACAAGAAGGGTTCAGTGGTGGAGAACATTGAGGACTTCCAAAAAATTTAATATAAGTGGCAACCGTATATTCCAGTAGGAACTACATGATTGATGTCGTTATAAATGGACTTTTTGAAAGGATAACATCCAACTTGAAGTTCACGTTTGGGAACTCCGATTCATCGGAAAAGGCATCCAAAGTTAGGCAAGAAAAATTGAAATGTAAAATATACAAGCATAGGAAGCCTACCACTCACATATATATAAATATGAAAGTGTTGCTACCTCCTAGACGTCCACAACCTACAAGGTTGAGCACCACAACAATTGGAAGCAGTAGCAAAAGGGCTTTTCTATAGTTGTGATAGAAAATACACTAAAGGTCATAAGTGTGCTGAGAAGAAATTATTTTACATAGATTGTGAAGAGGAAGAAGAAATGAATAAGAAACTTCAAAAGAAGAGGATATACACCAGGAACCAACCCTAGAAGAGGAAGAAATGAGACGACCATATCGTGTAATGCATTGGCGTGGAATTACCACTCCTCAAACTCTCAAGATATCAAGAAGAAAAAGGTAATAGTGTTGATTGATCCGGTAGTACCGTATAATTTGACTATGTCATTGTAAGGTAGCCAAGGAATTGACTGCTTTCCTGTACCCGGAAGCACTGCACGTGTCAAGTGATGGTCAGCAAATGGAGGAACTATAAATTCTCTCCGGAAAATCTCCATAATATCAAGCTAACCATTGGGGAATATGTATTGAATAGTCCAATGCTTTCCATTCCAATGGGAGGTACCGATGTTGTACTAGGAGTACACAATGGTTACAATCTTTGGGGGATCTATAGCTTTTAATTTTCAAGAACTTTTCTTGAATCGAAGGAAAGGAAGTCGAGACTACGGGGTATCACAGGGAATCCTAGGAAAGATAATAAGCTCTAATGTCGTGACAAAGGTTTTGAAGGAAGAACAATGAGGCACACTGCACAATCGCGCTCACTAGAAATTCCAACA
The DNA here is from genome assembly GCA_034641835.2 of Pinus albicaulis. Classification (NCBI taxonomy): domain Eukaryota; kingdom Viridiplantae; phylum Streptophyta; class Pinopsida; order Pinales; family Pinaceae; genus Pinus; species Pinus albicaulis. Next base: position 1,747,787,853 of record CM076578.1, on the reverse strand, counting down.
TCAAAATCATCTTACTTTCGTGGATCTTCAAAAAATCTTTGGACAATCATTCCAAGGTGTTTGAAACTCCCAAATGACTCCCACCTATTCGTGATCATGATCATTCTATTCATTTGATTCCGTGAAGTGTCCCTCCAAAACATCAGGCCTTATAGGATATCCTCGTGTCCAAAAGAGCGAAATCGAACGTATGATTGCAGTAAATTTTAGAGGTTGGCATAATTCCAACCTAGCCAAAGTTCTTCCTTCCGCTCCCGCAGTATTGGTGCACAAGAAGGATGGATCATGGCGCATGTGTCCAGCATTATAGGGAGCTCTCAATAAGCTCACCATTAAAGATAAATTTCCCATTCTCGTGACTCGATGAATTATCGAACGAATTACATGGAGCAATTTATGTTACGAAGTTGGATCTTCGTTCGTGATATCATCAAATTAGAATGAAGACTGAAGATATTCCGAAAACAACATTTCAAACTCATGAGGGTCATTATGAATTTTTGGTCATGCCTTTTTGGCCTTACCAATGCACCTTCTACATTTCAAGGGCTTCGATGAATTCCATTTTCAAACCCTTCCTCAGAAAATTTGTGCTAGTATTTTTTACGATATACTAATATATAGCAAAGTCTTGGAAGGATCATGTTCAACATGTTGAAAGGGTGTGCCCTTCAAACTACTGCAGGAGAAACAATTATATGGAAAAACATCCAAATGTTTCTTTGGAGTACAATAGGTGGGAATATCCGGGTCATATCGTATCTCACGAGGGTGTTAAGGTAGACCCTAACACCAGTAAAGCTATTAAGGAATGGAAAGTCCCCACAACCATAAAGCAGCCTGTGAGGATTTCTTTGCTAACAGTGGTATTATCGCAAGTTTGTTAAGAATTATGGGAGAATAGAAGCACCTCTAACAAACATTGCTGAAGAAAGATAGCCATTTTGTGGACTCCTCGAAGCAACTAAGGCCTTTCGAACACCTTAAAGAGGCAATGTGCCTAGCACCGGTCTCAGCTATGCCAAACTTCACAAAAACCTTATCGTGGAATGTGATGCCTCAGAAATGGAATTTCGACATATTTAATGCGCAAAGAAAGGGAAGACGATAGACCAATATTGAAAGTCGTCCAATCAAAGGGAAGCACTTATAGAAAGCCATTTATGGGAAGGAACTCGTTAGCAATATTTATGCACATAAAACACAAATATTCTTTGGAATTTGCGACACTTCTCCTTTAGGAGGACACCGTAGATTTTAAAAACTTACCATCACGGGTGAAGAAAGATTTTTTTTGGGATGGCCTTAAATCCATCCATATTCAAAATTTTAGTGGGAGAATGTTTGGTTTAAGCGAAAGTATGCAAAGATAAGTTGAGACAATTAAGACCCCAGGTCTTCTACAACCTTTATCCATTCCAAGTCAATTGTTGGGAGGAGATTCAATGGATTTTATCACAAAGTCTACCTAAGTCCTAAGGAAAGAGTGTCATCATGGTGGTAGTTGATAGATTTACCAAGTATGCAGCATGATGTCAGCATTAACATTCCATCCATTTAAAGCAAGCACCATGGCTACTACATTTATGGACACAATTCAAAAGCTACATGGAAACCCAAAGATTATTGTGAGCAACAAGAGATCCCATCTCTACCGGAAATTTTTTGGACGGATTTATTTTTCTTCGTTTGGGTACTCAATCACTTCCACAGATCATCTCCTTTATCATCCTCAATCCAATGGTCAAATTGAGATAGTGAATAAATGTTTGGAAGGATATCTTCGTTGTTTTGCATCCTGAGCAACAAACACAATGGGTCAAGTGGTTACCTCTCGCCGAATGGTGGTTAACACTTCCTTCCATACCGCGTTAGAAACATGACCCTCATTTATGGCACTTTATGGATATCATCCACCGTCCATCACATCATCTTTAAGAGAAAATTCTGAGTTGTCTCAAGCAAAGGCAAGATTACCTAGAGCATGAACAAGAAGTTCTTCGACTCTTAAAGGATAACCTAAATTTGGCACAAAATCGAATGAAACAACAGGTAGATCAAGATCACAATGAGAGAAGTTTTAATGTAGGAGACTGGGTATTTTTATGGCTACAACCATACAAACAAATATCCCTCAAGCAAGCTAAGAAGGATAATAAATTATGTACAAAGTACTATGGTCCTTACAAGGTGTTGCAAAATATTGGTACTAGGGAATACAAATAGGAGCTTCCTGCTTCTTCGCGAGTGCATCCAATTTTCCATGTTTCATGCTTAAAGAAGGTTATAGGTAAAAATATTCTAGTTCAAACAATATTGCCATAACTTGATGAGGAAGGAAAAATCATATTGGAACCTGAAGTGGTCACGGAAACAAGAACTCGATAGGTACGAAATCGATCAATTTTAGATTATCTCATCAAGTGGAAGAACTTACCCACTGAAGATTCTACATGGGAGGATGAGAATTTTAAGGGCTGTGTAGCACCCAAAACTACTCAAGCGCTGAGGACGACACTTTTTTGAAGGAGAGCATGTTAGGCTATATTACTAGTTTAGTCCCTTACGTTGCTATTAGTGTAGCCCCTTATTGTTATTGTTGTACCCCTATAACCCCAATATTGTTATTATTGTGCCCTTACAATATGCTGTTAGGTCAGCTTAGGATTATATCTGTGGCCCCATGGACTCCTATATATAGAAGGAGGTCGTCATTTGTACCATCCAAGACTGTTCATTTATGTTATGTATCGAGGTGTCCTTCTCGATGGCATACATTTCTAAGGGCGGTTGATCTCTCTTTTCTTCTATTTAGGAGCTAGTTTCACAACAAATCCAAGAAAGAGCTATAGCCTTTATTATGATACAGTTGGAGGATATTTTCACACGTGTGTCAAACCCTCTCTATTAGGTGGTTTCCTACGTAGAGATAGAACCAAGATATAAACTACTTTTTTTCCAACGGTCTTCTCATTAAGGCAATGGTTGGACCAACACTAGGAGGAGCTGCATCCAGCAGTAGCAGCTTCAAGAAATAGTTGCACGTAGCAACAACCAGAATATCTTTACTCTTCCTCAAGAAATTAAACTCCTCGTAATCTACAGTTCAACATACAAAAGTTACAAATTGAAATCAATCAAATATCAACATTTTGATATATAAATAAGATCCAACTTTCCACTATGCTACTAAAATTATTTCTATTTATCAAGCCATGAATTAGTTTAAACTTATAGATACATAACATATTTTTGCATAATCTTCCATTTTTTCATTTCATCCTTTTTTTTATCAACAATGACAATAAGAAAGAAGCATTTTAGAATTATTGTATTAGAGTAAGAAAAATGTTTTACAACGATATAATTTTGTGAAATGGAATAGAATAAAGAAAAATGAAGGAAAAATGACATCGTAGAATCCTAAAACACACCATGATGTGGAAAAATTCCACAAAAATGACCAATTTTGGCATGTAAATATATCCCACTTAACCAAAAGGTAAGAAAATGAGATGTAAAAACTAAAAACACACTCTTCGAAGGTGGGATATAACTCCACAAAAACTAGTCAAGATCAACACCAAGTAGATATATCCCACTGCACCCAAAAATTGGAGGAAAGGACTATCAAACACATGTCCCAAGTATGTAAATGAATCGAAACAACTCAGATAATAGTGAAAGAGAAAAGGGGTTTGGACATATTTTGAGGTAAAAGATAAAAATGTCAAACAACAACATAAATCCTCTCCCGAAATCACAAGAAATGAAACAAAAGAAGTTGGGTCATTTGTTTTAATACATTTTTTGTTATTTTATTGGAATGAGAATTTATTTAGAATCAACAACTTCGAAATGTCTCGTTTCCACTATTTCACCGTATACAATTATTTCATAAATTCAGTCACAAAATCATAAACCAATTACAACATGTCTTTCTGAGACTTGGAGCCAAGCGAAACTTGGGTAAACAACTTGTTCACCAAAAACCACTTGAGCTAAAATCCTTCAAAAAATATTAGAATAAAGAAGGACATGAGGGTGGGATTTGATCCACTTATGTGTGCACGGGTAACAAAACCATTAATGTGGTATCCTTAGGTGCACCCGGAAAATTAAAATGCTACCTCAAGAATTTGATGTTACAAGTTAAAATTGCAAAATGCGACTCCAAGCTTTCTAAGAACTACATTTTAAACTTGTTGGATATTTCTAAAATATCTCGTCAAATGTGGAAATATGGGGAGTTGATTATGGATATCCACTTCATATTTTCAAAACCTTTTTCTCGCGTCTTCACCGAGACAAGTCTGATGTTTATATGAAACTCCTCTGGATTACTATGCATGAGGTGTGCTTGTGATTTTTTAATAACGTTCCCTTCCTTAATAAAAATGAACATGAAGACATACTTGGGCATTGACAAAATCTGACTACACCTAGTTTTCATCCTTAAGCTACAAATTCTAGTAAGGATATGATATACTTAATATGGACCGATATATCCATTTTATTGGAATTTACGTATTATATGTAGAAATAAATTTGAATGTGTTAATACAATCAACTTATTCATGAATAATTCCGATTAATACATGAGAAAATGAAAAACAAAATATTCAAGCTTAAAATCTTCGAAAAAAATAAAAATATCCGTGCTAAATGAAGACATACACGCTAGTTTTCATTCATCAAATTATAGCCTTGTGATAACTTGGAGCATTTGCTATGATGATGACCTAGGTTCATAAAATGGAAAGTTATCTAAGCTAATAGATTTGACTAAGTCTTCATGAGGTGTGACGTTTATGCAGCTGGACTGCTATACGAGGTCTACTTTTTAATGCATTCATTCTACTATATTGTAATTCATTCTACTATATTGTAATAATATATCAGTGGTTTTTAGAGCCTACGTGGTTTTTCATAGTAAAATGGACAATGGCACATGTGCAAGCTCCCGAATGGATTTCAAAAATATAGCATAATTCTCATTTGTGACCTCTAAGAAATTGGTAAGTCCACTTCATTAACAATGAGCTTGTTTTTCCTATCTTCTACATGCACCGCAAGATCTTATATTTTCCTTCGAAAAATGGATTTCCACATGGACAATCCAAAGAATAAGATAGACACAAAACAAACCTATATTTTGTATCATCACTTGTAACGAATTCCAAAAACATAAGGGTTGACTGGTGATTAAATGAGATGAATATTTAAAGCAGCGTAGGCTTTCTACATGACATTATAGTATATATGGTATAGCTTGGCATGCTAACAAGAAACTACAACATTTATGGTGAATTATAAATTTTAATATTTTTTAATATAATGTATATTATTGCCATTCTCAACCCATCGTCTTTTAAAATTTTGGGGGTGCGACTCTCAGCCATCTTCGGGATGAATCTCCTATCCCGAAACTTGTCCCATGAAAAGTTTTAGGTTGAGCTCCAACCATCCCAAGAATGCATCCCTCCATCCCCACTATTCCCCTTTCTTGAAAATCATGGAAAAATAATGACATGATCATAGAAGTGCATACGTCCCTAGTCCAACCGAGGTACTTGCATGAGAAGATGAGGGAACAGATCTAGGAGGCACAAACAATTACCACTTCTACGCACTCTTATCCATAGAACTGGGTGCACTGGCGTCCAAACTCAAGGTTAGGCTTTGACATAGACCACTATACCAAGAGCTACTTTTCATGTGTTCCGCTTACATCGTATCTTCTCTTTTTCCTAGTCTATAATGAAGATGTAGAGTGAAACCATATGTTGGTTAGCAAGTTTTTTAGTTTTGAGTTGTGGTAGTTTATTATCATTTTCCTATGTTCAACAGAGATGTTACTTTGAGAGTTTATATTTTTGTATTTCTATCATTATTTTCTACAATATGTGTTTGCAAATGCCTCGTAGTTTTAGTTTTGATGGGGAGGTCAAGATTTTAAAGTTACCTAGATTTTAGGGTTAATCTTTGACCGAAAAAATTTACTTAACATGGTATCAAATCATGCTTTTCCAAAATTTCTAGGAATATTATTATATAGGACTAAACTTGTAATAGGAAGTCGTTGGAGCGTTTTCAAAGGTGGGATACATAGCTTTAGAACATGACACAAATCCAAGCCTAATAAATGTTTATAGGTGACATGCTAGGGATATTTCAATCATTAGAAGGTTGTGCTTGATCCTAAGTTCCCAATATTTTATTCCGTGAGTCTGTTTTAAGAGTTTCAATGATGAATAGCGACAATATTTGAGATTGTCACATGTTGGAGGGTATTTCCAACATTGCTCCATGGAAGTGCACACTACAAATTTTTTTGGAAGCCATTAGATTGTGGTGCATTATGGATACAATTTCCAATAGATCCCAAGGATTTCGCTAAACACAGAAGGAAAAATGATCGAATATATATTCTAGATTCAACTGATGGATAATATAAAACCATGAAGAAAACATGGCTAAAGAGATTAATGTAAGAGAGATGCCCGTATCAATTACATTGATCAGTGCCAACCTTGGATCTTGTAAGGAAGATGGCTTGGACTTTGTTTCCAACATCGACAGGGTATTTTCATATTAAAATCCTCTGCAACATTTCTCTAGCTAGTGCTACCCACTTCAGTGATAAAACACGATAAAAAAAGGGCACTTGAGGATTACATAAGCACAAAAATATAATGAAATGTATAGGAAATTACTTTTAAGAATTTTGACTTATATCACCAGATTTTGTGCCCCTTCTAGAGATCTCAGCCTCTAGTTTCGAGCATTGAAACCACATGATCACAACGTCAACATAAAGAATTATTAGGCATTCATCTCTCTTGATTATTGCACTATTTCCCAAATTTTTTTCACATGGAAACATTGCAACCACCATTGGGATGTTTTTCTCCCAAATGAAAAATAATTAATTCATCTAAATGGCATAATTCCTCTCCACAATTGCATACGTAAAGAGAAAAACACTTACAATATCCATTTATATAAACAAAATATAAGCTTAGAATAGAGATTCAGACATTATAATAGATATATTTATGGACCTACATGCACATAAATGGTTATGTCCGAGTAAACTAGAACAACACTATGAGAAAAAATGACCTTGGGGTTGCTACCAACCAACATCAAAGTCGAAAGTCTAAGTAGAAAAGCATTTCAGGGTCAAGCATACGTACATCATTGTAATATGCACAATCTCCAACACCACCAATAATATATAACCGGAAAAATTTTCGACAAATTGGAAAATTACAAGTTGGTAATCAAAAAGTTATTTTGTCCTCATGCAAGAAAGTATTTTTTAGCCATAGCTATGTATAGAATCTTTTCAAGATTATCCCGCTTTATGAAGGAAAAAAATGGATGGTGTAAGAGTGCAACATAGCTCACCTACTTCGCATACATATATCATTGAGAAAATTTGATGAGAGGAGAGCAAAATTGTTTATGCACTTTATGTTAGACTCAACTCACAAGTGCAACACCATTTATAGGAATAATCACAAAGCCTATAGTTATGTTTGAACGAAATTTATTGCTTGAAATTAGAATTATAGAATCTTTGTAATCATATAAGTTTGTAACATAGGAAAATTTCTACATAAATCCAATATTCCAATCAAAATTATAGGGTTCCCACTCACACAATAACACAAACATTTGTATATATCGTGGGTATTATGGAAACTCATGTTCTAATCTCATAGGAAGATATATTTCACTAAGGTACCAAATTATAATTTACACCATTTATGTGGACCTTTGACACATCACCTCTAGTACAAATACTACATCTCAGTATTCATACTCCGGAAGTTTCATTATTTGATACATTTTTTTATTTATGTAACTCCATGTTGGAAAATACTGAGCAGGGGGTGAATCAATATTCCTTTCTACCTAGAGAATTAAGTGATCTTCAATTATTATCGTTGTTTGTACAATGACAGTGCAGACTTAGGAACACAAATGCACACACAGACTTAAGGTAGGAAACCCACTCTAGGACAAAAACCACCCAATGCTTTTCTAATACCTCTTTAATATCTAAACCCACAGAGACAAAGCTCCAACTTCCTAGAATCTAGAAAACCATTCTTCTCCAACTTCCACCTGGATGGACGCTCCAACGCCCGAGATTCTTTCAAAGGTCAAATCGATGATGCAACACCCAATGAGCTACAAATACCCCTAGCACCACTCCTACCACCCCCCGAATTTTCTCACAAATGATTGAACCTATTGGTGACTTCATGCACCAGCCTAACACCACCCTACCACCCTATTACAGGATAAAAGAAGAATGGAATCCCATGCACAGAGAAAAATGGTCCACTTCACAATGATATAGAATGATGTAGAAGAAGAAGACACACTAGACCATAACCCCAACTATGAAACAACCACCTAATGATGCTCCTAGAACTCCCGAAACTCAGCCTTTTTCAACTCTTGCGTATAGACACTAGTACAATTTTTACAATAATGTATTTACAATGACTTAGTACAATGATACCTTTATAAAGGGACTCGTATGCGAGATGCCCACTTGAAGACTTCACGTGACAGGAACTCTTTGCTACTATTCTACACTTTTATTTCTGCTCTTGTCATGCTACCCTCTATTGCACCTTGCTTTTCTTTTGCTGCCCTCAAAAGTCCGTGGTCCTTTGGCAGAAACTCCTCGACAACACATCATCTAGTTTCTCTCTCTAGGAGCTTGATATTGAATCAGGTGTATCCCCGTTATTTCAGATCCCCAATATGTGATTTTCAGCCCTGTAGTAGTCCTCTAACTCTTCTTTTCCAATGCCATAGGTCTGACCCAATTTGGATTCTTCAAGAGAGAGTTATTCCCAATCTCACACAATGCCCTAATTATGGATCGTTTTAGTAGAGCGAACTTGTACGCCGTGCCACGTGTCACCGTCGTTTCTTCATTCAGCTCTAAAATTGATACATAGAAAACGTAAAGTCTGTCAGAACTATCTTCCCACATTTTACATGAATTCCAATCCGATACTCGTAGAGAGAGTTAAGACCATTTTCCCAACGTCACTTCTTTTAGATGAATTTCGTGAGCCCTCGCAAAAACACCGACTTTCCACGAAACATCATATCTCCGAGTACATATGTGCACCTTGATCCGGAATTTTTACAGGAGATTCCTAAGGATTTCAGATTCACCTCTCATAAAAATTTCAGCTTCCGAAACTTTGTAGAAAAAAAGTTAGAGCGAAAATTCCACGATGACCTATTTCCGATAGCGAAATCCGTACATAAGGAGTGATATGAGGATCAAAAATTATATAAATGCTTAGGTTGAGAGGGGCTCTGTAACAAGGAACATGGGAGGGATTTTCAGGAGCTAAAAAAATTATTAATTATTGAATTTTCAATGACCCATGCCACAACCCTATGGGGTTTTACCCCACTAATCAAGTTACAAACTTCAAACATGGATATCTCTCAAACCGTGAAGAATTATGTGGTGTGCCATATATCAACGAAATCATCTCGACAAGTAGAAACCATCAAAACCATTCTTGACCCAGAATACAGTAATTTGGTAGGTCAAAATGTGCACACAATATTGGGGTAGCCCCCGGTGCCGCTCAACCACCGTTCAACAACCACTTATCAAAATTTGCACATCAATGACAACCACCGATCAAAAATCTCCCTTTGGCATCGATGGAAACACAAGTACTCCCCCTACGATCATGACACCTCTTTCTACAACATTTTCCTCCCCTTTGACATCAATGGCAAAGGGTAACTGCTCGACACACAACAATCTTGCGGACTCCGTACACACTTCCACTCCCCCTAACACACAACCATCCCGCGGGACTCCGTACACACTTCCAATCCCCCTTTATATTATGAATAGGGAAAATCTAATGAGAACTTGGGAGAATCCTAAGCTTCGGCGAAGATATTCCAATGCTTCACGAGTACTCTCACGATCATCAACGCATCCCCGCGACCGCATCCGTAAAGGCATGAATAATGAGATTGTTACCCTTGGGATACCACAAGCCATATTCTCATCGTTCTCTTTAGACATCGAAGAATTATTTTGATGGCAATAATATGTGATTATTTTGGTGTTGCTTTGGAAATTTTCTCCTTGTCCAAATGCTTGCATAACATCCGGCTCAAGGCTGCTACATATAGAAGACTACCAATCATATATTTGTACAACCTTTGATCCACATCCTTAGATGAGTCGTTCATGCTCAATTTGCAACCCGTTACCATCGGAGTAAGGATGGGTTTGCAATCTTCTATTTTGAATTTCTCGAGCATTTCCTTGATGTACTTGGATTGACATATAAATATTCCTTTCTCGCTAAGATATTTCGAAGCCCTAAGAAGTATGTCAGCTCACCAAGTGAAGACATCTTGGAAAATCACTTTGCATCTTTGCAGCAAACTTCTTATTTAGTCGATCATCATTGCTACCAAATAATATATCATCCTCTTTAGCTATTATCCGTGCTTTAGTTTCTTCATCTAGAACATATATGTCATTTTGAGCTCCGACTTGCCGTAGCCACAATTTCACCATACTTGCCTTTCCCGATTTCACATTTTGTGGAGTTGAATAGTATTGTGTGTCCTTGATCACACATTTGCCCAACACTCGATGCTATTGTGATTCAGTGTTTTCAACCAATAGAACATTCTTGGCTAGAGAATCTTTGCTTCGAGAGTGACGGTACCTCGATCCCATAACGTTTGAAGATCCATCATTTCCAAAGGACACGGTTCCATCCTTCTTCTTTCGAGATACAAATTTCTTTCTATCTCCAAATATATGCGCTTTGAGCAACCACTATCAACATACCACACATCTTTGTTGTTTTGAGCCTCTGAGAGTGAGAGCAGCGCTTATCAATCTTCTTCTTCTTCCATGTTCATTCGTTCTTTGGCTTCAAGATTCTTCTGAGCATTTTCAAGTCTGCAGCCTTTGGCTATGTGTCCAAAGCCTCGACATTTGTAACATTCAATATTATTTCTTAAATGTTCAAATCTATTGATGTTTCGCAAGCCCTGGAGGTCTCATATTTGACGATCTCCCGAAATTGTATTTTTTCCTAGGGTATGTGCGGCATACTACAACTTTATGACGCCAATTTTCCACATGAATAACAATAACCATAAAAATAGGTTGGTACCTAGATGCGAATCTTCGTTAAGGAATTGTATTCCAAGGTTTTTCTTGCAAATCTTGTCCAATGAAGTCTACATGCATGTCCAATCTCATAGGTTCATTGTATTTTGTTGTAGAAGATCCCGCATTCTTCTTCTTTGTAACTCGAGGCCGCACTCATTGCAAGATCTTTGATTTTTGATGATTTCTTCCAATGCCCTTGAGCTATTGGCATAGTTTGGGATATTTTTTCCCTTCTTCACTTCCTCTAGTGCGAGACTGATCTACTTCATCTCTATCTTCCTTTCTTGGTTGCTTTCTTCCAACTTATTTTGAAGTGACTCTTCAATGCATTTTTTGTTCAACTTCAATTTTCGACCTTGAACTTGTTCTTACAGAGTATTGGAACAAATCTTCTTAGCCTTGAGCTCCTTTTATAAGCTTGATTGCTTCCTTAGAAAATTCTTCTATGGTCAACCCTTTATTCTTCGTTGTTTGATATACTTTCGTTTATTGTGCTTGGCCATAAAAAATACTCTCTCATTGTCTTCTTCTTCGCTCATTGTCTCGATCGATGATGAGTTATCTTCTTTAGAGAAAGTCCTTTCTGGATCCTTGCTTGTTGAATTTATTAAAGCCTTTCTTTCCTTTTGAGTTGCTATCACTTCGCTCTGACATTTTGATGCGAAATGCCCAACCTCACCATAGCCGAAACATATCAATGGAAGTTTACCTTTGAATTTTCCCCTTACCAATTTTTAGTTTTTTCGAAAGTAAGCATATTCTTCATCCGAAAGACCTTTCTTCATCATATCCTTTTTCTTCATACTTGCAGTGCATGTATTTTCAATTGAAGGTTGTTTGTCCTCTATTGGTTTTCTTAGATGCAACAAACGCAATTTATAGATGCTGATACCTCTCTTCTTCCTCAATTATCATTTCATATGCTATAGAGAACTCCATGTAATTCCTTCTGCCGAGTTTTTCCTGCATTTTCACCAGATTCTAATACCGATACCTTGGGTTGAATCTCCCCGGTAACGTTCTAAGAATCTTTCATATAATAGTCTTCTCATCAATTAGCTCTCCAATCCTTCCATAGTGTTGGTTATTTCATTAACATATTGGAAGTATGCAGCAATGTTGCCATCTTCTTTCATTTGAGTGCTCAAATTTTTCTCTATAGATTGAAGCTTTTGCTTCTTTGACATTTGAATCACCTACATATATATCCTCAAGCTTGTCCCATACATTTTTGCGGGCTTTAAACCCAACACCTTATGATAAGTAGATTCACTAAGTCCATTGATAATAATATTCTTTTTCTTTTTCATCATTTACCAAAATCTTCTACCTTGTTCATCCGTGGTTGGTGTAAATCCATTTTGAATGTTGTCCCATACTTCGTAACCTTGCGCCAAGAGATAGAGCTCCATTCTTCCTTTCTAGAGTGCACAATTATTTTCATTAACGTAGGTACACCATTTTGTGATAGTTCCAGTAACTCCTTCCACTCGTTAAACTCGCTATTGAAGGAACGTTACGATACCAATTGTTGGAAATACCGAGAGTGGGGGTGAATCATTATTCCTTTCAATTAGAGCATTAGTTAATCTTCCATTAGTACGTCGTTTGTAAACAATGATACATGAGAAGAAAAGGAACACAAATGCACACATTTTTTAAGGTGGAAACCCACTTTGGGATAGAAACCACCTAATTTCTTTTTCTAATAATTCTTTAATATTCAACTCCAATTGAAAAATAAAGCTCCAACTTCCTAGAATATAGAAAATCATTCTTCTCCAACTCCCATTGGATGGACGCTCCAACGCTCGAGATTCTTCAAGCAGTCAACCGAATGGATGCCCTACACTCTATAGAATGGACTCCCGCATCAGTGGAAATGGTCCACTTTACAAGAATATAGAATGATGTAGAAGAAGAAGACACACTAGACCATAAACCCAACTATGACACAACCATCTAATGATGATCCTAGACGTCTCGAAACCGCCTTCAACTTTGGTATAGACATTAGTACAATTTTTACAATAATGTATTTACAATGATTTAGTACAATGATACACTTTAAAGACCGTATGAAATGCCGCCCACTTTGAAGACTTCCGTGATGAACTTATTGCTTTGTTCTACATCCTTGATTTCATTCTGTCATGGACCCTCTTTCTCGCACCTTCCTTTGCTTTTTCGCTTTAGAAAGTCCGGGTCCTTTGCGCCCCTTGACGTCACATCATTCAGTGGATATCTAGAGCTTGATATTGAATCTAGTGTATCATGTTATTTAAGATCCCCACATGTTATTTTTGGCCTTGTAGTATTCCTCCTCCAGTCTTCTTTCCAATGCCATAGGTCTGACCCAATTTGGATTCTTCAAGGAGAGAGTTAGTGCCCAATCTCTCACAATGCCCTAATATGAATATTTTCCGAGAGTGAAATTGTACGTCATGCCACGTGTCAATGTTTCTTCACTCGCCTCGAAATTGATACAGAGGAAAAACAAAATTCCATGCATCTTATAATTTTTACAGAATTACAATCCGATACTCGTAGAGAGAGTTATGATGATTTTCCAAGCGTCACTTCTTTGGGATGAATTTTAGAGCCCGCAAAAACACTCGACTTCGCATCATAGCTCCAAAAAATATCTGCAAACCTTGATCTAAAATTCTTACAAGCTCTTCTCAGATTTCAGCTTCGCCTCATAAAAATTTCATCTATTGAAACTTCGAGAGAAAAAATTTAGAGCGAAAATTCCACGATGACCTATTTTCGATAGCGAAATCCATACATAAGGAGGATACGAGATCACAAATTATATAAATGCTTAGGTTGAGAGGGGCTTCACAGCGAACATGGGAGAGATTTTAGAGCTAAAAACATTATTAATTATTGACTTTTCAATGACCCATGCCACAACCCTATGGGGCTTTTACACCACTAATCGAGTTACAAACTTCAAACATGAATATGTCTCAAACCGTGAAGTTAAATTATGGCGTGCCATATATCAACGAAAACATCTCAACAAGTAGAAACCATCAAAAGAATTCTAACCTGTAATATAGTAATTTGGTAGGTCAAAATTTCCATGAAATATTGGGGTAGTCCCCGGTGCTCGCTTGGGTTGACATCAATGACAACTGCTAATCAACACTCCACTCATTTTAAATGGGTTTGTACCGCGTACCTTCAATTATACCCAAAAAATCATCTCAAATCATCATACTATTTTTTATGCCACTTATGCATACATAAAGATCACCCAAAGTTACAAAGTTATGGAATGAAGGTGAACATGAGTTGGTTATTTAGTGGACATGATTCTCAATGCTCTCGCATAAAAATGGTCTTATTGTAAATATGATGGATGACATTGCGTATTTAGCCTAGAACAACTGTCATGAATCTCTTGTAACGTGTAGGGCCAATTCCACAAAGACTTCTCTAGTTAATACAAGACCAAGCATTTAGAGCTTTCAAACAATAGGTTGAATGGGAATATACCTAGGCATTTGGATATTGCACTAATAAGTTAGTTAAATGTAGCATACATTTTTTCCTGACTTGTATAACATAATACCGAATATTAATCAGAATGCTCATAGAGGAGGTTGCATTGCTTACATATTTTTTCATGATTCTATAAAATACTACTCTTAAACAATCAATGGAGAGTATTAGAATATGCACCTATGAATCTTAGATCCTCTAAAAAAGAAGCGCATCTGTAATGTAATGACCATTAGCTGCATTACATCATACATACTTTGAAGTAACAATTTATGAATCCCTGTGAATTTCGGGAAACTATCTACAACTTCTCTTTTATAAGATGTAATATTCCACTGTATGGAATATTACTTTATGACATTTCACGAGGAGATGAATAAAATGGGTATGAGACCCATTCATTTCATGAGTAGGGCATAAAAATCCTCTGCATAAGGGAGGATCACTTTGGAGCTTGATTTCACACCTCCATGTGTGAAAGGGGCTTTTGCAAGAAGGCTAGGACAAGTTGACCAAGTCAAACCGTGCCAAAGAGTACGAGGTGGGAGAGCACATTATGGGCCAACATAGTGGGATAAGGAGGGAAGCTTCTAGAGGAAGGAAACCCCTAATGAGTGGGGTCCATTTAGAAAGAGCTCACATGGGAAAGGAGGGGCAGCCGCATGCAAATCATCCTGAGTATTATTCATCTTTGTCTGTGGACTTCGTCGCATATTCTCGGCGGTTAGCAAGAATTGCCGGGAAATTCCCGTTTAGGATTTCCTCTCCCTTCTTAAGTAGCTCTTGGAGGATTGCACTCCATTCCCCACATTTAGACATTGAGGTCAAGCATCATCCCTCTCTTCATCATCGCAGCTCCACTGAGATTGTGTAGTGTTGTTGGGTGTTGCTAGGGGAGGTTTTCTACAACACCATCCTTGGCTATTTTTTCTGAGGAGGGAGCTTCCATCCCTTGGGGAGATCAACAAAGGAGGTTTATGAGATTATTCCCACCATCTTTGGCATCAAAGCCAACTACTTGCCATCATATGCGGTGCAATCCCTCTGTAAATAGCATTATTCTTGGAGAGCATTTGCTGTCAAGGGATTAGCAAACATTTGGAGGATGAGATCTTAGGTGAAAGGATCAACCTTTCACTTCAGATTTCCATTGGAGGAGGCCATTTCATATTTTACGATCATATTCAGCCATCATCTCCTATTTTTTTTATAAGTTGCCTTCATCGCCCAAAGTCAACTCCATATTATTGTATTTTCCCATTTTGTACATGTATTGTAGCCAATCCTTCTAGTGATTGATGTATTGTATTTTCAGGGGTTGAGATCATTCTCCCCCACTTTATTTGATTCACGTAATGTCATATCTTTGTATCATTCTCATTTTTCAATAGTTCTCCTTCAAGGATTGCGTAGACATAGCTTAGGGCTCTTATTCATGTAGCAGTAATTATTCATATTATCATGTACATTTCCCTTGAGGCTCTGAAAAGACCTTGTTTGAGTGATTATTTCCTCATGGATTTTTTTATCTTATGCCGCATAGTATGAGATGATGGCTATTTGATTCTCCCCGCATTTATGTGTTAATGTTTTCATTGCCGCTCCATAGGATGTGTTTTACATATTGCTGTCATAGCCACTTTGAATATCTTAAGATATTCCCAAAGGTGTATATTTTCCTCTTTTGGGATATTAAGGCCAGATAGGAGCATCTTTCTCACAGCCATGGATTTCAAGACCAAGAAAGAAGAAGAAGAAGATGTTGCAAAAGATGAGCTTGCATCCATCTATTTTTAGGACAAAGAAGAGCCTCCCCCAAGGAGGAGAAGCAAAGAGAAGAAGAGGAAGGTCCATGCACTTCCTATTCTCAAAGAGAAAGCAAGAATGGGAGATGCTTGGATCACATGGTTCTAGATCAATACCCCAATGAGTATAAATCCCATTATGTAGCATTCGAGAAAGCTGTGAACATGCAATCACAAGCTATTCATGGAAGGAGGAGAGAAGGCCCTATGGAAAAAGAGAAATCCGCAGACAATAGATTTCTATTGTCTACATTTGGATGGGAAACCTCGCCTAGAGCTTGGTGAAAAATCTAGAGGAATCTTTCTCGCTACATCCAAAGGGAAGAGAAAGAAGAAGGAGATTGCAAGACGCACATGAAGGATGAAGCCTCGTATTTGGTGGTTCAGCTCTTGGTCCATCCAAGGGTGAGTTATTTTGCAGACTTTGCTCAAAGGTTGATCCAAACCTTTGATGGAGAGAGGACAAAGGAAGAGGAAGCCATTGCATTGGAGGAGAAACTAATGCAACCATACAAGAAGAAAGCCCCAGTTCCACCAAGGTATGGATGAATTTCACTTTTCATTTCAAAGAACAATTTATCAGTAGGGGAATCGTGCCACTGAGGTCTAGAGATCCACAGGTACAAATTATGCTATTTAGAGTACCCATGACAAACTGCTACTGTGCAATGGGTTCAAGGAGGGAGATGAAATCTCATTCTCATGCATCTTGGTTGAGCTGCATGCAACCATTGAGGTTGAGTGTGAAATTTTGGAGGATGGAGCGAACCACACACCCTCATGAAAAACAATGAAACAAATTTTGAACCGGAGGATGAAGCAACTACTCCACCATTGAGAGCGAAAGACTGCTGACATAGGGTGGAGAGGAGATGTTGCCTCCATCACAATTGAATCTCATGGATCCAACATAATCATGGGTGAGAGAGCTTTTCAGAGAGTTCTCCAAGGAGTTGCATTTCAACCTTCCATGAAATGCAAAGGGAAGATATGGTTTGGGAGAATGGTAGCCCTCATGGGAGGAGTACCAGTGATGGAAGAAGGAGAAAGCATCCACAAGGAGCCGAATGCGTGGATGAGGAGCAAGAGGCTTATTTTTCACTTGAAAATATATGATACCGGCAGCAAGAGGCTTTACGCCGCGTTCTCTTGAAGGAGCTTGGCTATCACTTGGTGTACCCTTTTTCCAGAGAGGATGGGAGTGGAGAAGAGGTGGCAGGATGTTGAAGTCACGAGCAGTATGAGAGTAGGGATACATGGTGCTGATATGGCATATATATCTAGTCATGGTACCTCATCACATGAGTTACATGATGTGAGCATGAGGAGGCAACAAGCACTTGGGTTGCTTGAACCATCTTGGAGAGACAGCAAATTTTCTCTCATATGATGTGCGGCGTTGAGTGAGAGGGGAGGGAAAGACGACGAGTAGCTGACGTACTCCTTAGCTGATTGACTGTGGAGGAATTTCCATGTTGGGAAAAGCTTCAATTTGCGAGAAGCATCAGCTCAGAGGTGTTCTTGTACGAGCGATGCTGTCGAGAACAAAGATTGGCATGCAAGAGCCTTTTTGCATGAGCTCATAGCGCCGACACTCTGGGAGCAGGATCTCAGAAAATTTGAATAATTGATATATTATTCACCAAGATTCTCCCGATCACACACTATTTTAGCTTCATGCACAATACAGACATCCTTCTACCATTGATCATTACATGCGGAAATAAAATCAATTGCATGCGCACATTAAAAACCATAAAATTCACATATGAACACATTATTTTCAGCGGGAAATAGCAGCTGAAACCCCAAATATCTCGGTAGATATGAGTGTCATAGATATCATGTAACAATAATTGTACAAAGCTCTCACAAGCTCTCAGCACAACCTCCAATTTCTGCACACTAATCAAGCTAGATCTAGCAAAACACATGCTCCAATCTCTGCTACCCGATAGCTAACCTCCTATTGCGTAATCAATGCTGTAGGATGGCTCATTAAATAACATAAACCACCTGGATTTTACTGCGCAATCCTCATGGGCTCCTCCAATCACTGGTTGTTGCAAATATGCAATAGTATAGTCACAACTAATAGTTAACCTTCTATTTCACCTATTTCTGCATTGGTCTCCACTGAAACTGTCCATGCACTGAAGTTAACTGATGTATTATTTAGTTGATTAATGAGTTTATAATTAGTGAATTAATTAATAATTAATTCACACCACTCATCACTAGTGTATTAATCAATTAGACTAAATACAACTAGTTCAACTATGTTTAGATTAGTTAAACTGAACACAACTCCATTAACTCCTCAATCAACTCCACCAAACTCTCTCACATGAGTTCTAACTAAAGTCTCCATGCAATAGCTCCAGCTTAACCTCAGGAATAGTGTAATTTTCCGTCGTATCCTATTCCACATTTGTGCACTTAATCTGAAATGCTCCAAGAGAATAAGATAATGTTTATAGTCCAAATATTATTAAGAGCTAATAATATTCGACATATCTATTTTTAGACCTGAAATCTAAAAATAGATTCCGACAAATATGTCTAAAAATAGAAGTCCATCTATTTTTACCGACTCGACCAAACATCCACAAATAGCATCCCGCAACTCATAGAACATGATCCATATGTCTAAAAATAGACATAGTCTAAAAAATAGACTTTGCGCTAAATAGGCTCTCAGGACCACTCTAGTGAAAGGCTACTTCTTTCCACTAAGCTCATCATCCTGTTGCAATCTCAAAACTCCCTCTCAACAAGATAAGGATTATCTACCACCCCATCCCGCCTTTGTGGTATTCGAATTTGCTCCCGGTGAGCGCCTTTGTCAAGATATCGCATCCGATCCTCCGTGGAATGTAAGAGAGTAACATGATCTTCCGCCGCACACAATCTCCCGATATGATGATACCGGGACAGTCAAATGTGTTTTAGATATATCATGAAATACCGATTTAAACCAGATGATGCAACTCGATTATCATAATAAATCACAAGAGGATCTAAGTGTGAATCGAACAACCCGACCAAGATCTTCCTCATCCATATAGCCTCGCATGTACCCAAACTCGTCGCCATATACTTGGCCTCCGCCGAAATGAGTGCCATGGATCTCCGCTTCTTGCCGGTACCAAGAAACTCGTTGTTGAATCGATACTGAAAATCGCTCCATATGTGCTCTTCTCGTCCATTGGGCTCCCTACCCAATCCGCATCCGTGAAGCCACAACTCACCTCATCCGACTATCCGTACCATAATCCATATCCCGATGTGCCTCCGAGATATCTCAATACATGCTTGCTTGCCTTCCAAAGAGAGCTTGGTAGGCTTAACCATAGCTTGTGAAAGCTGGTTAAAAAGCATAACATATGTCGGGTCATGTATTGACCCGTGATACATAAGCGACCCCTACCGAACCGTCGATAAACAAAGTGGCATCCACTACCGCCGCCGAAGTAGCATCCTCCTTCCTCCAACCACCAGGAAGAGGAGTATCAACATGCTTGCAACCATGCATGTTGAACTTCTCCAAGCATCTCCCGGGCATACTTACCCCCGAGAAACAAACAAACTCCACCACTGTTGCCAAATTTCCAATCCCAGAAATAATGAAGGATGCCCAAGTCCTTCATCTCAAACTCCTTTTTGCAAGATCACTTTCCTCGCATGAGAGTACAATTGTTCATCACCTGTCAGCATCAAATCATCTAAATAAAGTACAATGATCGAAACTTACCCTCCACCACTATCCGGCATAGGTTCGGATCCGCCTCACTCTCGGGAGAATCCAAGTCCGGTAAAATAACTGCCGATCCGTGTGTACCAAGCACGAGGTGCTTGTTTCAAC
Organism: Pinus albicaulis; assembly: GCA_034641835.2. NCBI lineage: Eukaryota > Viridiplantae > Streptophyta > Pinopsida > Pinales > Pinaceae > Pinus > Pinus albicaulis. The sequence goes on along the minus strand of CM076578.1, from coordinate 1,747,767,467 downwards.
CCATACAACGCTCTTTGAGCCCTCGCACACATACGACCTGCGCCGCTAAAGATCTCGAAACCTTAGGGATGCTCTATGTACACCTCCTCCTCAATCACCCCATTGAGGAACGCAGCCTTCACATCCATCCGATGAATGTGCCACCCCCATCTCGCGCCGAGAGAGAAAGAATCGTCCGTATGGAAGAATACCTTGCGACAAAGAGAAAATGTCTCCTCATAATCGATCTCAAAAAAAGCCTCGGCAACAAATATTTCCTTTTACTTCTACACTCCCGTTAGTCACCGCTTTCACTTTGTAGATCCATCTCGAACCCACCACTCGATTTCCCTTTCGGCCTTGGGATAATCTCCCATGCATCAGCTTCTGAAAATCAAATCATACTCTTCCACCATGGCATCTACCCATGCGGGATCCTCCACAGCCTTCCTTGAAAGAGGATGGCTTTCATCACGATACACTTGCTCATGAAGAGCCATGTATCCAAAAGATATCGATCTGTGAATTTCTCTCGTCTCAGGCCGTGATGTAGGTGCTCCTACAATCCTCTCTCGCATCTTGGAGCCGCCGCTCAGCCTTTCGTGAGTGCGCTTCCGCCTCTCGATGGCCGGCGCCGCATGAGTGGTCTCTTCCACTCCAAGAATTTCCTTTGTGGCTGATCCACATCCTGAAGCTCATCCTTAGGAACTAATAGCTCCTCATCTGCATGCAAGTGTGGCTCCCTCTCAAGCGAACATTTCATGGCTTTCTCCTCATGAAATTTGATATCCTATCACACAATAGTCTTGCGACTGTTTGGAAAATACACACGATAGTTGTGGGGTGTATCAGTGTACCCCACAAATATCCCAACCTCTCCGCAGCCGGCTCCGAAACTCTTCTTCCCCGGCATCCTTCGTCGATGAATGTAAACAGTGAACCAAAAAATCCTCAAATGGGAAATATCAGTGCTTCTTACTACAAAATGCCTCCTCGGGGTGTACTCATGCAAAGTATCCCGTGAGGACAACGGCTCGCACATATACCGCGCATTGCATGCCCTCGCCCACAAGTGTATGGGGAAGGCCCCGATCATGCAACATCACCCGTGCAAGCACCCATGATCGTTCTATTCTTTCGCTCGCAACCCCATTCTCGTCGTGGGTTATGAGGTGCTATGAGCTCTCTTCGAATTCCTTCTACGCCGCAAAAGTCCTTGAATTCGCCAGCAGATGAATTCACCACCATTTTCTCTCCTAAGAGCCTTCACCTACTTCCCCGATTCTTCTCAACCAAAGGCCTTGAACTCATAGAACTTTGACTATGTCTCGCTCTTCCGTATGAAGAAGATCTAGCACTTCCGAGAAAAAATCATCAACAAATATCACATAATACCCGTGCTTTGTCAAGCCGAAGCTACTGAGAAAGGTCCACACACGTTTGTGTGAATTCTCTCAAGGATCGTCATGGCGTGACTATCCTTCTTATGAAAGGTGGATTTCACAAATTTTCCCAAGGTACATCCCTTGCACTAATCTGACTGTGCAAGAGTACCCTTAGGAATCCCAAGATGAAATCATGCAAAGTATCTTCAAAGCTCCATGGTGAAGGTGGCCCAATCTCCGCACCACAACTCGCCATCATCTCGCCCACCACTCCTTCCCGCCTTGCCCGCCATTGCTATGCAGCCAATCTACCTACAATTGATAAAGGTTCTTAACTCGAACCCCTATCCTCTCGGGTCTCACCAAGCTTGCCCCTACCGTGCGAAAGCCTTTCCCTCGCTAAAGACAACATCATATCCCTTGTCTTCTAACATCGCCACAGTAGATAAGATTCTTCTTCAATCCCGAACATGCATCACTTCCTTCAATACGAAGGGTTTACCAGACTCCCTTTCAAAGGAAATGGTACCGATATCGGTCGCACCGTATCTACCACCATCTCCCATATCAATGTGCATTCCAAGATCTTTCTCATCCAGACTCAAGAAACAAATCTCGATCTCCCGTCATGTGAAAAGATGCACCACCGTCAAGAAACCAAATCAACCCATCACACTTGAGACCAAGCATGCGATTAGCGAAGAATCTAGCTCAAAACCGCGAGGCTAAGGCCTCTCCACTCGCAGATCCAAAGAACTCGCTTTATTTTTCTTCTTCTGTGGACAACTAGTGGCGTAATGTCCGTGTTGGTGATGCTGAAAGCACTTCACCTTGGACATGTCCCGCTTGCCTTTTCACACTGTATTGAGAAGCATGCTTCGTGCTCTTCCCCTTCTTTGCTTTCGCAGCCCAAAAGCGTACTTTTCTTCATCAAATTTCTTTCAGATGAAGATCCGTCCCCGGTACTTCACCTTATCTCCTCTTGCACAAGATTCGACCAAAGTCGCTTCCCATTTTGGCAATTTCTCCCGACCATCGACAAGTAGTCCCTCGATAGGAATTCCAACTCTTCTGAAGCTCTCAAGGAGAGCCAAGCTCACCAAGTCCTCGTCATCAATAGTAACCCCCCACACTTCCCAGCTCATCCCTCGCATTGGATGAACTTCGTGGAGGTACTTGGGCATACCGTTGCCTTTCTCCATTTTTATGTTTCGAGTCTATCCTTAAGCGCCAACTTCCTCTCGATCGCTCTTGCTTTGGAATAACCCGACAAAGATTTCCACATCAAGAATGGAGAAGCCTTACCATGAAGGCCGGATACTATGTGATCCTTCACACCTTCCAAAATAATCCTTCGACACTTTGTCGTCTTCTTTTGCCATGCGTCAAGTACTCGGGAACATCACTAGAAGTAGGTTTTGGAATTTCTGCATCTATGAACTCCTTCAACCCATTATCATCCAGCACCGCCTCCATCCTATCCTTCCATGAATTATAATTCGAGCTGCCATCAAGGGCATACTCCAATCGCAATCCGTTGAAAGACATCTCAACTTCGACACCAAGAAAACACCGTCGCAAATTCGAATTCCACCAAAGACAAAACTCAACCGCTTCAATGTTTTGCAATTGCTCCAATGATCAATATCGCTTTGATACCACGTAGAAAATTTGAATAATCGATATATTATTCACCGAGATTCTCCCCGATCACACACTATTTTAGCCTCATGCACAATACGATCTCTTCTACCATCGATCATTACATGCGGAAATAAAATCAATTGCATACGCACATTTAAACCATAAAAATTCACACATATGAACACAGTATTTCATGGGAAATCTTAAAGCTTAAAACCCCAAATATATGTATATTATATGTCATAGAAATCATGTAACAGTCATTGTACAAAGCTCCTCACAAGCTCTCAAAGACAACCTCCAATTGCTACACACTAATCAAGCTAGATCTAGCGAAAAACACATGCTCCAATCTCTACCACCTAATAGCCGCTTCTATTGCGTAATCAATGCCGTAGGATGGCTCATTAAATAACATAAACCACATGGCTCGTACCGCACAATCCTCATGGGCTCCTCCAATCACCGGTTGCTGCAAATATGCAACAATATAGTCACAACCGATAGTTAACCTGCTCTTTCACCTATTTCTGCACCGGTCTCCACTAAACTCCGTCCATGCACCGAAGTTAACCGATGTATTATTTAGTTGATTAATGAGTTTATAATTAGTGAATTAATTAATAATTAATTCACACCACTCATCACTAGTGTATTAATCGCTCAGACTAAATACAACTAGTTCAACTCATGTTTAGATTAGTTAAACCTGAACACAACTCCATTAACTCCTCAATCAACTCCACCAAACTCTCTCACATGAGTTATAACCGAAGTCTCCATGCAATAGCTCCACTTTTCTAACCCTCAAGAATAGCGTAATTCCCTTTCCGTAAGCTCCTATGCCACATCCGTGCACTTAACTCGAAGTGCTCCAAGAGAATAAGATAATGTTTATAGTCCAAATATTATTAAGAGCTAATAATATTTCGACATATCTATTTTTAGATCGGCAATCTAAAAATAGATTCGCCTAATATGTCTAAAAATAGAAGTCCATCTATTTTTCCCGACTTGACCAACCATCCACAAATAGCATCCCTCGCAACTCATAGAACATGATCCATATGTCTAAAAATAGACATAGTCTAAAAATAGACTTTGCGCCAAAAATAGCTTGCGGGTCCACTTAGTGAAGGCGACTTCTTTCCACTAAGCTCATCATCTTGTTGCAATCTCAACAGGATCATATACATGGATCCATCTATCATCTTACTTCCAGCCTATGGTAAGAGCATTGTGTTTACATTTGCTGATTTACATACTCTATCATTATGTTCCAGTGCATGGCTCCTCAAAGGGGCAAATTTTTCATGTTGCTCCAGAGCAAAATTGGGCCAAACCATATGATGGAGGCACGCATATTTTACATGGCCTTGGGAATTTTTTTTTCCATTCTACACACGTTCAGCTAATTCATATGATTAGCATTATATTTCAAAACATTTTGCCTTGTACATTTCTTGAGCAGCAACGCTTTGCAACCGCGTTATGCACCCTTGGGAGACCGTTGGTACTTTCCAACGACCATATGAAACCATCAGCATTTCCCTTATTTTGATGATGAGAATGTTTCCATTTGCTGATATTGTCCATATTATTGGAAGCATGATCGGAAGATTGACACATGAATTTAGTATGTCCATGAGGGAAGATGATTCCCACATATTTTGCATGGCATGTTCTAATGGGAACATGAGGAGAGACATGGCCACCGCAGACCCACCTATTTGATTTCTTTGGAGGCGGGCCATGAGTTTGATGATGATGTCCATCCATTGTATTTATATGGGCATGTATTTGATTTCACATCGCTGATTCACTCATCTACTTACTATTCCGCATTAGAGGTGATATTTTCTCGTACAATGTCCGCCATGTTATTTTCTGCAAAGCCTACAAGGGATGAGGTTGTGTTGTAGCCCTATGAGACATTTTTTTGTACCTTTTCCCGCACATGGTATAACCTATAGAAAACATGTCATTGGGGTATTCTATGATAATCATGTCCTACTCATCATGGATGAAATGTCTTGGGCCACCGTGATTATCATTGATGGAGGAGAGATCCTTAGAGGATCGCTTTTAACTTATGCCACTCGAGGGAAATATTTTTGCGTACCATGATTAGCACACACTATCAATTATCATGAGTGGAGAGGAGGATATCATGGGGGGTAAGCTAGGAGGCTTTCCATATTCATATTTTCAGTCTCCACCTTCATTTCCGTGAGCTCAAGGTGGAGGGAGATTTCTATGAGTTGCCATGTAGGGAGGCAAACTTATGTTGTATGGATGATTGCTTTGGGGATGGGAGATTAATATGGGGATGATGAGTCCCATTATATATCAGATCTTATCCCTCAATGAGGGCCCTTAGACATCCCATTTTTTTCCTTCATGGATATTTTTTTTATACATGATAGCTATTTGGGGATGTTCACCAAAAAGCTAGATTGTATATGTTGGAGGGACAACTCGACACTTGATTGATGATATGGCATCCTTCTCTTGGAGGAGTTATCATGCATGGATGCTACGGGAAAGTATAGGGAAATAAATCAGCTTATCTCATGTACTTGCTTGAGGACAAGCAAACTTTGAGAGGGGAGGACCGTAATATTCCAAATTTTATGGAATATTAATTTTTTGCCATTTTCACATAGAGATGAATAAAATGGGTAGGAGACCCATTAATTTCATGAGTAGGGAATAAAATTCTCTTGGCATAAGGGAAGATCACTTTTTGGAGCTTGATTTCACACCTCCATGTGTGAAAGGGGGCTTTTGCAAGAAGGCTAGGTCAAGTTGACCAAGTCAAACTCGTGCAAAGAGAGCATGAGGTGGAGAGCACATATGTGGGCCAAAGGTCATGAGGGATAAGGAGGGAAGATTCTAGAGGAAGGATTCCTAATGAGTGGGGTCCATTGAGAAGGAGCTCACATTTTTTAAAAAGGAGGGAAAGGCAGCCATTGCAAATCATCTTGAGTATTATTCATCTTTGGTCCTAGTGGATTCGTCGTCAAATTCTTTCGTCAGTTAGCAAGAATTGCCGGGAAATTCCCCGTTTAGGATTTCCTCTCCCTTCTTGAGCATAGCTCTTGGAGGATTGCACTCCATTCCCCACATTTAGAAATTGAGGTCAAACATCATCTCTTCATTAGCGCTAGCTCCAATCGGAGATCAGTGCAGCTGTTGCCGGGGAGGTTTTCTACAACACCATCCTTGGCTAGTTTTTCAAAGGAGGGAGCTTCCATCCCTCGGGGGAGATCTGAGAAAGGAGGTTTATGAGCTTATTCCACCATCTTTGGAATTAGGCCAACCACTTTCCATCATATGCGCACAACCCCTCTCTTAGACAACGTTATTCTTGGAGAGCATTTGCCGTGAGGGATTAGCAGACATTTGGAGGATGAGATCTTAGGTGAAAGTGATCAGCCTCTTTCACTTCAGCATTTCCACTGGAGGAGGCCATTTCCAGATTTCAGATCATATTCAACCATCTCCTCCTATTTTTTTTATGATTTTATGCCGCCCAACAACTCCGACATTATTGTATTTTCCCCATTTTGTACATGTATTGTAGCCAATCCTTCTAAGGATTGATGTATTTTATTTTCGGGGGTTGAGATCATTCTCCCCCACTTTATTTGAGCCCATATTGTCATATCTTTGTATCATTCTCATTTTTCAGCAATTCTCCTTTTATAGGATTGCGCAATTATAGCCTAGGGCTTTATTCATGTAGCGTGACTCTTTATATTCTCATGTACATTTCCCTTTGAGGTTTGCAAGACCTTGTTTGAGTGATTATTTCCTCATGGATTTGTTTATCTTATGCCGCTATAATATGAGATGATGGCTATTTTATTCTCCCGACATTTTATGTGTTAATGTATCTCACTGCCGCTCCATAGAAAGTGTTTTACATATCGTTTGTAGCTTCACTTTGGAATATCTTAAGATATTCCCAAAGGTGTAGATTTTCCTCTTTTGGATATTACATAAGAAATCAATAGATGTTCCAATTGTATGTACTAGATACCGTGGTGTTAACATGTTCTAACATCAACTATCTTATGCAAGTGATTCAAGGGAGTTCCATTAAGCATCATTAATATGCATTTTCATGGATATGTGGATCATTAATTCATTAGTGGAAAGAGTCTATAATGTATGTTATATGACATTGCATCTTTACTTATACTCACAATTTCGATAACACATTAAGCATCAAGGTGAGATAAATATTTTATTAACCTTATATTGGCCACAATGAGTGAGTAGCCTACAAAAATTGTATCTAGATCTCGACTATGCACTCTTCTAGTCACCATTGGGTTTCATTGGTTGGTTATGTCTGGTGAGGAACATAGTTGAACCTCAAAATTTTTCTTATTTTGACACCGTTTTTCATCATTTATTCCTTCCTTTTCACAAACCCATGACTTCAATCAATGATAATTGACATATTACACATCATAGAAAGCATTTAAATGATCTCTACTTTATATAATGATGTTTCTTGTTATTTAAATGAATTTATGTAATTAGCTATAGAATGTATGCAAATTCCGCAACCAACTCGTTGTTTCGGCAGCTACTATTATGGTTTGACATGTTTTGAGAAGAAAATAAGGAAGCGCGTCATATGGGTATCTTTGGAATTATCCACACATGGATCGTATCCCATCCACCTATTTGAATTCAAAGAGAAATCGTGCCTACACTCGCTAGTCAAAGCTCAGGTCAAAGAACGTGATTCGTGAACGAAATACTCTCGATTTCGCTCGTGATGTAGCTAATCGAGAGATGGCCATTAAATAATTTTCTTTCTATGCATACTTCTAATTTCAGTTCTATTTTCTTCTCTATAGGGTAGAAATGCCTCAAACAAGCTTAAATCCGAAACTTGTATAAATACCGGACTTTTGAAACCGGGAAACAATCTTAATTTGGTGATAATTCGGTGTATGTTTTTGAAACTCTAGATCCTTTTATGCGTGTGTAGTCTATTAGATTTTCGAATCATTCTATTGCAAATGGCCCCCGCACGTGAAAGGAGGTTTTTAATTTGTTTTGTAGTTTTATTTCGTCATTTAATTTCCTATTGATTCATTATTTTTTTTCTCTTGTCAATTCATAGTTAAATTCACATTGTTTTCATAGTTAGATTCGTGTAAATTCATAGTTTAATTTGCTTACTATTTTATGGATTAATTTCATGAATGTTTTCTTAAATTAGTTTCCAATTAGCCGTGTAATCTTGTTCTCGCTAAGTCATCTCAAGAAAGTGGCTCTATCATTTTCCAATTGGATTAGATTTGGGTATTCGGTCATACAACAGCTTATAGTTTCCTTTAAACATGCTTTTGTACTTAGTTTTTGATTTCAATCAGCACCGCCATTTAAATTCTTAGTAATATGATTTTTATGCTTTCAATCCATGGAATAGAATTAGATTAAGTTAGGACATAATTAAATTAGAATTGTTTTTTTAAAATAGAACAAATGCCTCCGTTTTCATAGGACTATAAGCTTTTCTGATGGATACAATAGGAAATGATTTCATCTTGTCATTTGAATGCAATTTAGATTTAGAATAGTGCTCTGTTTTAAACTAGTTAGATATTTTTCATAGATGTTTTCCCTGCCTACTAACATCATTCAAAGTTTGATTTTTTTTTATCCAATTTATATTAGTTAATGAACATTTCCTTCTCTTCTTTCTTTTAGATTTCATATTCCATTAAAAATAGTTTGTAATTCAATTTATTTCCTTAGAATAAAAACAACTTTTCTTTTTCTTCCTTCTTTAAGAATTAGTTTCATCATTAAAACTCATTTATATTTGATTATTATTCACTAGCATTTAGAGATTTCATTTCTTAGACCAATTTTAGACATAAGATACAAAATCCCCAAAAAAACATAAACATACACAAAAAAGTAAGAGAACAAGGTTACCTAATCATATATAGTGCACCACACATCATCAAATTACTAACCTCGGTCAATAATTCATCATATAAATTTGAGACATCAAATTGACTAAACATTTTAGCGCCATTTCCGGGGAAGTGAAATTAGGAAGCCTTATCTCTTACATTAAAAAAAAAAAATTTACATGTGTAGAGAAAGAGACTCTAGGGGTGGATTCATAGCTAGAGGTATAAGTTTGATTCCTACAACACCACTCACCCCACCAAGACCACGTAGTGCCACACCACCATTTCAAACTCATATTCTATTTTTCACCTCAAGACATAGACTTCCTGAAGTCTTAAGATCAGAAATCCAACCAGTAGATTCTCCAACTTCATCTACTAAGGCGGTCTTAGAAGAAGAAGATCCTAGATCTCCAACAGAAGGAGTAACCTTTTTCACCTCTACAGGAGAACATATTTTAGCTCAAGAGTTAGAAATCCCTAGTGAGGAAGAATAAGAAGAAACTTTCTTCAATATCCCATTGATAGAAGAACCAAAGGAAGAACTAATAACCCTACAGTTAGAACCTTACATTAGCTCTGAGGAATCTACAATCACATAAGGAGGATGAGAAGTTTTGAATGGAGATGCCTTAAGAGGAGGAGGATGAGGTGGAGGAAGAGATGGAGGAAGAGGTAGAGGTAGAGGAGATCCTAACTGTGTTGTATTTCCTATAGTTGATGAGGATACAAATTTTACAATGAAAAATATTTCACCTTCTGTCCTTCCCAATTTCCATGTATTAAGGACTGAGGATCCTGAAACATTTTTATTTGAATTTGAAGTCTTGTGTAGATCTTATGACTACTTACAAGACTCTGAAAAATTGAATCTATTCCCTGCAACACTCAAGGGTGCAACTCTAAAATGGTTCATGGGTTTGAAAACACAATCTATTAGGACATGGGATGAGATGAAAAGTGCATTTTTTCAAAGATACCTAGATTATTGCACACCTATTAATAGGAAGGATGAAGTATTTAAAATGATGCAAAGAGAGGATGAAAACTTAGAATATCTAATTGAGATATTCAATTATAATATCAAGAGAGCTAAGATGGAACATCTAGTCAAGATACTTTAAAATATCTCTTATTGAAAGCCATTAGATATGAATGGATAGATATTCTTAACATTATGGGAAAAGGATATATCTCTCAATTACCATTACCTGAAATTGCTGAATTGTGCATTCATCTCTCAAGAGGAAAATAAAACACTGGCAAAAATACAAGAGATCCTATTCTCTTTAGAATAAATAAATTTGCAATTGAAACAATGAGTAGGGAAAAAATTGGAAATATGCTTGATGAATTTAAGACAGATATCTTAGGGAGTCTCAGTGAAAAAATAGACACCCTAAAATTACAAAGAAAACATAAAGTTGAAACTGATGCCTTAACTATTTTCTGTCCTAAATGCAGAAAGAAACATGCTTTAAGAGAGTGTCCTCTTGATAACACATATTTCATTAAATTTGGAATTAAATGGTGGATCTAGAATTTTAGAATAACTAAAAAACTCAATTCTATTCATTGTCCTTGTAACAAAATATTTCCAAATTTAATGAAATATGTGTCATAGAAACCTATGTTATTTGTGCAGAAAATCATGAAACAAAAAATATCCCTCTATACCAGGTCTTAAGGTTGTGTTTCAAGAAGAAGAAGTAATTCCATCTCTAGTAGATCCTCTTTGTTTTGTCTCTAGAATACCATGGCAGGTGCCACAAACTCAAGGTTTTAAGAACCAAATGTATAATCAACCCCCACCAAACAATTGGAATTCATCATGGCAAAAACCTTGGTCCCAGCCTCAACCTTGGACACAAGGGATGCAAAATCCTTATGGAAGATACTCTTAGTATCACTAGTATCCACAACCTGATCCAAACTATCCTCCCCAACATTTTCCACAACAAAATCAACCACCCCAAATCCAAAATCATAATCCACAACTGTCATTATCGTATCCACAAAGAAAAAATCAACTACCATCCCAACCACTACCAAACCCAAATAAAAAAAAATGCTCAAAATTCTTATAACATAGAAGGACAAAACTTTCTAGCTTACATGATTACCCCACTAGATCTTAACAATGTCCAACTTAGATTTGGTAGAATATTAGAAAGGGAAAATTCTTCTGTTGTTATTCAAGAAAAATATGATTTTGATGAAGAAATTTATCTACAAAAAAATAAAAGTTCTAAAGAAGGGACATCTCTTCAGCAAAACCAAAATTCTGAAAATGAAAAACAAAAATATCCAATAAACTCAACTCCTATAATAGAGCAACCTTCAGTATCCATTTCTAACCCTCCTTTTCCCGAAATATTACAAATCGATATAGGGATAGAAAAGCAAATTTTGTTGCCTAATTATGATTTTCTAGATGAATTGAAAATTTTTTGTATCAAAGTTCCTTTGTTACATGCCATTAAAGAGATTCCTATTCTAGCCAAAACAATAAGAGAGTTGAGCATGAAAAAAACAAGAAGAAAAACAAAAGAAATAAAAAGGATTCAGTTAGTAGGAAAAATTGCTCACATTATGATGGGAAAAAATGCTATACAAAAATATTTTGACCCAGGAAGTCTAGTTGTAAAAGCACATATTAATGGAATTGATATTCCAAATACATTAATTGACTTAGGAGAAACTATCAACATCATCAACATACAGACTATGGAACAACTTAGGATTCCAAATCTTCAGTATACACCAAAATTATTTCAATTAGTAGACAGATCAGTAATCAATCCAGATGGTGTATTAGAAGACATATATGTGTCCTTAGACTCTTGGGAGTATCCAGTTGACTTCATGATCCTAACTCCCAAGAACAACCTAGGGGTACATCCATTAATTTTAGGAAGACCTTAGTTAGCTACAACTGATGCTTTCATTAGTTGTCGATCTGGTGATATGTTTATTTTATATGGCAACTAGACAAAGAAATTCACTCTATATCCTTGAGCAAAAGAAATCACAGAAATAGAGGATGAATAATGGATGGATGATGAAAATGAGATACAACCTCTCTTTACTATTTCTCATATTAGTGAAGAAAGTCAAATCTTAAATTCAATAGAAAACTTTGAAACATCCTCACAATGTCAAGATGATTATAGTTTTCAAGAACAATGCTATTCATCTAGACATATGTCTTTATATTCTATGGAAGAATTTGGTAACTCTACAATTGAAATCTTTGCAAGAAAATCTTTAAACATAAACAAAAACTTGGAAAATTTCCAACAAGAAGAGTTAATCAAAACGTTACAAAAATATTCTTCTACATATGTATGGGAGTACATTGACATGAAAGGAATTAGTCTTGAGACTTGTATACATCATATCTACATTGAGGAAAACTCTAGGCCTATCAGACAACCTCAAAGAAGGATGAACCCAAATCTTAGGGAAATTCAGAAAGAAGAATTGTAAAAATTGCTGAATGTAAACTTCATCTATCCAATTTCAGAGAGTCAGTGGGTTTCTCCTTTGGTGATTGTACCTAAAAATAATGCTAAGTGGAGGGTATGCATTTATTATCGAGAGTTGAATAAGGATACTCTAAAATATCATTTCCCATTTCCTGTCATAGATCAATTATTGGATACATTAACATGAAATAAGTATTTCTCGTTTTTGGATGGTTTTAGTGGTTACAATCAAATTCAAGTAGCACCTGAAGACCAAGACAAAACCACATTCACCTATCCATGGGGAACCTATTCTTACCAAGTACTTCCTTTTGCATTGTGTAATGCACCTGCAACATTCTAGAGGACAGTATTAGGAATTTTCTCTGATCTAATACATGATTGTGTGGAAGTATATATGGATGATTTTACAAAATATGGAAATTATTTTGAAGAGGATCTTGAAAACTTGGAAAAGGTTCTTAAAAGATGCAAAGAAGCAAATCTTTCATTAAGTCATGAAAAATTCTTTATGATTTTCACTGAAGGATTTTTTTTAGGACATCACATTTCAGGGGATGGAATTAAAGTAGACTCATCTAAAGTTGAAGTAATCTCCAAATTATAATTCCAAGGTTTCAAAAGGATGTTAGAAATTTTCTAGGATTTACAGGGTACTATAGAATATTTATAGAAAAATTCACCAAAATAACATCTCCACTCTTCAAATTACTTACCAAAGATTGTGAATTCAGTTGGAATCCTGATTGCCAATTGGCATTTGAAACTTTAAAAGAAAAAATTTCTGAAGCACCCATCTTAAGAGTTCCAAATTGGAAAACACCTTTTTACCTTTCAATAGATGCTTCAGATATAGCTCTAGGAGCTTTACAAGGAAAAAAAATATTTGATCCCCTAT